>CM060968.1:89652462-90124962 GCA_030765045.1 Tenodera sinensis | reverse complement strand
ACATTCCATTTGCAAGCAACCAAGTGACACCGAGAGAGGAATCTTCACAAAAGAAGCCGACGACGTAATTAATACTGCTTACAGTTGAGAAGAGAGCATTACTCAAGTTTAATTAAACATGACAAACGATGCGCGAATGTTCCGGTGAACAACTCGTGTATGTTGCGTAACTCAACTCTGACCTTAATTTCTGTGTATTTTTTCTTCTTGTCCTAATGTAACATTTGAAAATGGCATCTTATATTCAGTGAATAGTTAAGTAGAGTAGGGATGCACAACATGTCTCACCCCGTTGATGAATAATCTTCCTATGCCACATGCCTGGCCGGCGAGCGGGCAAAGGCGTTTAAGGTCAGGCTGCATCGCGCAACCGTTTGTGTGTACGTGACTAACAACAACGGAAGTGGCTACACAAATGGGGCTTTCTCCAGAACTTTCCAGAAAGATCGGCGGCGTAAGGGTACAGGTTCTATATATATGTCATCTTTGACAAGTCTCATAGCGCCGCCATGTGCCGGAGCACCCTCTTCTGGTGTAACATCACACCGTGCTGGGGCGCATCGTCTTAGATGGAAAACGTCTCGAGGACGCTTGCAAACATGCGACCAAAGGTTCCGTTCCTATTGAGCAAAAGCTCAAGTTCTGGTCGTTGTGTTCTAATACCACGTATGTTCCATTGTAGGATAGCCATATTGATATTTGTATGGGACAGGTATTACGAGGTAACTCTGCATTATTTGGAAGTAGGAGGTTGTCGAATTAATTTAGCCCTTTTCTTCTCTCTTGGTCTGACATTCTTCTCGGACACTTTTTCGCGCCTCTTTTCCACTGGGGTTCTCCCAGGGTGGGCAGATTCACCTAGCTCCATGTCCTCTGTCGAGGACATCCGTGTTTCCATAGCGAACTTGGGTTCGAGTGCCTCGAACCGGTTGCTAACGGTGACCGTCGAAGATGAAAGACGTCGGTCTGAGTCCACCCCTGAAGATTCCCCAGAAGAGGATCTTCGAGGAGATCTTCTTTGACTCTTATATTCCTTTGATGTACTTGGATCACACTTATCTTCCTTGAGGAAGTCATTCTTTGTGTAGCTCTTCTTAAACTTTATCGGTGAGGCATTATATGTTACAGGTTTGCTAGTCTTCTGTGTTGAGTTTGACATTTTCTTTGGTGATCTAACAGTTGCATTTTTCTCACCGACAGATTTTGTACACGTTGATACAGATGTGCGCGCTGATGTTGAGGACTTTGGAATAGAGCTACGAGCTACAAGTGTCTTTTCTGAAATTGTTGCTCCATTGAAATCGCTGGTCTGCGTTGCGATCTCTCTCCTCGATACCGGTTTAGCTGCAACTGAGCTATAGGTCCCGGACCTTGGAACAGAGGGTTGGCGTATACGCTAGAGCTTCCGGCCTTCTGAGGTCACCTTCCCTCTAACCCGTATCTCATGGATCGCTCTTTCCTCTACAAAGCGGGGGCAATCTCGGGAACTAGATGGATGTTCACCTCTGCAGTTCACACATGACGGAGCTGCAGTACATGCACCTTCGTGGAATTCATCTCGACAGTTAGGGCATGTAGCTAGTCCCTTACAAAGCTCGCTTGTATGTCCAAAGTGCTGGCACTCAAAACATCTGAGTGGGTTCGGACGGGAAGAGACGACAAGGACGGAGACAGACAAAAGCATTCGGACACCCGTAACTTGTAATTTTGAACCAGTATAATTACATTTAAAACTGCCCATGTACTTTTCCTTCCTGATTTTCCTTCTGTCCTCTGACTACTAGCATTAGTACTTCAACAAAAATGCCCTTCCTTGACAAAATTTGATAATTTTTATACCATCATCTGTTATTAGGCTTGGACATAAGTATTCAGACGCAGCCCAATTTGATGGTACAAACGATGTAAACAGTACCTATAGATGCAGGGTCTTGTTAGGTCAGTACTGTACTTGCAGTGTATTGCACAATACAACATCGCATTTAAATCGCAATGGGGCACAAAAGACTGGAAACTATGATTGTGGAAAGAAAAACCATCGTTAACAATTACATAATAGGTTAAACAACCAGTTAATCACAAATAAAGAACATCTGAAACATAATTCTAGAAGAATGAAGCAGTTAAGTTCTGATGTCACCAGGAAGCATGTAACTCCATGCCTAAAATATTAAGGACCATCATACAAAGAAAAGGGCATACTAGAGAGAAACATTAAGTTTGTGTAGTCGTGTGTCTGAATACTTTTGTCACGAAGGAAAAACAGGTTTAGTTCTTTTATTGCTTATCACAATGTATTTAAGTTCATTTAATATTTGTGCTCTTCATTAAGATATAATTGTATTATATAAATGGCATGTCTAGCTTTTGACATTGCCGGAATACAGATAAATATTTATTTGAATTATTGGTGTCTGAATACTTTTGTCTGTCTCAACATTTTACATTTGGGGGCCCAGAGCGTAAACAAGTTTACATATATGTCAGAGATCTCTTAAACAACGTTTACTTCCTATTTAAAATAGCATAAAATATTTCACATTGGAAAAATTTCAAAATGTGCAACTTTTTGCTTTTGGTGTCATAATAGCCCGGACTTGCTAGTTTTCAAAAATGTATAGACTACATGCTAATTGTTACTAGAAGTGCGTTTAATTTAACAATCTCTACAATTCCGTTAGGTTGGGCGCATAACATTGTAGAAATTTCTTTTCAACATTTCTCGAAAATAAAATTTTCAACATGTTTACCCTTTTCAATCCCAAAGAAGCACTCTACCTCAGACATACATCATCTTGAAGTTTATTAGACGGGAATGATGTGAATCAACAATTATGGTCTTAACACAAATCACAGAAACTCTGTAGCTGTTTTAACAAAAATTAATTTCGTAAAAAGCGGAACTTTCAACTTCAAAATTTATAACTTTTTAAACAGCCAGTTTACGTGATATAATAGAGATTCAAATCATTGTACGTGTTCTGTTCAGAGAAACAAATTTTTAAAGTCTGAAAAATCTCTATTTTTATAGAAGCTAGATATTTGCAATAAATAAATAAAAAATGTGGAATTTTCAACTTTCAATTGTGTTTGGTTACTCAAAATGTTTTTAAGTATTGGCAGTGTAAATATTTCTAGTTTATTGTGTCAATCATTAACAAAAATTTAAAAACATTCTAGCTAAAAATATGGATTCTGTTCCCAACCTGAATATTCACCTTAAATTAACACATGACAAGCAGCAATGAAAACAATCACATTCTCGGAAATTAAATGTTCTTTCACAGTAGCCGTGTGTAGGACAAGGTTGTTAAGGGATAGAGTAAGACTGAAAAATTCAATGCCACAGTTCGGATTTGAACCACGGATCTTCCGATCTCCGCCCGGCTGCTCTAATTTCAGTCTCACTCTACCCTTTCCAACCTTGTCCTACACACAACTAGTTTAAAAGAGAAATTAATTTCCATTTACTCACTTTATAGTTGGTCAAACTATGAAGCCCCGGATTTAAGTACTTAGAGCATAGTAAGTCGCCATTAGGGCATGTATTCTCATATGTACATATGAGATGTGAGATCCTGGGAAAATGCGAGTGAGTAGGAGAATTTGATGTGTCGGCACGTTGACCATGGTAGTTCATGATTAGAGCAACCGGACGGAAATCGGAAGATCCGTGGTTCAAGCCCCGGCTATTGCATTAAATTCTTCAGCCTCACTCTACCCCTTTACAATCACATGCTCGTTCATGAGCGGACATAGCTTGCATTTATAAGATAAAACTAGATTTACGTACAAAGGATGCGCAGGTGTGAGTGATTAGGTTGCCCCCGGTGGTACGTGGTGAGCAATAGCTGCACGAAATGTTGAAAACTTGTAGTCAGACATGCATGTTTAAATGAGGTTGGCCTCCGACCTCTGGAACGATGATCGCGTGCGATACGGTTTATATGTACTGCACTCGGAAGTCTGCGGACTGCAGTTTCTTCAGGCGAAAATGGGAACAGATGGCGAAGTACATACATAACCTAAGAAGCAAGATACTCTAACCTAAGCATATGGCTTTCCGTCGCGCATATAAGTTTATATTCTGAAATTATTTCATAGGGTGAGGAGCTATTAGAGTTTTATATTCGGACCAGAGTTATTGTTTCCTTTAGGATTATTAAACCCTCTAATGATACATTTGTTCACCTACTACATTTGTTCTAATACGAGAGGTTAGGAATTTATCTCCTGGCCTCGTAATATTATTCTTCGAACAAACTGTAACGGAGTATAAATAAATAATAATTAATTTCTTACTTGTGTTGATTCAAATCGAATATTCATTGTGTTAGCTCTCAGATCACGACACTAAATCAATGAACAATGGAATGTGAACAGAATACTAACCAGTACCACCAACTTTGGGAATGAAGCACAGTTAACCTCAAAATTAAGATACGCTAAAATCAGAATTTGAATGTGCATTGATTTAAAAAAAAACTATTTTGAAAGTTGAAGGAATCTGCTGGTTTTCGGTAAGTGGATGTTAAGATCGGAAAAATCGAAATGAACGACGTAGTCTATTAATCGCTGCATACCTTCTATTACGGTTCATTGACAATTTGACGTTGCAAACATAAGACGAGATAAACAACTGAGGGGCATTGTCGGATGTTATCAGCCAGTATTGAATACACGACGTATGAACGGAATACTCAGTGCCAATTAGTTTAATCAAAAGGAAAACCAAGCGAAATGGCTTCGCGGTAACGTAGGAGGCTCACATTCGCGAGGTTATGGGTGCAATTCCCACGGCCAACCTCCCTGACTCATGATTTTTTTCGGGGGTTTTCCTACTGGGAAACATTAAAAAATATTACACATATTTACACATCCCCCGCATTTAATTTAATTTCATGTCATTTCCATCTGGCTTTTCAGCGTTGCCCGTCGGCTGCGTTGCGAGGGTTACACCTCTACGTGATTGTAAATACGGCTAGGTGATATATGGGTCATCTAGGGAGTCGCTAGTGGAAACCTGGATGGCCAGCCCCTGCGCGCACCTGCCGTCGGGATGAACAACTATCTGTACATGTAGAGACTCGCCCTCTGTGAATGTCCCCTACTGACTCCCCGGCCGCCTGTTGGATGCTGTCATCTCATCCCTCCCACCTTTGGTCTGACATACAAAATCTAGTATGAAAAATGTGGAACCCCCTGCAGTACATAGCCAATCACTCAACCAGTATGAAACATAAACAAAATGGGTTTCCTTTTACTCCCTTCTTTCTATTTTTACTTTTCGTTTGATTATTGTAGATCACAATGTTTCGTAGTACGCCTTTCTGAATGAACTAGTCTCTCTTTCGTTTTATAAGCATTGCTTGAGCCATGAGTCAATTTTACGTTAAAAAACTATTGAGAATACAATTTTACGCCCAATTTTAGGTGCAATCGCCTTGTCCCTCTAAAACTATGAAACAATCAACGAACAGCTAGGTATATGTAGTTGAAATCTTGCATAAGACTGTTTAAGAATTTATCTAAACATTTAAAATTTGTTTCCAAACGGTAAAGAATATAAATGTACCTACGACATTTAGACGAACCCCTGCATGCACAGATTTCAAATGTATTGTTAGAGTGGGAAAAAAGACAGTGAGCACTCACACGACTTTCTCAATCCATATGTCCGTTATATACACTATAATAAGTTATAGGACTGTTATAGTCCATATTAAAAGCGGCAATTGTATATATGCTATGTTATTAATTATTAGTTAAAAAACGGGTACTTAATATAGTAACACATGCGGAACAAGCATTGAACTGATCACCCAAAATATACCAATTAAGATACACCCTGTATTAGAATAACTTTACACTGTTCAATTCATTTTACATAACATGTATGTATTTCGAAATATTCAATAAATATTTCTTGAGTTCAATTAAATTATCGGAAGACCATAGGTACTTGTGGTTTCTCAATTGAATAGTTCTTTGATGAATTTAAGTATTGTTTCATTTCTAGTAAACTCTCTTGTAACTGAAATTTCCAATAATGCAATGCTGTATTCCTGCATAATTGAGTCAACTTAAACACAGGAATTACTTTCAGAATACTGGTATCTTAAACAGGTGGTTTGTTCCAATGATCAGTGGTCTATCGAAGTTGTTTTCTGTGCTTGAGTGGCTCAATATATTATTTAAATACAACCATGTATGGGAGTCGCGTCCTAGACCAACAAAGTAAAGTGAAAGGAAACACTGGCCACATAACGCAATTAATGGTTGGTTGGCAGTTTAATAAATATGAGATATGGGGCAGAATTACATACATCAGAGATTAGTTATGGTTGTGTATGGCTTTGCTGCACAAATTTGTAGCGTTTCGACTTATCATCACGTCCGAAACAGGGAAGGGAGTGACAGATAGCTGCTCTATTTCGGCACAAGTAGGCGAATATGTGCGTGGGATTGATGAAATTATAAAGCCACAGTGAAGGAGAGCTTTATTAAATACCAATTTAAGAATATTAATCGTTATCTGATGGATCTAGTCGATTATGAAAAGTGCGTCTGTACCTATAACTTGCGAAATCCCATCACGTATTTAAACAAAAACAAGGTTATCCTTCCCAGCCCTTTGAATATCCAGGTTACACAAAGATATAATCCCAGCACTCTACTGTGAACAATATACCTCAAAAACGAAACGATTGTTAAATTCCAATATCTTCCACGGATATGCCACAAACATTTTCAAGGAAATTCTGCACTCCATGCTACCGTTCTCACGAAAAAATATTCCCAAAATGTTGATTTTCTCAAAAATGGCTCAAATTATTTTGATTAAAGCGTCATAAGTTTAAGATTTTCTCATGACAAATGGAATGTATAAGTTGGAGTTTGCTGGAGTAACTTCATTCTGAATGGGTCTTGCATAGATGATTAGGTAATTGGTAAACCCTAAGTAACAGCAAAAATCTCACTACACTAAAAATGCACATCTCGTTAAAGCACACAATTTATGTAAACTATATTTTTACTTTCTCTACTACGTATAGTAACTAGAGAAGTATTGTATTCCACCCAAAAATTCGATGTTGCTATTTCATTGCAGATACATGTTTTGACGCCCCCTGAATCCAAAAAAGCATTTTTAGAAAAAGATCGGTGTTTGTGTGTGTGTGTGTGTGTGTGTGTGCGTGTGTCTGTGTGTGTGTGCGTGCGTGCGTGCGTGCGTGTGTCTGTCACACTTTGGACAGCATAACTCAGAAACGAAAAGTTGGTTAAAAATCAAGGTTGGTATTTAAGTTTAATATCTTTTAAGCATGCGACGCGAAGATTTGAAGAAAACTTATCCACCCTAAACTACCCTTTACATGGCAATTTTTTTTAAAATGTTGATTTTCTCGAAAACAGCTCTTAACAATTTTGATTAAAATGCCATATATTTAAGATATTTTTATGACAAATGAAATGTATATATTGAAATTTCTGGCTATACCCATGAAGTCCTATTTACTCTGGATGACTTTTGCATAGTAGGCAAACGTAAGAGATAGACCAAACCTTACTATAAAAATGTTGATGTTGCTAAAACACACAATTTATGTCTAAATTAACTTTTTTGTACAGTGAACAATTTCGGAGATACTCCTCTTTATTAATGTAAATTTCACTTCTGTCAAATGGAACATCGTTATTCATTTGTAATATGTTAACCGTGCAAAGAGACCGGAATTTCAAAGCTTTAAAAATTTGACTATCGCTCAAAGCCTACTGTATTCCCATATTCCCTTTGCACGTGCAAGAAAACGAGCAATAAGATAATTTCTGCAAATGCTTATCTCAACTAAGACGAAGAAGATAGAGGAGTAAGAGTTTGTAAGAATGGTTAGTACAAGAGAAGAGAAAGTCGTGTGAGTGCAACACATCAGGTTTTTTGTGAACTTATCCGTTTCTGAAGTATTGCCTGTTATTGTTTTGAATTTATATTGTACATTTTTAAGAAAAATATGGCCATTCGTATTTTTTTCCTCTCCTGGCCATGCACAGGGAACAGAATATAGCCACAAAAAAGTGACCCACTATTAAGAGATTTGACTATCTTTTGAGCTTACTTTATTTCCCTAATCCCCTTGTACTACAACGAAATATGCAGTAAAATAATTTCTGTAAATGTTTATATGAACAACATGCAGTAAATAGGAGAAAAAACTTTTGTAATAATTGTTTGCTCAAGAATGGGTAGAGAAAGTAATGTAAATAAAATTCGAGATTATTTACTAAATATGTGTATAATAAACCTAAAATAACGTTGTGTGTAGCAAAATAATTAAAATTTAGCTGAAAAACCTAAATTATACATATAATTAAACAGAAGACCCTGTAACTTGATATAAACAAATAAAATTCAATTTTTACATAATTTTGACACACATTAGTACAAGCTCTGTGTTACAGTAATACGAAGTATTTGAAAATTTAACCCCCGTGATTTATTGAGTATCGGTATGTATAATAAAACTAGAGTAAAACCTTATCTTGTCACCGTATTTATTATTGTTCCATGTGAACAACAGTACTAATTACATTTTAAGGCAGTCAAAAAATGGGGGGGGGGGGGTTACAGAACAAGAGTTACACAAACATGAAGCCACTTTCACTTTATATTTAATGCTGCAACATATGATCTTCTAATGTGCTGCATGCACTTCCTTGTATTGTACAGCTATTTCGATTAAACAAGGTTCTTTAGTGTACCCAAGATTTAATTATGTTAGTTAACACAAAGCATGTGGCGTGTATGTAAACACCGGCCAATCAATCGCTTCAAGGTTTAAGAGAGGTGTGGTAGGCACATGCTAATGGTGTGGGACTAATTGTGAGTGCATTGCAGTAATGGCGTAAATGTACCAGAGAGGAGTCCAATAGGCTCGCATTTGGGAGGTCGAGCTCAATTCCCGCCCCTGTTTCAAACGTGCTTTTAGATTTTGCAGGCGTAGTTGTGAGGCACTTCTGGACAAATGACGTAGATGCTTGCTCCAAGGAAAGGGTACTTCCCTAGAGCACTAAAGGGCTGCCTAGGTCGTATAGGTCGTTCATCGCGGCTTCAGGGTGGGACGTGTTAGAGCCACGAAATGCTAGAGACTTCTGCGCGCCTCTGCGGCCTATAGCCTTCTGTATGGTTTCTTCTCTTCATTTCACAGGGTGGTACCCACAATATATCTGCATAGGTGTCTGAGAGGTGTCCCTCTCCGTTGTATGACTGTCTTGGAATAGTCAATAACAATAAAATGCTTTATTACGTGGATTTTTTGCTGCTTACTGATACTGAAGGGACTGGTTGGTGAAAGTAAGGCAAAAACGATAAAAAATTTAAAGTTAAATTATTAAATATACTGTGTCTGGTTTTCTAGGAAAGTTTTCATGGAAACATTTGTTACCGGAGTGGAAATGGGAGGGTTATGTCATGATTCAAAGTACGTATTGGAAACCTTTTCAGTTATTTCTCATATTTTTTCAAAAATTACTAGAAGTGTTTTTGTAAAATTTGCTGCACTTATTTTAATCACTTTCCAAATATTTATATTAAATTAAAATGCATACTATTTAATAAAAATACGTAAGCAGACTTTCACTCCAGATTTAATAAATACATTTTTCATTACATTTTTCTCGGCTGTAATATTTTAGACATTTTTCAGCATTTAAAATGCTCTTTACGTTGCAGCTAAAACCAACGTAAAAATTCGGGAGTACGTTCCCCAAAATATGCTACCTAAAACTTTCCATGCAGTTATTAATATACGGCAAATGTACCACGTCACCCAGCTTATTCAGATTTTATAAGTATGTCTTTTTTGCAAAAGTCGAAACTTAGTACTCAAGAATCTCTTATGCTCGACGATGCCCTAATGTAGCGCTCATACGTCACTCTAATGCACCTCATTGTATGCACCTCTTCATGGCGATACTGCTATCCACCAATCAAAGGTGCACCCATTCATAACGACACGGCATGGCATGCAACAATCAATACTTTGCCGCCTGCGCAATTCCCACGCAGTAGAACGTAAAACCATCGATTCCCCGTATATGAAATAAAGCTACTTCGGGTATTTAATAATTAGTCTTAATATTATAAATAACGTTCTAATAAATTTAATTTGTCTTCTCGTTTTTTGAAAGTCAACTTTTAAAGGTTATTGCATATATACTAACTCTCTGTATCAGTGTCAACGCCAACATAACAATAAAACTAATAATTTCGCAGTTGAAGGCGGAACTATCGATTCTCGTATGTACAATCGAATAACAAATACACATTATTAAAATGCCGGACAGCACTGACAATAACATACAGTGTAAAATATTACAATTTTACAAATTTTTTAAGCTTCAGTCATGGTCGAGCATCAATAGTCGTATGAAACTTGAGTACAGTAGTAATTAAGATGTTCGTATAAATATTATGAACTAACTCGCTACCGCTCGTTTCACAAAATATACTCGCGCCTTAATTGCTCTCGTTGCATAATATGACTAAGTGACAAATTGCGGAGAGGGACTTAGCACCTCGACCGAAAGGCAAGGTTTTGTGCCTATCCCCTGACAGGACACTCCCCGGAGGATGGATGAGGCGAATGGATCTGAAGGGCGGCCGGAACGTTGCCACGACAGGATAGAGGGCAGGTACCTACATTTTCCCAGTTAGAAGCACTCCGGGGGAGGCTGGCTCAGCCCCGCTCCTCTGCCACCGTTCGGGTTCGTACCGCCAAGGAGTGCGCGGAATTAGGAAACCGCATGTGTCAGGAAGGTCGGCCATGGGGATCGAACCCACGATCTCCCGAATGTGGGCCATAGACGTTACCGCTTGAGCCATCCCACCCGGTGCATAAATACTATTTTCACATTAATTAATTTAAAAGTATGTCCCTTAGCAAACACATCCTAGCTCTAGGAACATAAATCTGAACTGTTAAAAGAAGATGAACATTACATCACAATGAAGGTTTCTTTGAAAAATAAATTTATGTTTTAAAACGCATAATTCCGACACGACTTAAAATATATGCACCAAACTTTGCAGCAGAATTTCATCATACAAACGTAAGATGTGGTAGATGGTTCAAAACACTTGATAAAATACTTTGGGTATTGCAAAATTCACAGATCTGTCCCCTTATATAACATGGGCATCACTTACGTCGTTGGAAATACCTGTCACTTTAATTGAAATATCTGGGTTATCTCCCTTCACTGCACAATATGAACCGGATCAACCTCATTTTTCCCACCATTTCTTGTTTCATACCGGGTCAGTCTACGACCGCAGCTTCTGGGTGGCAGCACCAACACTTTAAAATATACAATTACACATTTCAAAGCCTTGTGCAATCGACAAGGAGTCTCTTTACAAATCAGTATACCTACTAAGAATGACAACCTGAAAGTGACGTATGAGTAATTGTATATGTGGGCGCTCCAGTTTCGCTTTGTAATTATACAAGGATATCACTTGGATTAATTAAATCTCTTTGAGGGCTCCCTCAAGCGTGAAACGTTATGATTAGTTTGAAACATACCAACCACAGATCTAACCGCAAACACACCGCTTGGATTAAGCCATTCATCGCTAATTAACCATGAAATGGCTTGGTAAAAAGGAAAGATAAATTTCTTTTCAGGTGAATATTTAACACAGATATTTCAGTCAAAGTTTACCAGTGATTAACCAGTATATACAAATATAATTGAGAATGGTTTACTTATGCTTTGTATTCTGCCTCTTCCACTATGGCGAATCCTTATACATTAGTTGGATGCTTTTATTATATTCTCGATATTTAGTATAAATATCCCATAGAAAGTTATCGATTTCTCGGAGTAAGATGGGGTGCACGAAAAATGATGCATTAATGGACCTCATTAAACTACATCGCTTCATTAAAGTGCAGGTTTCCACCAATCAGAAGAAAGCGCAACTTCGATTATTCTCGTACGTTCAATCGAACAAGTGGCAAGTTTAGAAAAAGTAAGAATTTCGGACACGAGTGACAGATGCAGCATGCAGCTTACTGGAAAGGCACAGGATGTTACAACTTGTTGCCACAAAAATCAAGAAACAGGTGCGAAAAATCCTAAGCACAATTCATGGGTTGGTGAAAATCAAAATGCATAATCTCGATTTCACAAGAAGAATTGCTGCTGTACTTGGAAGAAGTCATGACCTTGCATTTCTGATGATATCTCGAAATAGATTTTTTGGATAGAATACACAAATTCCTCTACTTGGTAGAGAGAATTAAAATCACTTATCACTATCCTAGTGGAAATAAGATGATATAAGAGATTATAGCTGCATATCAATAAAGCAAAGTGTCTATCATTTAAGCATCTATAGAAACCCAATCAAATGGCAGGCAGCACATTTGTGTTCACCATTATCACTACGTTATATTTTGAATATCTTTCACAGGGTCCCTCAGAAACCTGAAGTTAGCTTACTACGTATAACAGTTTACGAAGAAGCAAAATAACTTCAGATTCACATTGTAGGAAGTGAAGGGGAGAAGCAAATGAACCAGTTTGTGCAATCGTAGGTACTCCATGGCATACAGACACAGACAGACACAGACTCCCACAGGCACATACACACACAGGCACACACACAAGTATATTTTACTTGTTAATGACGGTGTCAATGATCAGGATCATATCAGCGCCGCCGGTGTGCGGGAATTTCGTCCAGTAGGAGTTCTTTTACATGCCACTAAATCTACTGAGATGAGGCTGTCGTTTTTAAGCACAGTTAAAACCATTAAAATGGGCTAGGTTTGAACCTGCGTTCTCAGGGTCAGTAGACCAAGCGTCTAACCAACTGAGCCACCCAGACCGAGACATGCCATACGCTAGAGGGTGAAACATTCAAAGTTACCATAGCACAAACTCAATCCACGACTACTACAACCAGGAAAATCAGCACTAGCACAGTATATTCTTACAGAATTGTTATTTGATGAAGTCGCGATTTTACACCGCAGTAACCGACATAATGACAGACTCATAAGACGCAATTGAAATTAAATTAGAGCCACATAATTTTAATAGGGACAACGGCCTACGATTGTGCACGACTTGGACAGGTATACTTCAAAGAAGATCTGAGTTTAGGATGGTCGTTTATTTCTTATGCAGTTTCCGATGAAGGCCACGAGTTTAAGATGGTCATTTATGATTCATTTCCTGATGATGGTCAAGGAGTTTAATATGGCCGAAAGCTCGAACAATTTCATAAATATTACGCGGTTGATAACCTGAGAAGCTCTAATTAATAATCATCACCTTGAAAACTTCAAATCTTATAATATTACTATATAGTGCATACCTGGTAAACGTTAGGCGATAGGCGGAAATTTACTGCACCAAAAATGTAGCTCTCTTTAAAGCACACAATTTATTTTCATAAACTTTTTGTGGCATCAGTCATTTCTGAGATATCCATTATTAAGGGCTCAAATTGTTCAATAATTAGCTCATTAGTTTAATGTCCTGTCGATTTTCAGATGTTTTTCACGGTTTCAAGCAAAGAGTATGGAATTCTAAGGCCAACCTATAACGTTCATTTCTAAAACATTTGCCTATAGCCATTCCCTTTGCAGCTATAACGAAATGTGTAATGCAACTATTTCCGGGAAGGTTTATCTCGATTAAAGTAAAGTATTTAGAAAATAAAATTTCGTGAGAAAATTTGTGTACACAGTAGTAAGCGATAGAGTGTAAAGTCACGTAAATTCAATTTTTGTTTTAAGTATCAGTATCTCTTTGTACGTGAAAACATAATGAGATTTTCTGAATTCCATCTTACCCTACAACCCTTATATGAAACTGTTAACTTGACATTAATATAACACGAAAGTAGAATGCTATATTTTAATTCAAATATTTTTTCTTGGATTTTTCCATTCGGCCTTAAAGACAGTATTGGTATAATTAATAACATTTGCATTTTAGAACCTGTTTTCTTCTGGCATGTTTCCTTATTTGAAAGACGAAGAAGTGACATTCCTCAGACACATTATTGAATGTCGCACGCGTTTATTGAAATATCCTTGAAACATTTATCCCTGCACATCAATAACAACTTTATGTCACAAGCAGTCTCCTTTCCCTCAGTTATTGAGTTAAGTTTTTAAGCTACATATTTCTACACTTTTTACAAAAGAAGTCTTTGGATAATATGTCATTACTGCACTTAACCATTTGAGCTCAACTGCGCACTGGATTTTCACTTACTGTAGGTATGTACTGAGAATTCCCAGAAATCAGCGACAAAACCAGCGTCATTAATTTTGAAAGTACATAATAGCTAATTGCTTCTAAAATTTAATGAACAGCTTAAATGGTAATCACAATGGAAAAACTGTCCTGTGATTGATTCTTGGATTTGCTTGCCTGCCTTGCATTTTTATTTTCCCTACATTGTAGTAAGTAGGTATTGTATTGTATTTCAATAAAAAATTCTGTCGAGGTCCGCTGAACCATAAAAGTATTTTTTAGAAAAAAAAATCTGATGTGCTGCACTCACATGACTTTCTCTACTCTTGTACTAACCATTCTTACAAACTTTCATATCTCTGTATTCTTTGTGTTAGTTGAGATAAACATTTGTACAAATTATGTTAATGCTTACTTCTTTGTAGGTGTAAGGGGAATATTAGAATACAGTAAGCTTTATGCGATAGTCAAATCTTTTAAATCTTTGAGATCCCGTTCTCTTTGCTCGCTTAACATATACAAAAATGAACAACGACATTCCATTTTACGAACGTTTCAGGTTTTCCGAATGTGTCACAAATAACAAGGAATATCTCCAAAATGGTTCACTCTACAAAAAAATGTACTCAGGCATAAATTGTGTGTTTTAGTGAGATCTATATTTTTTGTAGAGTAATATTTTGCCTATTTCTTACGGTTTATGAGTTATTCAAAATTCATCCGGAATAAACAGGACTACAGGGGCTATAGCCAGAAAATTCAAAATATACATTTTATTTGTTATACAAATATCTTAAACATATGACATTTTAATCAAAATCGTTAGAGCCATTTTCAAGAAAATCAGAATTTTCGAAAAATGTTCCATGTAAAGTGTAGTTTAGGGTGAGGCTATTTTCTTCAAAAATCTTCGTGTTGCATCCTTGAAAGACATTAAACTTAAATATCAACTTTGGTTTTTAACCGAGTTTTCTTTTTTGAGTTATGCTGTCCACAGACTGACAGACACACACAGTCACACACACGCACGCACGCACGCGCGCGCACACACACACACACACACACACGAACGCTTTTCTAATTTTTTTTTTTTTTTTTTTTTTTTTTTTTTTTTTTTTAATTGAGGGGGTCTCAAAATATATTTCCGGTGAAATCTCGACGTCGAATTTTTGGGTAGAATACAATACTTCTCTTACTTTCAGTAGAGAAGTAAAAAGTTCACGTGTGAGTCCCTTTAACACCAAATTTGGTAACTAAGTTCAATTAATCCAAGAGTGCGACATGACAATCCCCCAACCCTCTCTACATGGCAAATTTTACGGAATTAATTTTCTCAAAAATAGCTCTATTTGATTAAAATACATGGTTTACATATTTTTATAAAACATTAACTCCATATCTTGAATTTTCTAGATATAGCCTCTGAAGATCTCTTTATTCTGAATGACTTTCGCATACCTGCTAAACTGCAAGGGATAGTTAAAATGTTACCACAAAAAATTGTAGATCACACTCAAGCACACACAAGTAATGCTCCCCTTTTGCGGGTTAGCCACTCCCAAGATATTCCTTGTTATTGGTTTGAATTTTCAAATATGTATACTTTTCTCAAATGGAAGGTCGTTATTCGTTCTTTTTTTTCTTTTGATGCAAAACGAACAGGATATCAAGGTCATTACATAGCGACAAACTCCTAAAACATTCGACCATCACTTACTGTATTCCATATTCCCATTTTACCTACAGGGAAACATGCAATAAAACTATTTCTACAAATGTTTATCTGGGTTAACAGAAGTAGATAGAAGAATAAGCTTTAGTAAAGGTACATAGTTTGTTGAAGAATGGATAGAGGAAGCCATGTAAGATTTTTAAACCTTTATTTGGAATATAGTTTACTCATGTTGTGTTAAATAAAAACAAACAAATCCTTCGTTTCAGATAAATACACAAAGAAGTTCAGAATGCAGATAAATCGCTAGTAAAAATCAATAAAGTATAACATTCAATATAAGAAAAAATGAAAGTCCGTATTGGTGAAAGGTAGAATTGGAGCTGAAAAACCTAGTGCCACAGCCGGGAATTTTAGAGCAGCCTGTATGAGAGCCTAAGTTCTTAGTAGTTACCACACTTCGCCATTTCTTCGCTTCACGTCCGAGACATTTAGCACAATGTGTGCTAAATATGCGCAGCGCCAAAATTATGAATAGTGCGTGATCGGAATAATTAAAATAAGAGGAGGAATACCGGATGTACTGCCCTAATAAACTGCAATGGTTTATACTTCGTAGGAAGTTAAATAAAGTATGTTTGCCGAAAGGTCGCGTGTTCTATCTCCCAATCTTACGCCCCTGAGAACGCAAGTGACTTTCCTGCAGCTCCGCAGTCGGAGGCAAGGAGACAGGAATCGGCCAACCTGTTCCAGGAGGAGGCGGCCCAAGTTCGAGCCCCGTCAGTTATCTACGCCAGCGAGATCGGCATTTACCACCGCACTTCCTTGAGGTTTATAACTGGGTAACTTACCTACCTACTTTCAATCTACCTCAATTACTGCACTTTCCAATTATTTCAAAGTAGACCAGCTACATCCGCCAAAGTCGTATGCCTTAGTTCCCTTCTAATCATTTCATTAATGTCTTCAACTAATATTGTACAGAATTCTACTCTAAGGAGTAAAATTACAGCAGTTGCTATTCTTTCGTTATATGTCACTGCAAATACACAGAACTCGAAACCTCTCCTAACTCTGTTCACTGAGTTACTTGCAGTTAAGATAGAAATGTTTAGCTTTTTAGGGTTTAACGTCCTTTAACCGGTTAGGCCATATTGGACGATCAATGAAATGGGTGAAATGATGCTCAAATGAACCTGGGGTCCATAGAGCTCTAAGTTACCCGACATGTAGCATATTCTTTCCTTTATTTTCCATAGTTTGATTCTTAAAACTATGTCAAAATCAGTTTCAAAATCGTTGAACATTAGGTGCATATTCGGAGTATTTTTAACAACTTGTTTAGTTGTAAAACTTCATTAACGCATGATGCCCCTTTTCTAAATCTATTCGAATACATTTTGAAACTAAGGTTTTATGATTTTTGTGTAAATTTTATATGCATAGTTCATTAAGTTGATTCCTCTACAGCTTTTACATTTGTTTCTTTCCACTCTTTTTGTACATAGGACTTACTACACTTATGTCTCCACTATTCAAGATTTTTTTTTCCTTTCTCTCCGGAAACTCTCTATAGCTTGAACCTATACCTACCAATTCAAATTCCTTTAGCGTAACAGGATCTGCATCCCTGAAGTAGCATTCATAAATGTCGTATTTATTCAATGCAGGATCCCGATATAAATCATTGCACATTATCATTACAACAAACATTACAACAGTACTCATCAGAGAGGAACAGCTGTTGGAGTTCATAGTTAATAGCTTGCAGAATATACAATGTAGACTGTATGATGCCAATGTGGTGCGGATATATGGCCTGTGGTCAGTCTGAATTTAGCAGCTGCTTTACGTCTTGGCCAGTTTGGTAATAGCGGTATTTGATCTTTTCATTGGTAATTGCTCATTTTGTCACCTAGACGATCCCGAAGGGTAGCCCGAATATTTTAATGGATGATAGATGACGCTCAAGCAAATGAAACTTCACTGCTGAAGGGAGGGATCAAAGTCTCCCTTTTTGCTAGCGTATCTGCGTCTCATTACCAACAATGCCGCAGTGGAAAGTGATCCATTGCAGAGCTATTATTTTGTTTTGTGCAGTAAGACTTTCTTTGCAATCCAGAGTGTCATTACAATTAGGTGTCATGTAGTTCTTTATATTTCTATATTCCATCACAGTTGTTGCTAATGATTCTTCCAAACTTCTTCCCTAATATTTTAATACAAGTAAGTTATTTCTTATTCGGTTTGTTTATATGCTTGAAGATTTATATGTCATTAATTATCTGCCATAAGCATCCTATTGTATTTCACTTTCGATATAATAGTCTTGAAATTTGTTTCATTTTTGCTTCGTATGTTTAGTAACACTGAACATTTTTATTAGGAGATAATTGTAGAATGTTTTCTATGTTGTCTTCACTTTTATATAGTATTTAAACATTCTTCCATATCATGTAATTCCTTTATGCTCTGTTCTTCAGCAAACAGACTTTGAATATTTCTTTCAGTATATTCTTGTTGTTTCCATTCCTTTCGTCTTGTTAACCTTTTAGCCATCACAAGATACTGATCAAAATAAATATCACATCCTCGAAGTACATTCAGGTCATATACCTGAGGAGAGAGTTTTCCTACTTCTTGAGTCCAGGAACTGCCTATTCGTTCTCCGGTTAAAACCCAAAGCCAAGTTGTCTCACCCTAAAAGGTCGCCTTCCTCTATGGCAGCTGGTTTCGAACCGACGCCCTCGCCAACTGGCTAAACCAGTCCCTATATTATTTTCGCTTGCTCTAAGTTCATATTGCAGTTTACTAATCTCTTACCTCTAGCGAGATATACCATAGTGTGGTTAATTTCTGGCGCGTGAAAGTGCATTCCAAATAATATTTAATAAAGAAACAGACCTGAAGTTCACGTTTCATAAATATGTTACGTAAATTTGTAATGAATCGTATGATTTCACAGGTGACGAGTCAACGTTTTAAAAGCTAGGAGGTAATAACTAGAAGGTTTTATCTGTGCTGTTTGTCTATTTATCATATCAAGGAATTCTGGATGTTTTCTTTATAAACGACAAAAGATACTTTTATTGAATATTTGCAGGGCTCCTTTTGGCTTTGTGTACATGCAGGATGGAACAAATAGAATGTACACAAAACTGATTTAGTGATATACACTATTTGGGACCATCTCTCAGTTTGTTGTCGTCTTACGGGATCTCTCAAGGGGTGAGGGATAATTACTAACCAATGAACTCCTTGAAAGTTGCAAAGCGGGGCTAGAGGCATGGCACTGTAATGAGGGCAAGGAAAAGTGAGGGGAAGGTAAATACACCTGGCCTCAAAGAAAAGTCACTTTTTAATTTTCTTCAGATTTATCTCCAAATTCTTAATGCCTGTTATGGAAAATGTAAATGTTGCTTGAAATAAGCAGTATTCATTGAGTTAAACGATTTTGTGTCACAAGAAAAGCTTTAATTTTGTCTTTAGAGTCACAAAAGCGTATATGCTTTACAGCGAACATTATGCAATATTATATTGAAAAATATCAACACATTTATTCCTTCTACAAAATGTCCCTATATTTATCGTGGAATTAAAATCTAATCAGTTTTTACTATTACGTTATGTTATGTATAATACAGCTTCTGCTTTCGAAAGAAAGGTTTACTTCTAATACTTATGCCATAAACCGCCTTTCTTGGGTGGCATTAAAGTTTCACATATTTTAGATACTGTGCAAATTCACAAAAATGTAATGAAATAGGTTACATTCTGGATAGAAATTAAACGGCAGAAAGACCAGTTTTGCTGAGACGAAAACGCATGAAATTAGGGAACTTTTAGAATACTCTCTTCAAAAATCCCTAAGGCGGCTTGTAAAGGAAACAGCTATTTCAGCATGGCGAGGTATCAAGTCTTAAAATGGAAACTATTAAGGATCACTGTGGTTCAGAAATTGCAGCCACATGATCCACCAGTCGGGTAAATTACAGTAATTTAATTTTGCGAAATGTCAGAGTATGCAGTATGTAGGAGTAATTGACCCACACTTAATACTCCTCTCTGATGAAGCATGGTTCCATCTACATGGTTACGTTTCGTCACAAAATAACATATTGGAACACAGAGAAGCCCAGGTTTACACACTTGCATACAGAATAATAGGACCTATATTTTTTGAAGAGACAATGAATGCAGAGTTACAGAAATGTCTTACACTATTCTTTGACCAGGTGACCGACAAAGTTAAACGACTAACACTATTGCCACCAGGGAATATGCTACAGAGGGGTAGCCGCCGATATGACCATCGGAGTTAAAGGCGGGATAGAAATGGAATAATAAAAAAAATAATGGCGGCTAATAGCTCAGCACTTCATGATGATATTCTTCTCTTTCCTGTTGCGCAAATGAATTTTGTGGACCCAAGTGATATATCACCAAGTAGGTATGCGATTTTTATCCATGGGGAACTTGAAAAATAAAGTGTATGCAAAAATACTCCTATATTGTAAGAACTAACAGAAAACATCTTGGAGAGAAATTATTCAATTTTGACTATTGAACTCCCGAGTGTGAATGCAAATTTCCTAAAATTTGTGGTTGGAGGAAGATAACATTCCCAAGACCTCTTATAGTAAGGTATGCGCTTATTATTACAAGTAATAAAAACCATCTGATCTAGCCGATAAATTCTCGAGTGGAACGAGAGATCTGGGAAGGTCAGACCGTCAAACGATATTTATTAGGACTATTTCATAAATGAAATATGAATTTAAATACTATATCGCAAACACTTGACCAGAAAATGTCAAATTCTATAAAAAGAATAACCTAAAATATATTGATTTCCATTAGTGTAGCTCGACTTACTCAGCACTGCCAACTTATGAAAACGAAACCAAAGAATTTCATGTGTTTGTCTTATTGTTACAATAGAAAACAAGTTTATCTCAAATAAACGTCACTTTATTTTTAACATTAACAAATAAGCTTTCTTCTGGAATAATGCATTAATTACTAAAAGAAAAATTGTTAAAAAACGGTCATCAAATTGAAATAGGCTGCTATTTTGGTTAATCGAAAGTAACGTGTAATCAATTGTTTTCCTGCAGTTTATGGGATACAGTTGGCGACACTGAATAGACACAGGAAGTGATAATTTGTACAAAACAAAAGAATGACCAGGTGATATTTCCTATATGATAATGTAACTCTCCTATGTATGAAATAGTCAATTATGTCTGTTATTAATAGAAGCTGTTGCGAGAATGCTATACCTCTTTTGGGCCGTACACTGAGCCGAGGCTACCGGCACGCACCAACGGCCGCAGCGTAAAAAAAAGCACTATAGTATTATGCATTAAAACCATATAATTGAGACGGAAAATATAATCACATTTCAACAGCTAAAGTATTTCCTATGTACCTTTTCATGAACAATACTGAGGCGAGCATTACTAGCAATAAGAAGATTGATATAACAAAGCCTTTAGAAGTAGGAAGAAGCTGTTAGCCTAACATGAAGTGAATGAATGAACTAAAAAGTGTGGCGCCGCCCTTGGTTAAACATTACAAGCAGTCTTGTTTAAATTCCACACATTAACCGTGAAGCACCATTATAACAGCAGACACGCTTGTGTACATTAATGTAGCCACTTGAAGAGCTCTCCCACCGAGCAAGAAAACATATCCTCTGTAAAGTGTTTTAAGAAGTGCCTAAGAAGGCAAACCTGTATTTATAAAGAAGGAAGGGTGTGAGGCTTTATCTTTTCAATACCCATGATGCATATATCCGTCGCAGACCTCTTTTCATTTGTGATCGTCATCTGCTATTATCTGCTATTTTGAACTAGTAAAATTGGAAGTGTGTTGTTTTTCTTTTAACTTTCTCTACAATATATAGTAGCAATTTCACTGAATTTTCATCGTAAATACATGTTTTTAGACTCCCTGTATCAAAAAAAGTATTTTTAGAGAAAGGTCTCCCCCCCCCCTCTCTCTCTCTCTCTGTGTCTGTGTGTGTGTGTGTGTGTGTGTGTGTGTGTGTGTGTGTGTGTGTGTGTGTGTGTGTGTGTGTGTGTGTGTGTGTGTGTGTGTGTGTGTGTGTGTGTGTGTGTGTGTGTGTAGCGTAATCCTAAACACCATTTAATCGATTTTGATAATTCTTCCTCCACTGAAAATCCTAAACGACCAGATACACAATGATTAAAAAAGTTGAAAACAGGAAAGTAACAGGTTTCTTTTTAACATTCATGTCACCAAATTTCAATCCGTTTCGTGGAATATGGAGGCTACTTGAGGAACTTTATTGTAAATATGATAGATCTTTAATGAACTCGAGCCCAAAAGGGTAAATGAGAGACTTAGAATATTTTAAAACTGAGTTATTTTCCGGGGATTTAGGAATTTATTGTATATATCACCACATTTCCCTCATATTCCACTGAAGGTTTATCAAGCAATATGTTTTATAGCTCGCATCTATGGTGTGGGGGTAGCGTGTCTGCCGCACATTCAAGAAGTCCCAGTTTGGAATTTCGGTTAGTTCGTGTTATCCCGATAAGATCTTTTCCGGGGTTGGTTCCTATCCCGAGAAGAATGTCGGGTAACTTTAAGCTTTATGGAACCCGGTTTCATTTGAATCAGGTTTCACCCACTTCATTCATTCATCTCTAATATGATCTACCAGGTTAAAGGACGTTAAACTTAAAATAATTTAGATTCTAAAGTGAAATAAAGCTATCCTTAAATTCAATCCCAATTTTCAACCTCCAACATACCAATCAACATTATTTGGCCTATCTAGATGAAACTTTGTATTATACTGTGTAACTCAATGAAAACCCAACTCTAAAATTGCCATATTTTCAACCTCTTAATTAAACCAAATGCTCAAAATATTGCACATTTATAAAATGGGAGCTGGCAAAAATTGTACCGTTGTAACTTAAAAAAATCGAATGCTTATTTTAAATTATAGAGTACTGGAAATTTTAAAAGCTGTCCTTATTTTCTATTCCTTGTGGATAAAAGTATATTGCTTGGTCAACCAGCTGATACATTTGTGCACTTGGACCATATGGATACAATGCTACCCATATTCATATTTTTCAATCCTGTCGTGTCCGGAACGCCAGGCTACTTTAACGGCAGAGAACAACTCCACGAGTACCAAATAACATGCATTTTGGTATGTCTGACTGTCTGTCATGTGTGCGTGTGTACAGGCACGTTTCCAGACATGACTCATTTTTTGTCGGCGGGGGTACCTACAAATTGTCGCTATTTGAGCAAAACTTTGGACAGTTACGCTTTAGGTACAATTACAAATTACAGACTATCTACAAGTTTCAAAAATCGCCTATATCCTTGTTTTCAACCCCGCACTTACAGAATATAGCAATGCAATGTCAGGTAAGACAGCTACAGTCGATACAACCTTAGAACCAAATTTGATATAAGCAATACATTAGAAGTAAGGTAGAAGTGCATTATAGCACTGTTTACACAATGTTTGAACGACAGTTAGTGGAATAATAAACCACTTATACCCCTTCGTCAAGAAGCTAGATGGTTCCAAATATTTGACACAATTTTTTTTCTCGATGAAACGGTTCCTTATTGACAATAATTGTATTGGACATATTTGTTACACTCATGAAAATCCCTGATTAACGATATAGCACACTGCATTAAACTTTTGTTTTCGGCCCCAAGAATAATTGCCTTGCAATGACAAATATTCAAATATTTATTTGGAACAGAGTTCAGGTTCTGAGACATAATGGCAGACAAATACCCCCTTTTCATTAGGGCCAGAAGCGACAGTAAAAACGAAAGGCGTGAGGAGCAACCAAATATTATCTTAAATAGAGCGCCTGCTGGATGAAGTACGTGCGATACATTACTAATGTATTTATCTCACTATTAAAGTGGTAATGAAATGAAAGGAACGGCTTCGGAAAGCAAATTATGGGTGGAGACCTCCCACATGAAAACACTCGCTTCAAACTGGGGTTACCCATCTGTGAAGTTTGTAAAATCCACTATTTCAATTTCATACATTTGAAATTTTTGTTCACCCATCTGGGTGTAATGTGCAATATGTACACGAAAGATGGTTCAATTAGTTCCTTTTGTTATTGTTTTCAAAAACTACTACACAAAAAACAATTATTTTTGGCAAAAAATATATAATTCAACTCATTTAATAATACATTAATAATCTTTTGAAAATAATTTTTAATTATCCTCTAGCTTGGGTGAGAATAACTGTTAAATAAGACTTCAGTTTTTACTTTCTTCACCATGTACAGGGCAGTTAGAGAAGGTATTGCATTGCACCCAAAAATTGATAGAGAGGTTTCTCTGGAAACATGCATTTTGAGGTTCCTGAATTCGAAATCTCGTTTTTATAACTCCCTCCCTACCTTCCTCCCTCCTTCCCTCCCTCTGTCTATGAAAAGCGTAACTTTAGCATTTTCCAAGGATGTGACATGAAGACTTTCAAGAAAATTCCCCACTCCAGACTAAACATTGCATGGAAACTTTCTCAAATGTTTTGATTTTTTTTTCTCAAAAATATATGTAGCGATTTTGATTAAAATATTATATAATCAATATATTTTCATGGAAAATGAAATGTATATATTGAATTTTCTGCAAATGGCCTCTGAAGTTCTCTTCTTTCTGAATGCCTTTTGCATGCCTAGTGAACCGTAAGAGACAGACAAATCCTTGCCGTAAGACGTGTTACCATTAATTTTCGAATAGTCCATGCATATTATTCTCAACATAGATTTAAATAATAATGGATTTATTAGTGGTATAATGCAGAAGTATATGTTTGTTTTCACAATTACACTATTTTTATATGCTTAGCGCCATGACAATGATTGGTTGCTGAGGATAAGAATCACTTTACATCATGACTGCAGAATTTCCCAAATAGTATTAATTCAAAGATATCAGCTGCTAACCAGAAAGGTACGACTTCATTGACTTGTAGCTGCTAAACAATATGTGCCACTTATATTATTTGCAATAATTATGTTTTTGATAATGGTGTTTTAATCTCTTACACTACAGAAAGACAATAAGATATATGCAAACAGGTGGGTATGCAGTAATTTCTCTTTGATTCGTTCTGCTTCTGGCTTCCTAATGTGAAACGTTAGTAATATATACAATTACCGCCGCAGATTGTAGGTACCCTATTGAGATCTACCCTCAGGACCAACAGTAAACAAAATTGATGAAGGGTTATCTGGCAGTATTTGTGTTCCACTCCCAGGACAGACAGGTTCACTGACCAGCTGACAGGAGACAGTTTCCTCTTCCTAAAACACTAAATGTCTCTGACCTTATTTTACCAGCAGGGCGTATGCCTCTTTGCTTCATTTGATCCACCCATCTACTGTCATAACAAAGTTGCATGCTTCCTTTTCCAGCAAACATCGCTGTACTGATGCGCTCACCTACTTTCTGTTTCACTGAGCTAATGCAGTATAGTATACAGGGTGGAAGGGAGCTAATATGAGCTTCATAGAAGCATTACAAACAAAAAAGCCGAATGGCATTTTGTTCTTTGGCCAGCCGATTTCGAAAGAATAAATGGTTTTTGATCCAAATTGGATGTTTTCTTTTTTTAGAGGGGATTTAAGGACTTACCCTGGGTTTATCTCACCCAGGGTAATCCCAAGGCTGTTTCAGAGCATAAACGCTCTCTTCAGCCGCGAGATTAATTTTATTTTATTTATTTAAAAACAAAATGAACTTGGTTGGGAGATCTGGGTATGTTACTATTACTACATGTTGCTCCAGGATAACGGCATAAACTTTGGCAGGATTTGCCATGGGTAACGTAGAATTTTGCTTGAGATAGAATGTGTCGTGTTCTTCTTTGGTCCTCGGTCTCTTGTTGTTCTTCGTGTGGTGTCTCCGTTTGTGTCTTTCGTAGTTTACTTTGTTGTTCAGTCACTTGTTCTTCCTGTGTTGGCTCTGTCTGTGTCTCGGCGTGTTGTAGAGATGCTGTCTCTGTGGTGTGTGCTCTGTTGATTGCGCTGGCGAGGGCTGATTCCAATGTTGTGACTTGTCTGACGAGTTCTTGTATAATAATGTGAAGTTTTCGTAGAGCTTCCATGTTGTGGTGTGGATCGTTCTGGGTGTTGTGTGGTTCGGCGGTCTCGAAATTGAGCGGTTCGGCGAGTTGTTTGCTGTGGGCTGCGTGTGATCGGCTTGTGGATGTGTCGGTCCAAGAATTGAAGACTGGTGTTGTTGGTTGTTGGATGTGTGATTCCACAAGAATATAAGAAGGTAACAGTTCGTTACTTGTAAAATGCGTAGACTAACTTCTTTCTGAAGTACCTTCAGTAGTAATTATGAGACATCACACAGGGTTTCTAAATAATTAATCACTTAAAAGACGTGAAGGAATACT
The DNA here is from genome assembly GCA_030765045.1 of Tenodera sinensis. Classification (NCBI taxonomy): domain Eukaryota; kingdom Metazoa; phylum Arthropoda; class Insecta; order Mantodea; family Mantidae; genus Tenodera; species Tenodera sinensis. Next base: position 90,098,572 of record CM060968.1, on the reverse strand, counting down.
ACGTTCAGCTCCTTTAGACGTGTAGCATGTCGACAACGTTGCGTTGAGGTTGGTCAGGGAATTGACCTGGTTTGTGGATGTAAACACTTTCGCTTTCGCCTTGTGTTTTGGAAGCTAACGCTTGTGATTGGCCTACACATGCACAGTAAACACAAAAGGACAAGGCAGGGTATGTGTTTATGTTCCCAAGCCGCACCGTTAGGAAGTTTGTTTATGTACTGAGCTAGGGAAAGTCCCATCCACACAATCTGCTGTGTTGCCAGCTTGTTTTTGACAAAACTAGAATATCTCCATAGGAAATGGTCAGAGGCAAAAACGTAAGATACAAAATGTGTTCCAAATACCGAGATCTATCACTGGTTTAAATTAATGTAATAACTTCTCTTCCACCCGGTATAGTATGTACTAGCATATATATATATATATATATATATATATATATATATATATATATATATATATATATAAAACTCTGATTGGACTTATCTTTATTGTCCCAATACTTTGGGTTAATTAAAGGCTTTATGAATTCGAAGACGTTGCATTTCTTGCACTCAGTTTGAACACTCGAATTAAAGGGAACTAAATTTCTCTTAACCGGCCGGCGGCGCCATGGCCGAGCGGTTAGCGCGCTCGCCTACCACCTAGGCGGCCCGGGTTCGATCACAGGGACCCGCATGTGGTATTCGTGGTGGACGAAGCGGCGTCAGGGCGGGTTTTCTCCGGATTCTCCGGTTTCCCCCGACATCTCATTCCACCGGTGCTCCATCTTCATTCCATGTATCATCAGTGTCACCGCCTGCGGTGCCATAGTAGTAAAAGCGGGCGTTAAACACTACAACAACAACTCTGAACCGGCCGCACATACATATACCTATGTATATTAATTTTCTCGGATTATCTCTTGACATTGCCGCTCTATTCTATTCTAAAAAAAATCTTATATGTTGCACTCACAAGACTTTCTCTATTCTTGTACTAACTGTTCTTACGTACTCTTCTTCATGGTAATAGAGATAAACATTTGTAGAAATTAACTTATTGTTAATTTTCTTCTAGATGCAAGGGAAATGTGGGAACACAGTAGGCTTTGAGCGATAGTCAAATCTTTTAAACCTGGTCGACATATGAAGGTTTCAAAATTCCGTTCTCTTGCACGGCCAAGACAAAAAAATGAATAAGGACCTTCCATTTGAGAAAAGTAAAGGATTGCAAAACTCACACAAATAACTAGGAATATCTCCAAAATGATTCATTCCAAAAAATAAAAAAAAAAATAAATAAAAAATAAAAAAAATGTATTTGAACATAGGTGGTGTGTTTTAACGAGCTCTACTTTTCTGTATAGTAAGACAGTCAATCTATTAGCCAGAAAATGTAAAATACAGATTTCATTTGCCATAAAAATATCTTAAGCATATGGCATTATATGGCATTGTAATCAAAATCAAAAGCAATTTTTATGAAAATCAAAATGTTCCATGTAAAGGGTATTTAGGGTGTAGGAATTTTCGTCAAAATCTTCATGTCGCATTCTTGAAGGATATTAAACTTAAATAGGAACTTTGGCTTTAACGGACTTTTCGTTTTCGAGTTATGCTTTTCACAGACACACAAACAATAAACACACACGCGCACGCACGCGCGCACGCACACACACACACATACACACACACACACACACACACACACACACACACACACACACACACACGGACCTTTTTGTAAAACGGTTTCTTTTTTATTCAAGAGGCCTCAAAACACATATTTCCGGTGACATCTCCACATCGGATTTTTGGGTCGAGATTTTGAACCTAATTCCGAACATATATTTTAGCTAACCTCTATCTTAGCAACACACTATGAATAAGTATTCTACATTCCTATAGAAAGAGAAGAATTATCTCTTTCGGTTAAATTGCATATAATGTTAAGTTTTGAGATTTCTGTTAATTAAACACATATTTCAGAAAACTATTTAGCAAACGAAGGGATTTTAGCTAAGACTGTGTTCACTTCTACTTAATTTCGAAGTGCACTAAGAAAAAAGGAAAGGTCCTCTTAAATAATTCGGGGACCCTGATCTATTTAACCCTTAAAACAGAAACAATGAGACTGATAACGCAGTTTAATTGCAACAAGCAGACTGCATTACAGAGGTCAAGGTCTTGGGCTCTGTGTAGATGTCAAGATGGGTTCACAGCCATCGGAGACTTCACTAGCAGTAGAAGGGCACATAAATCACAATGTCCTTCAGTTACTTCAGCGACAAGCATGCTTTTGTTTGTTATGAACTGCTGACAAAAGGTTATAATCTTCTCGAAACATGTTTTCCTTTGAACTTCTGAAAGACCTGTTTTATATACGGTGGGGTGATAATTTCGATTGAGCTCAATTGCAGTCAAGTTAAGGAAACTACTTTTGTGTTGAATGCTGATATACTCATTTCCATTTATGTCGTCCGCGCAGCTTTGGGAGATATTCTACTGGCCTTCATAGGTAGCATAAATATACCAAACAGGAGGTGTGTGTATGTTCACCTTTTCACGCATGCAGTGGCAGTGGCGTACTGTTTTGCAGCCATAGTTCTAGATTATTCACTCACGAATATAGAACTTAGAGCAATGTCTTCAAATTATAATTTGGCTTCTCACATACTCATAGAGCTCCGTAATATCTGCGTACATCGCGTCAACTACAATTAAGGGACACTGGAACTGAATTTTATAACTTTTTACAATTTTAAATCCATTTACTTGAAAACTGACACACTTAATATGGCAATAAAGAAATAACTGTGCTAAAGCTCGATATGCTCGCTCAAACAGTTTCTCAGATAATAAAATTAAGTACCTACTTTTAATCAGCGAAAAAAAAATATATTTTTGAAAAACTTCACACTTTTCAGAGAAGTATACTAGCGGCATTTTATGAGTAAACTGAAAATAAATTGAAGTATTTTATTGATATTATTACATATGCACAAAGAAATGCATGTTTGTTTTTACGAAATAGTAGGTGTTAAAATTCTTTTTCCTTTTCATAATAAATTATTTTTAAGAGCTAATAAATAAAGCAGTCAACAAATGCATATTTGAATCTTTAGATAACACATTGGAGATTATGTACGCAAATTTACTTACAAATAAGGATAAAACTGAAATATAACGAATACATTTCATACAAAATGCAGAACTGAAGGGAAAAGAAGCACCAGTGTGGCGCATCCTAGTGTGGTTAAAATGAAGCGCACGGGTGACTTAAATATACTGCTGCATTTTTAAAATTGGCGGGTTGGGAAAAATATTTGGTCAAGATGATTCACAGATGTCTATAGCATATTTTTATGCTCGTATAATAAAATTCAAAAACAAAAAATGTCATTTTGACCTAAAAACTTAGCTCTAGTGTTCCTAACATAAGTCACTACTTGTCGAATAACAAATGCAGAACGTTCCCCTCCCTGCTATGTATACGCCGGCTGAGAAGCTCAGTAAATTGCCACCGTGAAGCAATAAGGACGGTAAGCATGGAACCCAGTGTACCATGAAACGCATATACAGAAATTGTGCGTGAATATAACGAATTTGCTTAAGTAGGTGAGCGCTGATTCTTGGTTTTGCATTAAAATTCATTGCAATTTTAGCCAGAATTTGGACACACAGAGTTATTATTTAATGCGGTTAAAGAGCTATTTAAAAGAAAACTTATCCAAACACAGATAATCGATTTTCTTTCGTCTACTGAGTTAACAATGTCGTTCAGATGAAATGGTAGAATTTCTATATGTTATAGCTTTCGCGTTTTCTAATTCATTCATTTGGTTTGTTTACCACGTAACTAAGTAGAGGAAGCATTGCATTCCATAAAAAAATTCGACATCCAGGTTTCACCGTATATATACCTGTTCGAGTACCCCATGAATAAAAAATAGAAAAAACAAAGCCATTAAACACATACAACTTGTGGATTATATATATATATATATTGGAGGACTGGCCTAATAGCTCAATACAATTGCCGACAGACAATATACATATTTCGAGCTAAAACACCACCGGTACGGCCATTGCAGTTAAAGGCTAGGTGTAAAAGGAACAATAAAAAAATGTGTTCGACTGTACAAGGGATAAATGTAGTGTCTATTTGCATCTTCAAAAAGCAAGTTATGCAGAAGGACGTCCAATAATGAAGAGGGAAGAACAGAAGTGTAGTGTTACTTATTCATTTCACACATTTAAATGCAATTAGCACTTGTGTACCACAATTTCTTTGTTTCCACAAGAGACAGGTACCTGCGTGGGTCGCCCATGCCTCTTTCTCTCTTTATGAAGTGCACTTTACATTGAAAACGGGGCGGAGCGGCATTTAGAGGCTATTAGTAAACCTTCATGCTGGAGACAGCAATTTTGCGGTCGCAAGAAATTAATGGGTTCACGATAGCCATCGCGGACTTCCCGACTTCAACATAACGAGGTGCTTTATGTCAACGCCTATCCTAATAATTTCTTAGTACTTTGTGAGCTTCTACACATCATCTGCTACGATTTGTTTCTCTGGGAAGATCGGGACCATCGAGGTACTGTCTTGTTTACAAAGGAGAGTTACGTTTCTTCTTTTCTACTCACTTAAAGGCGGGTACAGCAAGCATCGTATTCTACTTGAACGTACATAACTGAGTTCCTTTAGATTAAAATATTGCATAAATTACACACATATTTGATTCAGACACCGTTTGAAGATGCCAAGCAAAATTTTTCAAGAAAATCCCCTTCCCCGACTTCTTACCTGGAGAACCTTTCATTATATCCTACTTAAAAATGGCTGAAACGAGTTAGATTCTCTAGCTCTTGTGGTTTACCATGTATACAAAAGCCATTCAGAATGGAGAGCAGTTCACAGGTTATCACCCTCCCCCCCCCCCAAAAAAAAAAAAAAATCCAGATATACATCTCATTTTTAATGCAAGTTCTTATACTTCTTTTTAATAAAATTCTGTGTAAAAGGTAGTTTGCGATAGGGAAATTTTTTAAAAATCGTTTAAAGGTTGTTAACAAACTTATTCCGCACTCATGAAACCCATCTAGGGCGTCTATTGTTAAATATACTCGTATTATATTATGTAAAAGCAGTCGGTCTCCATTTATTAGCAATTCAATATTATTTCTTGTATATATTAAAGTAAGTCACCTGTCTTGACCACATGAATCAAGAGCACATTGAACAGAAACAGAATAATAATAAAAATTAAATAAACTAATTAAAAGGAACAACAAAAAAGTTTGAAAACTGCATCTCATAACTTACAAAATTACTCCTGAATGATAGATAAGAAAGATAGCAACAACAACAACAACAACAACAACAACAACAACAACAATAATAATAATAATAATAATAATAATAATAATAATAATAATAATAATAATAATAATAATAATAATAATAATAATAATAATAATAATAATAATAATAATAATAATAATAATAATAATAATAATAATAATAATAATAATAATAATAATAAATTAATTATTGGACAGAAACGTTTTCATACTACGCAATACGGATTTGATTAATGGAATATACATATAAACAAACACTCAGTTTAAGAGGTAGAACTGGAACTTAAAAATTCAATGCCACAACTGGGATTTGAACCACAGACCTTCCGCTTGCCGGGCGGACGCTCTAACCACTGCGCTATTGTGACAAACTGCCAGAATGGCATTAAATTCTCAAGCCAGTTCGTACCTCTTAAACTTTGCCCACACACGGCTTGTGTGTTTAAAAACACCAACAGTAAGTTTGTTGGCATAAATAAATAATAAACATTCAGTTGTTTCTATTACATATTAAGTTTTGAACGTAATAAAAATTATGCGAAAAAGGAGAAGTCGTACATTTTTATCTGAGGCATGGTAAGAACATACAAAAATAATTCCAAAAGTGGTAATGTTACACAAAACTCCTGAGTTTTTAGTGAATTGTACAGGTTTTTGTACTAAATGTGCTTGTATCTGGATGTTGCTCTAAAATGAAGAGAGCCTGCACATATTGATGCAAATTTTAAGATACAGAACTTGTTTTCAAAATTTGAAATACGTATACTTTAACATCTATTTTAATTAAATTCATTATAGGTACTCTGAAGCAAATAATAAAAATATGAAAATTTACATGTAAAGGGTTTTTAGACAAGCAGGAATTTAATGTAAATTATGCACCCTTAAAATAATTTAAGACTGGCCCGCAGCTCAAACGGTAGAGTTTACTGTTCAATTCCCGGTAAGGGGGTGAATGAGAGTGTGAATGCATGTGTAAATTTAACGCATAAAATCACTAAAAACCCACCGCTAAACGACTAATACCATTGCCGTCAGGGAAGCTGCCAATATGACCATCGGAATTAAATACGAGATATAAAAAAAAATAACAAAATATAAAAGTTTTTTTCCGAATTTTTTTGGGTTGTGCTATTCCCAGATATACCTTTTTAATAAATGTCTTGCTTTCTATTTGGGGATCGCTCAAAACGAGCAAACAGATCGAATATTTTGAGAGAAATCGTGGTACGGGATTTTAGGATAAAATCTCCTCTGGGCTAGGTGATCAACAGAAAGATAAATGTTAAAAGATGACCTCTTCATTCTGGACGATGTTTGCACAAATGGTAAACAGTAAGAGACAAAAGCTTACTAAATAACATGTCCTGACACACGACTTTCTCTACTATTGTACTAACCTTTCTTCAATCCCTATGCAGAGGTTACTTTCACCGCCCGGCCGCTGCGTCCTCCAGCCGCAGAGGATTGCAGGTTGGGGGTGGCGGGGGTCAGCACGCCGACTTTAGTCATCAAATATTGATAGACTTCTTAAACTTAAACAGTACTAAAGAAGTCCTAATGGACTTATCGCATATTCGTAAATCAAACGCAACGTACATATCACCAAATCGCCACTGCAACACAATGCACGGCTGGGAGCTAAAGAGAGACAAAGTACGGTGTAGTGGAAGAAGGTAAACCCAATCTCCCGCTTTCGCAAAAGTTGGATATGATTACGTAGCATGTCCGCTCACTGAAATTCACGAAATTGTATTATTTTAACCCCTACCGCAACAGCCATTTGCGGGTCAAGGCTTACCGCCCGGCCGCTGCGTAATGCTAATGTTAAATGGTTTTTATACCTGTATATGTTTTTTCATGATACGACTATTATGTGGTAAGTTAAAGCGACAAAGTATTTACAAAACCGTTCTGTGAATGTTGCAACAGCAACTTATAATTCAAATTGCTTTGGAAATACTTGAGTAACGACCGCACACGAACGTTTCATTTCAAACGCACCTGTCTGGGTTGAATGTTAACACACCGTTGCCTTTGGCTTAGGACACGTGTGTAAAATTAATTCACTTTTCCTGTTTATCTGCCAGGACCTTGGGATCCGCCCTTCTGACTGTCTCGAGATCGGCCGGCAATCAGGTGGTCACGTAGAATAAATCATATTCTGTGCGGCACTTTGCAGATCTTGCACGCTTACAGTAGTGGAGACACGTGCGCGATAACACTCGTTCAAAGAGCACTTACAGCACCGCCGAGCAACTAATTACCTATTTGTGTCAAGAAAGATGAACGCTGCACAATGCATCAAAAGAATTCACTGGAGGAAGTTTGTTCAAAGAGAAACGATTTTTGATTTCCCCATTGCGTACCTACATTGCAATAGAGAAAGTGTTACATTCCGTACAAAAATGCGGTACCAATATCTTAACGAAAATGCATATTTGAGGTACCTGAATAAATAAAAAATATTTTTAGAAAACATGACGCATGCGCACCTGTGTGTGTGTGTGTGTGTGTGTGTGTGTGTGTGTGTGTGTGTGTGTGTGTGTGTGTGTGTGTGTGTGCTATCGCAATATCACAAACGTTCACTATTCGGTCATCCATGTATCATGTCTCCGCAAATGAGAGGACGTCCTCTCGGCAAAAGGAACAGTGCTTGTGTGGAGGGGAGGTGAGCGGTCTGCGGTGAGAATTGACTTATTCAAGGTCTCATAATGCAGTTGTATCAGTTTCAGCTGAAGAAACAGTGAAGTGAGAGTAATGGTAAATAGTATACCCAATAATTTTACTCCACATCGAGTGTTTGTGTATGTCCGTACAGAATCTGCTCGTGCTGTAAAGAGATTATTTAAAGCCTGCGATTACTATTTCTGGTGATCAGTAAAAGATTAAGTGTATAAAATGAATGCACACACTTTAGAGAAACTTTAAGAAAAGAGTTGACGAAATCTGTAATCATTGATGTCCGGCCTGATCGCTGTTCATTATGGACATTGTCCCGTCCGGCCTTGAAAGCGCTCACTTACTTTGCTGTCATTCATCGCATTATAATCGCTCCACCCTTAAGATCCGCACTTGATGTGAACATAAGCCGTCAACAACTAACCCGCGATAAGCTGAAACCAAAGGACACCATAAAATATAGTACCTTAAATATCGGCGATTATTTGCGAGTTTGCAAGACATGTGATAACCCTGGTTAGGACTACTTGAATGTAACGCGATAGCGGTGATATTCCTAAAACTACCGAGTAAATATCGTTCTGTTGTAATATAAATACGATGCATGAGGCAACGTGGCGTTTGCTTGTGTTAGTCGCAGCTGATACGAACACCAGTTTATCGCGGAGGGATACAAGGTGAAGATCTAAAATTGGATGGAGTGTAGGATTATACACTTCACTGATCTGCTGATGAATAACCGCTGCTGAAATGTTTCTTGAAGTCAAAAACCGAATCAAAGACTCTATTTCACAGTCGGCGGACCCATCCATTGTTTTAGACATTTTGAACCGATGCTATGAACAGCACACTGCAGCACTACCAATGCGAATGGCGTCGTTCGAAGTAGGCTAGTATAATGTATTGTTCTTTTTCGAAAAATAGCATTTCGGAGATTTCACGTAGAATTATTTTAAAAATTATTTAATGATCAATGCCCATAGTACATACAAGAAACGTAACGGGAAACGAAACAAGTAACTCCATAGCGCAGAAGCCCTTTACAGACCAAAGCTTACGCCCGACCGTTGCGTCCCCCACCTCTGTCTTCACCACAGGATAACGGGAGACGTATAAAGCAATTATTTTCAACGCTAACTGAGAAATATGTGATAAACCAATATGCTCACAAAATACATGTCTTTCGATTTATGTTTATCTGCTGTTGGAAGTGGTAGTATTTCAGTTTGTCAGACTTAAAAGAGCTTTTATATTCCATCTTCCCTGTGTTTAAGAATCCTTATTCACAGTAATAAATTGACATGGCTGGCTTATTATCCCTGCTCGTTTTTGTTTTCTACACTTTCAACAAATTAAGTCCTGAAATACATGGCCAAAACTTGAAAATATACTTCATAATTGTTTAGGGTGTATATACATCCTTGAGCTAACATTTGAATGAACTGGAACCAACTCTGCTAATTATTCAAGAAAGTGCATATCCTACCTGCTATTCTGATTCAGTAAACTATCTTGCTGATTAAATAAACCACCTTACTCACCTGAAACAAAACAAACATTCAATTAAAGAACTGGAGGGTCGTAGGAAATATTCTATTATATTTGTTTATATGTAGACTTTTATCTATAGAATTAATTTCCATTCTACCTTTAATATGCTTTTCATGCATGAAAATTTGAAACAGCAACAAATTGTATGAACAAGTCATCAAATTGCTATGTTTTCAGATGTAAATGTTTTCAGCGAGGAAATATTCACACTAGAATACTTAATAATTAGACCTGACAAATTCAATGCCGCAGGTGGGAATCGAAGCAAGGATCTTCGGCTCTCCGCCCGAATGCTTTTGTAGTATGGCGAGATACCGTATACACATTTGAAGTCGCATTCAAATTTCCAACTTATTGCCTTACATCTAGAGCTAGTGTGAAATATCAACCTTTAAATATAAATTAATAGTAGGTAGTATAGATAACTATAACTCGAGTATTAGATTTGGCCTTGTAGGTTTACCGGGATCAAATGAGCAATGTGTACGGGCTTCTAGACATTGTAGTTCAAGCAGTAAGAGCATCCGGGTTCGAGTCCTAACCACACCTTTAAAGTTTTTTTATTCAATTTTATAGCTCACTGTCTATACATGGCTAGGTGGAAAGAAAAATTAACATATGTTGATGTATACCACATGAATCTACACTAACAAGGAGCTAAACGCTCGCAACATGGAACGTTTTCTTTTCAATAGAATTCTCCTTCAAATTAGGACATTTTCTGTACTCATCTAAAGTGGAAGTCGCTAGAAACGTTTTGCAGGAAAACAAACGAAATCCCGTTTTACAAAAGTTATCTCTATGAGTATTACTGCAAATGAACACGCAGCTGTTGTTGAAGATGATATTGATATTGATCAACACGAATACATAATTCCCAAAGTATTTCTTAACACCCGAAATGATAATACGAATTACTAATATCACTAAGCTTAGGATATTACTAAAATTATGGAACGTATTTACATTTTTACTTTCTCCACTAGAAATAGGGGAAAATCTTGTATCAAACTCCTCTAAGACTGTATTCAATATGTCACAATACTTATTAATTAACCGCACCATTCGATATCACTGTTCTAATGCTTAATCTGATACTCGTCTGAGGAACTGTATCTCTGCTGTTTCTAACCTCCTTTTAGAGGATCTATTGATATTTTAAATTATGTAGTTTAACAACGCTGCCAATTGCCAGGATCACATCAGCGTCGCCGGTGTGCGGAAATTTCGTCCCGCAAGAGTTCTTTTACATGCCTGTAAATCTACTGACATGGAGCTGTCGTTTTTAAGCACACTTAAAAATTATAGATCTGGGCCGGATTTGAACCCGCGACCTTGGGATTAATAGGCCAGTGTCTAACCAACTGAGCCACCCAGACCGGCTCAGTTGAGGACCCAGTTTTCACTACCATATAAAAGTATAGGGACTGCAAGCACTTTACACAAACACAACAGCCATTGACACACACATAGCAAAACAAATGATTACATACATACACAACGCACACACAAGAAGCTACAGAAGAACACTCATAAACACGGCACAAAAGATGAAAACTATACAAGAAACACCAACAGACAAAAACCCTCCCCGTATCACACTCATACACGCCTACGGCAAATATCAAGAACAAGAAGAACAGAAAATACGAGACCATCTACAACACTTCCAAAACATTTAGACACACAATAGACACAAACACATACTAAAACCCCTAACATACAAAAACACACTAAAAATATAAAAAAATACCAATGAGCGTTGCAGCAACATTAAAATAAAAAAGAAATAAGCGAGCAAAGAAACCATAGATCTTTTTGGGTAGAAGCACATGAATGGAGCGATGGATGTGGAACACGGGAAACTGACACACAGATACACAAATCACAACATACTGCACTACATAACGTCAACAAAAACACAAAATAACATAAATACGCACTTAAGCCGAGGGAAATCCCAACACGACAAAGAAAAAATACCACACTAGGCTGAAGAGGGGTTTCCCTAAACAGCCCGGGCATGTTTAAGCATGCCCAAATAAACATTTTTGATTGATTGATTGCACTTGATAAAGTATCATAGTTGTCTCTTTTCTAGTCTTGTTTCTTAATGTTCTTTGAATGGTTCCACATATTTGTTGGCACTTATTAAGTTTTCTAGGAACGTCTTCCTCTTCTTCGTAGGATATGCAGCATCCCAAATAATTAAAACTGTTGACTTGTTCTATTACTTCGTTATTAATGACCATTTTCGATCGTACTGGAAACCTTCATTCTAAAGTCATAACCTTATATTTAAAGTAAAGATACTTATCATAGTGTAACTTTTCTGCAAAGCATATGGAAAATATGAGTGAACATCATACACAATCTAGGTACTAAACTTAACTGCAAAGATAGGTCAATGTGGATAAGGTGTGTCCTATTAAAAAATGTTGTCCCCTATTTCATTTCATAAATAGCGTGGATAGTTGACAGTCAAGGCGTTGTCCTGGTAAGGAAGCAGCATCAATAGTATTTCTTGACGATATTGTAAATTACTGCGATGCGAATAACAGGGCGGTAGCTGCTGCCTTAATATACGATTTGGGCGGCATGACATAAACGATACACTGAAATACGTTATCAGGATTCACGTCGTAACATGTAGCTAAAATATTCAGGTTAGAAGCAGCCCAAAGAAAGAAAAACATTTAACAGTCCAATATCTCTGGCTTTTCATTCCGCAAGAGAAAAAGAAAATAGCCAGAGCCACTTAAAACTTATTTTATCAATTTCCTATTTGTTTCCTCAAAGTTTATATTTTGGCTGTTTCCTTTCTTGAATTATGCACATCTCAAAAACTAAATAAAAGATTATAAAAATCTAAAAGCCTTCAGCTCCTATATTTAATATTTACCGTTAAAACGCTCTCAAATGACATGCTTTCTTGTACAGTGAAAAGAATAATTCGAACATTTATAATTTGAAATCGTCCTTAATTCGAAGATTTTTATTGGTCCCTTGAATTTTGTAATAAAGTAATGTAAAAAAGTCACATTTAATTCGAATTTCATTTCCCTTAATTTGAAGTTTTTGTTCAGAAATGCTAGTCGAAAATTAATCTAATACGCGAAAATTTAATATAATTTCATCTATGTGTTACTGCAAAAGAGTTCATCGCTTCTGGGTTGTTTGTTTTGTGAGAATGCAGTTGGAATGCTATTGGGCGGGGGGATGGAATAGCTTCCCTAGCTGCCAGCCAAGATTCTACACCTGCTCCCACATCCCATTATTTAAAACACGTGTGCCTTAAGCTGTCTCTTGATCTTCCTACTGTTCAGGATGTTGCAAATCATTGCCACTATGTCTCTTAGTAGATCTTTCCAAAATAAGTTCTTTATAAACCAAGACGATCGTTAACACTGTTCACAAGTTATTAACTCCTGCACTATACCTACACGTAATGCAGTAGTATTCACTTGACAAAAGTTACTAGCATTGACACTGGAAGGAAAACAGCTGATGTCATTGTAAACTTCATATTTTCTAAGACGATAATGGGAAGAGAATTCGCTAAATCTTCCACGTTTTGAGAATTAAGGGTTGTGTTATGCGAAACGCAGCATGCTTCCAATTCAGATACTTCATTAATACTAATGCTGTTTTATATAAATGCTTTGTATTCAAGTATTCGGTGCATATGTCAGAATGAAACAGAAGTTATCTTTTTGAATGCGGATATTTGATTGTTTCGTCAGCTCAAGTAGGTATGTAAAGGAGGTTATGGATTTAACACACGCTATTGTTCTTCTAGGCTATTGTTGTTGATCCAACTCCGTTTAATCCTATTGTTTGTTAAACAAGCAAAGGTATATCCATGAACGTTATCTTCACATTAGCGGCACAATACAAGCATAAGAAGTCTTCAATTTTTTTTTCCGATGTGGTAGATTCTGATTTGTTTGTGTTCTGAAATGAGGTAGGTATCTGTAGTGGGGCCGAGACGCCGCTCTGTGTTACACCAGGTTCAGCGTTAAGTTCTTGCCCTATAGTCTGGACATACCAAGTTCGAAGTTTCGCAGGCTGCTGTTTCGTGCTTGACTATAAATTTGGACTATTGCCTCTTATCTAAGGAGTGGATGTGAACAATAATACAACTAAGTACTTGTTCGGTTATAAGCTGCGTTTTATACCAGATGTACCTACATCTATGAAAGCGACTAACCAAAATATTTCCTTGTGGCTCTATGATAGGTTTGGAGAGGGGAGTTAGCACCTCGAGCAATAAAATCTGTTGAGCCTGTGCCCACCGGGAGAGAGGGGTTATTAAGGGCGGCTGGACTGAGGAGAGAACAGCTGAGGGCAGGTTTGCTAACAAAATTGTTATTCTTAATAACATGCTTGTCCTTTTCGTTTCCATTCCTAACACGTTTTCCTGATACTCCGTTGCTTGTAATAAGAAATGGGAAGCTACACTCATTGTGTTCCTGGATATGTTCTCCAGTCTTCTTCATGCAATGTATTGTAGGTTTAGCAGCTCGTTGTCAAAAATGTGAGAGTAGGCTGCTTGAAAAAAATTCCCTTTTTATATGAAAATGTTCTGGCACGCACATTCGCACCAAAGATAACACTAACATTTATTTTGAGTGGCACTTTATATAGCGTTGTATGGTAATTCAATCGTGCGTATTCCTGCTGTCACGCTTCTGATGACATATCTGGTAATCCCTATGTATCTCTGTCACTTTCAATCATCGATTTCTCTCTGTCCCCCTCTCTCTCTCTCTTGCTCTCCTCTCTCTACAAACGGTCGCTTTTTCCAACTCGCTGTGTTGTTAATGGTGTATCTGGGAATTCCTATATATATGTCCGCCCTTCCTCCCGTCGGTCCTCTCTCATTTATAAGCTGTTATTTTTACCAACTCCCTGTGCTGCTAAATTGCACTTGCTATTTGTTTTAACTTGCCAGCATGCTTCTCTGTACGGCGTCTTTAGTACAATATTTCATACAGAAGATTGTAATATCTTATATTACATGTTATTTACATTTTCATTAACAGCAATTCTGCGATTTAGATCTGTTCCCCTTCCTACTTACTTTAATATATAGTCCCAAATTGATGTATACATACTTTGAAACGTTATTTCTCAGCAATGAATTGAAATAGAAATACAATTTCCGTTGTATTCTATTCCTTAAACTTCATGCTGAAAATGGCCATCTTGTGCTACAGTACACTCCTATCAATGACGTCGAACGAAGTGACATACCGTCTGGATCGTTGTCATAAAATATCATTGATGGCATGTTCAGCCTGGTCTCTCCTTTCCTCCATTGTCTGTGGTTTTGTGGCGTACACCGTGTTCTTTAAACTTCCCCAAATGAAGAGGTCAGAGAGGCTAAATCGGGAGATCTTCCTCTTCTTTCTATCCATCTCTGATTGAATGTGCGATGGAGAGCATTTCTCACAACGACATTGGAGTGAGGTGGAGCTCCTTCTTGTAGGAATTAAGCCTCAAAGAGAGCATTAGCACGTGAAATCATGGTTTCCAACATTTGCAGGTAAGCCTCACCAGTGACAGTCTTTTCGAAGAAGTAGGATCCAATTACTCCACTGGAAGATAGACCAAATATACCGTTACTTCTGGAAGTTTGACGGCAGTGTCAGCATTCCTACTATGACCCTTGTTGGACACTGTGTTCCTAATTCAACCCTCCAAAGTAGTTGAATTTTGACAACATTCTGCACTTTCCAATAACACTTCAGTGACCACTCGCGTTCATCGAATAATAATCCCACTGCCATGTTTGTGAATAAACATGCAGAATGATGAATGAATTGCTATGCTTTCCCAGTGTCTTCTGGATCATACACAACAATATTGTATTTCTGTAAGATTTCATTGCTGAGAAATAACGTTTAAAAATTGTGTATACATCAATTTGGGACACTATACTTTCCCTGTTATTAGCTTTCCTGCCATTTGTTTACATATCTGTGATCATACTCTTTGTATGAACTTGTGCGTATTAATTATGGGGTACAAGTATCTCTTCATATAATTCATTATTGTCCCTTGTCACCCCTCATTATATTCCACTTTTGCAGTTTTCCCGATGTTGTACCCTAAACTGCCTACGAAGTAACATAGTAATCAGTGAAGTCAGTTTTTTATTCCCCGTTTTTTCCGCCCACATTCATTAATTAATTGCTTAGCTATAACTTTAGATAAATGTCTGTGTTATTTAACTTCTTAAACAACTTCATCTGTAAAAAGATAACAAAATGGATTTAAAAACTTGTTCAGGAAATGTGCTAAGAACTACAATTTATTACGTGTCCTTGACATTTACATGTTATCTGTGTGTTAGATACAAATCCCTAATTGCTTGTATCGTATCTTATTTTCCGTTGCATTGCGGCCTCTGCTGCAATCCTTAGTAACTCTGAAGTAATTATTACGGTAATAAAACAGGAAGATTATCTTCTTGATAAAGGTGAGGTTACAAAGTGTGCAATTATTTACTTTTCAACGAATAACTTTGAAAATAATGATTTAGATTCAATGTTCAACGAATTCAAATTTCGTTTAAAACGTTCGATCCTTGGTACTAATGTAGAGATTTTTCCTCCGCTAGGAGGTCTGACACGGAGTGCACTCAGCCTCGTTAGGTCCCGGAGAAGCAAATTGAGGAGCTATTTGGTGAAGTAGCGACACCAGCTCGTGAAGGCCGTATAACTGGCCGGGAGGACTCGGGGTGCTGACCACGTCGCACCCTCCTGTACTGCACCCCATTCGTGACGACTGTATAGGGCAGAGGTGGGGGCCGGGCGGCCGGGCTGTTCCGCTGAGGGTAAAGCTAGGAATATTAGAGTTTCTGCCTTAGTTTAGGCTTTTGCTATTTACCTTTACTAAATTGGAGTTTAATTTATAAATTTTGCATTTTTGTTTAAACTCTTTATTAATTTCCTATGAAAGCTTCAATGTCTCTAAAAATATTAGATATGCACACAACCTTTAAAATTTCGGAAATGCATATTTATTCATATTGTATTTCTTCGGTATTGGTGTTTAATTGTACTGTATTTCAAGTCCCAAAATGTATTAGTCGATAACATGTGACACTTTTTCTGTCGTCTCCAATATCTCGGTTGTCGATGAATCTGTTTGCCGGCTGCGCCAGTGGTGAACTAAGGCTGTGGTGTTAATCGTGGCCTGAGTGACAATGCCACCTAACTAGCCACTCGCCGTGTCCAGGGCATAGCGGGCCAGTACATTAGAAACCAGTTCAGTGAGGCATGAATTGCCCATTTGGCATAGGTCTTTTGAATCCGAATGGCAAAAACAATTCTTATGTAAAGTTGCCGGCAATGGTATTCACTATTTATTATGCAATCAAGATATAAAGGCATTATGAAGTGAACCATCAGGAAGCATACAGTGGTCTCAATTTTGCAGCCAATCACCAACCATATTACTGATTATGCTTTATGTTGTGTCACTTATTTGAAAATAATCCAAGTAAATATCTCACACTTTTAATTCAAAAGGCTAAGAATCCACACTTTAAGGACAAAGGATTTGAAAGCTACCTAACGTATTACGTTTTGTATTACTATATATCTACTACTAGTTGATATCATAACCGTCGCTATTAATACCGTGTAATTGTGCTGTTATTAATGTAGGTATTTCAATATTTGATTTTGATGTTACCTTGACGCCACTGAACTACGGGATTTTTTCTCAGGGAATACGTAGGGAACGGTGTGATTAGTCAATTCCAGTAACCAACAGATTTAATGCAGGCTAATAACTGGACTATTTGAAGCGAGTTGCCGACTATTTGGGATATACAATTAAATTGTTTCAGAATCTTAGCACAAGAAATGCTTCTAAAATGGATAAAATTGAGTATTGGGCAGGGGTAAAGTTCCTGACAACCAGCTGAAATCAAAGGCCGCTTGGATGGTGTTTATGGTGTTGCTGCTTCTTCATATTTCACAGTGAAGGAATGGTCTAAACAGGTTCGTATGGACAGAAAAAGCATCACTGATCCACACCTTGGTCGACCTGGTGAGGTGGTGACTGAAGAAACCATCGCTATTGTTGAATGTGAAGTGCTGATTGACAGGCGACTGAAACTGAAGGAAATCTCAGCAAGGTTGGAGCTATCTAAAACAACCATTTTTCGGATCATTTACGATCATTTGCACATGAAAAAGCTCAGTGCAAGATGTGTGCCCAGACTTCTCTCTGTAGTTCAGAAGGAGCAGCGTGTGACTTGTTGCACCAAGTTTTTGGAGTTTTGCTGTGGCAACCAGAAAGAAGTACTGGAATTCATTGTTACAGGGGTTGAAACTATGGTTCTTTATTATGATGCTCCACCAAGAAACACAAAAGTCACTCAATCCACAAAAAAGGTCATGCCGACAATCTATTGGGATTCCAGAGGAATTTTATTCTCCTCGTGGATTTCAAAGAAAGGAATACCACTGCGAACGCACAATATGTTTCTCTTTTGCACAAATTGTGCGACTCCACCAAACAAAAGAGGTGAGGAAGATTGTCATATGGTGTCCGTGTTCTCCACGACAATGCAGCAGCACACAGCAGCCATTGCGAAGGCTGCAGTAGAGGAGTGTAGCTTCCAAGAGATTGACCATCCACCCTGCAGTCCAGATCTAGCCCCCAGTGACTACTACCTCTTCTCCAAACTGAAGAAAGAACTTCGGGGAAAGAAACTTGATGATGATGAAGTGAAAGCTGCTATGATGGGACAGTACAGATAAAGAACCAGATTATTTTTCAAAGGCATAGAGTTGCTATTTACATGCTTTAACTATACTAACGTTACTTGTAAGTCAGGAAACATTTAGATTGTACAGTAAGAAGAGCTTTGACGGAGTCGCTTTACCTTACTGCACCTTAGAAACATTAAACCTCAACTAACAACCATGCTTCCATTTTTGTTGTATGTATGCAGAATCAACAAAGAGAACATGACATGAAACAGTGCCAACTGCAGTGACTTCATATCAAGTTTCTATGGAGGCGGGTACGTCTCACATTAATTAAATTTCCTTACTCGTGAAGTCAAGTATGGTGTCACTGCGCATTTCTCATACGTACGTGGAACGGAAATTGCGTACACCTAACAGCGTTTCTCCCTCGCAGTCAGCTTACTACATTAGACATTTTGTTTTCATTGAGATTGGGAACACTGGGTGTTATAGATTACACTGCTCTGCCTAAAAAATTGTTTTCGAATGAATACATGTTCCTAAATATGCTATTTTTTCTTTCTTTTTTTTTTTTTTCGCTGAGTTGAGCGCTATATATATATATATATATATATATATATATATATATATATATATATTTTGCCTGTCACATTAGCTTGTTGAGAAAATGAATTTGTGTTTCATAAAACTGGGTATTATGAGTCAGTTTATATGTCTCTAGACCACGACATTGAGTATTAAATGTTATTAACATTATAATCTACTTTAGATATAAATATATAATTTAGGTATAATTTGAATTAAGGGCCAGGTCTAGGGGTTGAAACCGAAATTATAATGTGAATATATGTAATTGATAATAGAAAGAAACAAAAGGAGATTATAATCGATAGTTAAAGGGAAGACGTAATAAAGCTGAATAGATTAAAGTCTCAAGAATGGAAGCCTAGGCAGATTTAAATGAGTGATAAGGTTACAATTGTTGTATGTATGAAGCCCGAGCGATTCCGCGGGCTGATTCGTATCTTACCATGACGTGCTCTAAAGTTGACCAATGGAAATCGCTTCCTTCGTGTCGCCCAAGCAAAACAAATGCAACGCAAGACACACTCGTCTTGAATCGAGCCGGGAGTGCACGTGCAACTGTGTGATTTGTACGTAAGCTGGCGCGTATACATTTTTCGGCGGTCGCCAAAGGGCGACAAAGTTCAAATATTATAACGTAGCAGTTGAAGTTACAAAGATACATTCTAATTAGATATCGTCGGCAGTTCTCTACAAATCTGGAAATTTGGAAATAAAGTTAAATGTTGGTTAATTCTTCGTTTGGTTCCATTCCTACCACAACTCATGCATACCCTGCAGATTAGGACCTCTTGCTAGAGCTAGTCCGGACACCAAACACGGGATAGGAGATATCCTGGCGACGAGATCTTATAGATCTTAAAGACGACGTCTTCGACTTAGAGGAACGTTTGCGTCAGGGTACAGGCTGAAATGGAAAATTGTCTTTGGGAATACCCGGAGAAAAAAAGTTGAATACTACTGCCTTATAGCCTAGTGCTGGTCACCCCTTTGTTTGACTCTAACGAGAAAACTTGATGAGCGCCCAGGTTAGTACTGAAGCTCGCGTCTCAAAAGACCCTGGGAACCGATACAAAATCTGCCGAATTTCTCTGATGCTCATTGTACCCACGCTTCTAAATAACATGCCATCCTGCCATAATGATAATGAAAATTGACAGAGATCCAGATTGCATCACTAATTCCTCATTGCTGTACAGCCATAAAAGACTTCTCCCTATAACGGAGAAATCAAGGCTCCGCCCAAGTAAACACAATACAACAGATGGTGCAAGCGATATGTGTGTTATTACGACTTGCATGTTCGTGTTGATTAATCAGCATGTTTGGGGGCGTTGTTTAACTTTTCTAAACTTCGTGAAAGCTGGTCAAATACAAGTGCAGACAAATGTTGGGAGAGCAGTTCCTCACGCCAAAATATGAATATGTAAAGCGGAATAATAATTTTTGTTGAATTTTAACGTTATAACGCTATGCGTGTTGAAATAGTTAATTTTGCTAAATGATTACATATATTGCAGCTCTTTTGTTTATTGGAGATAATAAATCTGATGCGGGTGTCGCGTACTTTTACTTTCTCTACTACGTGGGCGAATTATTATATTTAATTCAAAATTGGAAATTGGAAATATATGTTTTGAAGTCACCTGAATCCAAAAAATAAGCATTTTTGGGAAATGTTCCGTGTAAAAAACGAAAAGTAGGTTAGAAATAAAATTTGGTATATAAGTTTAATATCTTGCAAGGATGGGACACGAACATTTTGAAAATAATTCCTCTATCTTAAACTACCGTTTACGTGGAAAATTTTTCGAAAGTTTGGTTTTCTCAAAAAAATGGCTTTAACGAATTTCATTAAAATCCGATATATTTAAGATATTTTTATGGCAAATGAACTTTATATTTTAAATTTTCTGGCCACAGCCTATGCAGTCCTATTTACTCTTGATGACGTTTGCATAACTGGTATTTGACTTTCGCTCAAAGTCTACTGTATTCCCATATTCCCCTTGCAACTGCATGAAATTAGCAATAAGACAATTTCTGCAAATGTTTATCTCGACTAATATGAAGAAGACAGAGGAATAAGAGCTTGTAAGAATAGTTAGCACAAGAGTAGAGAAAGTCATATGAGTGTAACAGATATTTTTGTGTTTGCCTCCTATTAGCCACAATGAACAGTTTCAATATACATTTTGTTGAAGTTGTAAAGAAACACTGGGGGAGAAAGACAGTCAAATACTTAAACAACAGTTCACCATATACCAATCCTGATATTGCAATCCCTTTGAAAGGGCTGATGAGAAACAAAAGAATGGTCCCAGCATTTCAAAAGTGCACACCCAGAACGGTTAAAACTGCAGAGATCCATTAAACAAGAGATTGTGATATATTATCTCTCAGGATATGCTCTAAAACTAGAAAAGAATGAAAGGGTCTTCAAAGACTTTGGCATGTCAAATATATATCTTAATCAATAGTAGTCTATATACATCTAGGATATGGAATTACTGAGCACTGAAGAGAAATTACTCAAGGACTTAGACAAGGTTGTCCTTTAGCGCTAGTGTCAATAAGGCGGCGCCGTGGCCGAGCGGTTAGCGCGCTCGCCTACCACCTAGGCGGCCCGGGTTCGATCCCAGGTATCCGCATGTGGTATTCGTGGTGGACGAAGCGGCGTCAGGGCGGGTTTCCTCCGGGTACTCCGGTTTCCCCCGCCATCTCATTCCACCGGTGCTCCATCTTCATTCCATGTATCATCAGTGTCACCGCCTGCGGTGCCGTAGTAATAAAAGCGGGCGTTAAACACTACTACAGCATAGTGTCAATAAATTCACATAATATATTTTGTCCAGGTAGTCAGATTTGCATATACAACTGAGAATGGACAAAGTTGAGCAGTTATTATCGTTAGAAGATTGGCCAAATGTCTGTTTTCTTATGGACTTTAATCTCGAATTCATGGTGTAGCTTAAACCTTTATTTATGTAAATACATAAAAGTAACAATAAATGAGGGAGGAAGGTATTATTTACGTTGAACGTTTTACGCGTGTAGATTAATGCCTTCTAAGTTCACTGATCT
Source organism: Tenodera sinensis (assembly GCA_030765045.1). NCBI lineage: Eukaryota > Metazoa > Arthropoda > Insecta > Mantodea > Mantidae > Tenodera > Tenodera sinensis. The sequence goes on along the minus strand of CM060968.1, from coordinate 90,076,593 downwards.
ACTTTTGTTCACTTTTGTTACAAAATAGAGCCAACCAGAAAGTAAAGCTACATCATTTATGTGGGATGGAAAATGTTCGTATTTAATTAAATTCACAGGCACTTCACAAATATATTACACTATTTTTCAACGTAATCGCATCGAGATCGGCACATTTCTGTAGTCAGAGCACCAGCTTTCGTATGCCAGTGTCATAGACTCTGCAACTAGCTCTTTAAGGTATTTCTTCACAGCTTCCTCGACTCCTGGTCGCTGGAACACCGTTTCCCCACCTAAATATTCCTTTAGTTTAATGAAAAGGTGATAGTCCTAAAGCGCCAAGTCAAGTAAATAGAGGAGGTGGGTGAGAATATCCCGTCCAAACGATGTCAGAAGTCCTGTGAAACTCGCGCCATGGGTTCTGAATGGCTCTTCAGAGCTTTCTTAGGATATTGCAGTAAGCATCTGTATTAATGATAGTGCCTTTTGTCTTAATAACTACCAAAAGAACCCCCTTACGGTCCCAAAAACAGATGCCACGACTTTTCCGACAGTCTTGAACCTTTGGGGGATGGGGAGGATTCTAGGGTGTAGTGACACACTACCATAACCTTGCACGAACTTTTGATAGATATTTGCAGCCGTATTGTTCTGCAAAGTCAAAAACGGATGACGACATATCTCGCATGGACAGAAGATGGCCAGAGCGTGCGACGACCTCTCCATCGGAAGAATTTACTGTGATTGAGCAAAATGACCGAAAAACACGCGGCACCAAGCAAACTGACAGGATCCACCCTGCACGTCAGGTGCGCCAACTTCGAAAAAACAAATTTTCCCCGGCATCAGGTGTCCTTGTAACCTTGCTTCCTGGATGCTCCTCCTATAATATTTCTTTCTTAATTACACCTTTTTATTAAACTTTATCAGCAATTAATGTTTTGAAATACAACTAACCAACTTAGTAACACCAAAGTGGATTAGTATGCACATCATCATATTCGGAAGTGGTACAAATTTGTAGAAGAAATCTTCCCCTAAAAGATTAGATGAAATTTCACCTCTCTATTCTGAACAGGGTGAATGGAATGATGCAGAATACGAAGTGTGAATGACAGATGCAGTATCATTTTTAAGAATATGTTTAAAATATACATATTTTTCTACAAGATGAAAAACCACAATATTAAAACAACAATTTCAGTTTATAAGGCCATTTTCGTTATTAGGCTCCCATTAAGTCATATCTGCCGCTTAGAAGGTTGCATGAATTTAGAAAAATTGGGAGACTTATTCAATTAATATATATTTGTTTTAAATCATTGATTTATGAACCGAAGTTATGTAGCAATAAGGGCTTATTTTCATCTCTCCCGTTACCACCTGATGAGGTTTGAAGAGTATGTATTGTGTTAGCATTTTTAACAGAAGAGCTTCACAGAGAGGGAACTTCCAGCATTACTGAGGAAGTTGGAAGATCACCTTATCCAAGCGTTGCCTACAGCATTTCACGCCGGTATCATCAAGTTGCTATATTTACTGTTCCCGTCATCGACAAAACACGCACATTGTAATTGTTCGTCAATAGCTATGGCTTAGTCAAGTCTGCCCACACATTTAACGTGTGATCATACTTATTGTAATTAGTAAGTGTCAAGAAGCATGTACCTCTGTGTTAACTTATGTAGTGACAAGATACTTATTTGTGTGGCGTATTGCCTGTGGAAAGCCACAGATAAGGAATGTTCAGTGAGAGGTCTTATAAAGGCTTTTACAAAAACATGTTACCACTTTGATGGGATAGGCATTTATTGGAATAACCCAACACGGGAGTTCAACTGAAGCTAGTGTATTCCTTCGGTCTCAATGCATGTGTAAAGTAAACAGGAAATAGCTCGTTCACTCATTTCCATAGGTATAGAGCAGACAACTGTTATCCGTTCTTCATTGTCATTAATGTCAGTAGGTCTTACAGCATACACTGTTCTTTCACCATTCCCCAAGGTCAGAAACCACATGGAGTCAAATCCTGGGATCGTGCTGGCCAAGAGAAAGCTCCACCTCGTCCAGTCCAGCGTGTTTCAAAGTAATGTCGAATCTTAAGGCAAAATGTGATGGTGCACCATCTTGATGAAAGCAACCTGATGTTAAAACATGGAGGGAAAAAATATCAACGACAAATTTGTACAACATATCTAGGTAAGAAAGTCCAGATATGGTCCCATCATTGAAAATGTGGACCAAGTGCTCCAAAATTCGAAATACCACAGCATACGTTAATGTTAGAAGATAGAGTGTGCTCTCTCCGTTAATGAGGATATTTGGTACTTCAAATAATGCAACTGTGCTTGTTGACGCTAACATTAAATGTGGCTTCATCCGAAATAAATACCACAAGATTAAAGTCTATATGCACACATTTTAACAACACTGTATGAGTGATAACATCTTTATGGACAACCCTGTATTTTTATCTTAGTCGATTGTAAGAGAGAGTCAGTAAGTAGAAAAGGGAAAGAAATTTATTTGCATTTTGCTATATCTTTATCGTAACTCCATTTGTTATTTTCTAATTATACTACAATCTGTTCCAGCTCAAAAACAATTTCCATTGGGCTCCAGGCAGTCGTATCAAATGAAGTTGATATTGCTTTGTGATGATCGCAGGAACGCCAACTACAAACGTTGTCGTGCTTTCACCAGCCAGCGAGTTGGTTTCTAAACCCAAGTTTACACGCTAACTGGGAGGTAGGAATTTCTCTGCAGTTGGAACTATTCTCGCTCCCTCATTCTCTTGAAATATGAATTGAATGTTATCCAATTATAAGAACAATAATAATTATGTCAACGACCTACTAACACTAAATTATCTAATTGTAGTACATAATTAAGTGAGCTTATTATTGTGATATACATTAGAATTCTCTGTCATCCACAACTCTGTTTGAAAATCAACTATAGTTTATAATAATCTATGTACTATACTGCGCATGTACGTTTTAAACAAATGCATATCATATTTATTCTGGACAAATTAATGAATGAATATTGAGAGATTAAAAGGTTAACTGAAGGCGCGACGACCACACTTTAACCCCTCCCCGCTTACTGGATAGTGAAAGTTTGTTTCATAATGATTTTTAAACGTGGTATTTGTTTATCTCCGAACTGCACATATACGTTTCTGCTTACATATAATACAATTATGATGAGTACTGCTACAATATGCTATTAGACTCTCTCTGGTCTGGTGGGTAGCATTCCAACCTTCAAATCTCTAGGCCCCGTGTTCGATTCCCCGCTGAAGGGCCGCAATTTTTTTTGGCCAGCATTTTATTTGCCGGCCTCCCGGAGTCTGGAAATATGAATGGGAGTGTGAATGTGTGCGTGAATTGAATTCCACAACCAAAAGATTAAAACCACCGCTAAGCGAGTGAACATCATTGCCGATGAACAATTGTTCCAAACTTAAAACTTCGGCGATTTGACCTACGACCTTAAAGGCGAGATATACATGGAACATTTAAAAAAAGAAAAAGAAAACAGAAGGTCTGAGGTATGAGAGGGGGCTTGAACTGTTAGTCTGGTCGCGTAGTCGGTTTGTTTACTACGAAATGTGTATATGTGAATCACCTATGCTGCCACATCTAATACCTGTATATAACTCTGTGAAAGGTATTACGCATACATCTAGTACCACTGTGTATTGTATATGATACGAGCCTGCATAAACATGATTGTTGACGATAGAAAATGTTTACGAAGCACATTCCTCCAGCTCGCCTTCTTCTGGTAGTCATGACACTACTCTTACCTTCGGGACACACACGCGCACGCGCACACAGACAGACACAGACACACACATAAATCAATTGCCGTACGAAAATCGCTTGACCGATTTCAATAAATTCCTTTTTTTTTTTTTTTTTTTTTTTTTTTTTTTTCGTCCGGGATCGTTTAGAAAAAACGGACAGAAAAAACCCAAAAAAATCGAAAAAATCAAAATTGGTAATGTATGGGAATTGCCACTTCGGATTACTTTCAAAGTAGGTTAAATCGAATTTAATTGCATTTTGTAAACCTTGATTTGAATCAGCCATTCCATTAAGGTAAATTGACTTTTGACTTTGCAGGGTTATAAATAAACCACGATGCGTCTAATATTATGGATCTCAATAAATTGGAGTTGGAAGGTTGATTAGGATTGATAATCGCTTACGAAGAGTAACAATCAAATCAATTTTAGGTGGTACGAAGTTCACCGAGTCATGTAGCCTTTCATATAAATTACTCTGCTCACAAAAATGTAGAACTATAAAATAAACAGGATATTTCTTCAACCCCTTATCAGCAGACAATTACAATTATATTATGATTTTTAAGAAAATATCCACATAAAATTGTTGAACTCGGTCATTGGCCCAACCAACAAAGTTCATTGCCGTGACTTTCCTAAGCAGTAAACGTCTTAAGATGCAATTATTAACACGGGGTAGAGAAAGCTGCATCCTTCGACATATTACCCTGCTGCTATGTAACTTCTGGAGCTCTACCACCTGTGGAATGGTGCCACGCCCAACAAACGGCGCTGCTAACCCACTTCCGCTTCTGTCATTTGAGCAGCACATAAAACTGAGTTTACGATGCGCTCCATAATGGAACGGGATGAAACAAAGCACTACCATGACGCGCGACATAAAAATAAGCCCAAGGATGGACATAAAGTCTAACATAATAGTTATAAGGTCGTAGTTTGTTGGTTTTACGACAGTGCACATTTGATGTAGGAAGCGTCCAATTTGAAAAGCTCTGGCATTTTCCCAAGCCATCTTGATAAAAGAAGCTGCGGATGAGCAAGCTGTCTGTTTTTGTTTATTCTGCTATGTAGGTATGTTCGTATCACGAATAGAATAAAATAAAATAAAGCATAAGGTGTACGCATCAAATCGCCACACGTTACAAGAATTGAAGGCAACATTGTGAAAGCAATATAGGCAGTCATTTAACATGAACTTGTACAAGTAAACCAGATTTGTTTTTGGAGATATAGGGAATGTATCCACATTGAAAGTCACCAATTTCAACATCTTGTAATGAAGCTAAGTTTAATGGAATGAGTGTACCACAACCAAGACTTGCCGGTCGTTTACGCGTTAACTCTGACGGAGGGCGCGCCTAGTCCGGTGCCGCCTGCCGCGGGACGGTCCGGCCGAACTATGTACGCACTGTAGAAGGATACTTGCACACGATTGGCATAATTGACGTTCCAACCATGGCATGTACCAGAAGACACTGTAGATCATATGTAGTGTGACTGAACATCTGCAGTTTAAGGAGCAGACATTCATCAAGGATTCATGTAACTACATCAGTTTGAAGCGTATTACTTGCCAAGTGGGAGATCCGGGTTCGATTCCCGGTACCGGCGTGGGGATTTTCTCCAGCTGAAAGAGCTGGTTCAGGGTGTACTCACCTCGTTGGATCCCTGAGGAGCCAATTGAGGAGCTATTTAGAAGTAGCGTCCATGGTTGCGTACACCCCATAAACAGCCTTCATTACTCCACTCTATTGAAGAAGAGACATTGGCAGAGGTTGGGGATGCAGCGGCCGGGCTCTAGGCCTTGGTCCGGAAAGGGCTGTTGCGCCGTGGGGTTTCTAATAATTTTTATCAACACTTTTCGCACTACATAGAGTGCTTAGTACCTATCATTACGCTTGTGTTACAACCATGATATGACAGCTAAAAGCTATTCCGGATGAGGTTGGACAAACGAAAACAAAACTAAGTAGAACATACGTCAAATTAAACGTAATTTATTTGTGGATGGGCTGCATTTTGTGAAACACGTTGAGAGTATCCTGTTCCTACTGCCGGATGTTAGCAAGCTGCAGCTGTCGGAACCCTTTGTTCCCGAAAGTGCGGGAAGCACACAACTTAAAAACAGTCTAATTTCTTAATTCTGTTTGAACAATGGACGAACAACAAGTGCTCACCGCAATGTCCACTAATGTCACAGCATGCTCACAGAAACAATTATACTTATCGCGTTTAAGCATTCTCAAGGCTTCACATGCGTTCTGCACGTGGACTTGTCTGTCTTACAGCAAATAAAACAAGGAATTTCCTGTGTGTGGAGTTAACACTCAAGATATAGCAACAACAACAATAACAATAATGACAACAATAACAATAATGCACATATTATTTGAAATCGGAAGGAAGCATTTGAGGTATACCTTTGGAATGGTAGAAAAATATTCAGGTGTAATTACAAAAATTCTTTGTAATCCTGAAGCCCACTTTTTGCTTGCAAAGATGACGAAATTAAATTTTTAAGTGTAACTGCGTTCACTTTTATTACTGAAGTTTATTTAGGGGAAATTACAAAAATAGGCATAGAATTTGTCAAGTGTACTTAGGGGTTAGTTGAATTGGAATGCGAGTTTGTGATTTAGGAGAGACATGGGCTATGTGATGTCGAGTCCTACATAAAGCTGAAATGTGCTGTTCATTCTTTTACTCTTTATGCATTTTGCACAACTGCTAAACCCTGACAGACCAAACCGCACTATACAAAAAATCGGATGTGTTGCACTCACATGACTTCTCTACTCTTGTACTAACCATTCTTACAAACTCTTATTCCTATATCTTCTTCTTCTTAGTTGAGATAAACATTCGTACAAATTATCTTATTGCTTATTTCCTTGTATGTGAAAGGGAAATATTAGAATACAGTAGGCGTTGAGCGATACTTTATTATAAGTATTATTGAGGTCCCGCTTAACATACAAAAAAATGAACGATGTTCCACTACACGAAAGTTTTAAGTTTTCCGAAACTCACATACATAACAAGGAACATCTTCGAAATGGTTCATCCTACAAGAAAATTTATTGAGACATAAATTGTGTACTTTAGCGAGATCTACAGTTTTGTACAGTATGATTTGGTCTATCTCTAACAGTTTACCAGTTATGCAAAAGTCTTCCAGAGTAAATACGACTACAGGGACTATAGCCAGAAAATTCAAGACATACATTTCATTTGTTATAAAAATATATCAAACATATGGCATTTTAAAAGAATTGTTATAGTCATTGTCAAGAAAATAAAAATCTTCCATGTAAAGGGTAGTTTAGGGTGAAGCAATTTTCTTCCAAATATTCGTGTTGCATTCTTGCAAGACGTTAAACTTAAATACCAACTTTGGTTTTTAACCGATTTTTCCTTCTTGAGTTATGCTGTACACAGACTGACACACACACACACACACACACACACTCACACACTCACACACACACGCACGCACACACACACACATGGACCTTTTTCTAAAAATCATTTTTTGGATTTACGGTGAAATCTCGACATCGAATGTTTGGGTGGAATATAATACTTCCTCTAATTACCAGTAGACAAAGCAAAAAAAAATAAAAAAAAAAAAAAAAAAAAAATCGAATTACCCCGTTTAAGTCAACCAAAAAATGTTTTTAAACATGCACTTATTTGAAAATATTACTTTTGATGTAGAGCAGTGTCACTGGAGTTGACATTTCTAAGGTTAATGAAAGACTTTCTGTTTTTACCCTGGCAGAATGAGAGCGGCATTTCCACGACAAAAGAATGCATTTTAAGTTTAAAATGTAAGTTTACCTATTTGTTTATAGTGACGTTAAAAGAATGTGTCAACTCAAGTACGTACAAGAAGTAATAGAGGAAATGTGTCTAGCTAGTGAGTAAATGAAGTAGCTGTCATCCAAACGTTGGCAGTATTCCTCTAGGGACAAACGATGCGGCAAGGACGCAATAAAGGTTCACGCTGTAAGCTCATCTAACTTGTAGACGTGTACACAAAGAGATACTGTGTTGAGCCCGCTGTGAGAACATATTCAGCACAATGGATAAGGCCGTTTCACGGCTGCACAACGCAATTACCACATCTGTTCGATCATTCTTCTATTCTCAAAACATTCCACACAGAAGATAGGTATTTAGAGATACCAAGTGCAAATTGTAAACGAGGTAGGTATAGACGGACACTTCAATTTGCTTGCAAAACTCGGGCAGAACATTTCTTGCACTACTAGTGGAACATGCAGCATGCTCATGTTGTTCCTTGTTGTCTTTTGGTGTTCCTTGTTCTCATTTCCTTTCCTCTTTTCACCCTTTGGTGTAACGCAATAACAGAGGTACTATTTCTCACTACTATGTTTATAAGTAGGGCAAGTATTGTATTTGACTCAAAAATTCGATGTCGAGATTTCATCTTAAGTATAATATGTTTTAAAGCCCCCTGAACACAAAAAGGTATTCTTAGAAAAAAAGCTCTGTATGTGTGTGTGTGTGTGTGTGTGTGTGTGTGTGTGTGTGTGTGTGTGTGTGTGTGAACAGCATAACTCAAAAAACGAGAAGTCGGTTAACAACCAAAGTTAGTATTTAAGTTTAATATCTTTTAAGGGTACGAAACGAAGACTTAGAAGAAAATACCTCTACCCTAAACCACCCTTTACAAAGAAAATTTTGATTTCCTCAAAAATGGATCTAAATATTTAAATTAAAATGGCGTATATTTAAGGTAGTCTAGCTGCGAGCCTGATGGCACCCCTTCGGTTCCCTCATTTCATCCCTACCTCCTGGGGGTGGTAGCTACAATAGATCTGTGTAGGTGTCCCCCTCTGTATCTGTACCCTTTACCCTTAAGATATTTTTATGGCAAATAAAATGTATATTTTGAATATTCTGGTTATATGTAATCCTGTGTACTCTTGACAGCTTTTGCACAGCTGGAAAACCGTGAGAGATCTTATTATACATATAATGCAGATCTCGTTAAAACACACAATTTATGTCAAATGATCTTTTTTCGGTGAAATGAACCGTTTCGGAGATATTGCTTCTTATTTGTTAGAATTTCGAAATACTTATAAACCGTTCTCAAACGGGGTCGTTATTAATTTTTTTATCTCTTAGTCATGCAAAGAGAACGGAATTTCAGTCATCACATGGCCCCACTCATAAAACATTTGACTATCGCCTAAAAAGAAAATTAGCAATAAGATATTTTCTACAAATGTTTATGTCGATTAACGTGAAGTAGATAGAGGAATAAGTGTTTGTAAGAATAATTTCCACAAGAGTAGAGAAAGTCATATGAGTGCAACAATCAAATTTTTTCTGATGGCAATGCTATAATTAGGCCGAACCTTCAAGATCGCTGACGTTGAATGCAATTATTTCAGGTTACCTTTTGAAGCCCGTTATGATATTTGGAAAAGAAACCTTCCACGTATATGTTTAGAGTATCTCCCCGTCATTTGCGAGTTACGAGGACTGAGGGTACCTGGAAAATATGTAAGAATTGCGGACATTCCGTTCACCAGTCCTTTCGTTAACGACCTCGGGTACTATTATAGGTTTCATATTATCTGTGTATGTAGTTGGTAGACAGTAGACAAGATAGGAGCGAAACGGTTGTTATGCCTAATTTTTAACGGATTCTAGGTTTATCTAACCCAAGGCTGTCTCAGGGCTTAACTTGTACATACTCTACTGCAGTCCACTTTTGTTTTCGACCCTTAAGTTTTTAAGCCTAGCCTTAGTCTTCTATTGATGGTAATTGCTAAACTCATTTTGATTTTCTTGTAATAGAATATTATACATTCATATTCACTTGTTAAAATATATGCTCTTTTTATTACTGTGCACTACGAAATTTATTTCCGTTTGTTTAAGAAACACAACCTAGGAAGCATATTTCATAAAAAGAGTGTCAGTATAATAGGAAAGAGGTAGATAGTGGTATAGCAGTAATAGGCACTGCATAAGACTGCATACTTGCTGTTCCCACTTTATATACTGACAATAAAACATGACCTGTCAGAAAGAAGGAAAAGTGTATAAGCATGCTTGTATCTGAGTACCCCTGCAGGTTATACCACCATTTACATTGTAGTGTGCTGCAGGAGTATGCAAGCTTGACCTTCCCTGTAACTTATTTTCATAGTCGCGGTCCATAGTTGTCGGATGTTCTTTATGTGCATTATTTCCTGGCAAACATTTACATCCGTAGATTTCGACAGTGAATCAACGATTTGTCACAATGAATACACCATTAATTGAAATGTTCTTCAAACAAGTACCCTGCTCACTGTCAACTTTTCATATTACCAAGTGTATTAATGTCACTGAATAAAGAGGAATTCCTCCGTTTGCTTATCATGTCTGCTGAAGGCCACGTTGCAGAAGAATCCAGGAAATCGTAAAACAAGATAACGACTAGCAATAATAATGCTGAAGTGCAAGTAATAAACTAGGAAAAGAATATGGTCAAGGACAGGTGATCGAAGCAAAAGCTTTCCACCACGGCAGACAGGAAAAACTTAAGTATGCAGTTAAGTAACAACCAAAGGAAGTAACCTTACCTATTAAGAAATACAGCCGGCATGTGTCATGTCTTAGAGGAAAACATTGCGGCTGAATCAATTAATTCCAAAATGGCTTAAGTCATCGCTCCATGATTCGGCTGTTCTAATTGAGTAACCACTCACCACACCCACTCCTTCCACTTCTTTGTAAATATGACCTTTGAAACTCTTAAATCATGAGACCCTCTTTTATTGCTCTGCAAAGCGTAAAAGTGCAATACGTATACTACAAAACTTGGCCGGCAGGAGAACGACCCCTGTAACCTTCACTGCATCTCCCTACGCGCGCGTGCTACATCCGTTCCAGTCGTCACACATGCATCAGTCTTACTTCTGTTAGGTAGGAGTTAAGTGCTATTCTAGTGCAATCAATTGCAGTATACAGTACAAGAAAGATGTTTATGATACGTATGTGCTCACATCATCTCGTAGGGAAGTTGTAAGACAATATGAAATTAAATTTCCTGGCCTGCGTATTCCGAGTAGAGAGACCGTTCATTTGCCGGTATAAATTCAGGGAGACGGAACAATTTGTTATAGGGAAAAAAAAGCTAAAAGGGCATGTGCTAAGGAACATCAAAAGATAAAATTGGAGAGAGCTTAGAACGGTCACCTCGAAAATCTCTTAGCCGCCTTGCACAAGAAACTCATATTACAAAAGTTTCAGAACGGAAAGCAACAAAACTTTTAAAACTCAACCCATACAAGGTTACTGTTGTTCAGGAATTGCTAGCACGTGATCACCAGAGTCCGATAAATTTCACTAACTGGATTTTAAGGAACGTTAATTATGGAACAATCAATCCACGATTAATATTGTTCAATCATCAAGCATGGTTTCATTTACACGGTCATGCATCATCACAACACAATCAATATTATGCTACAGACAAATACAATTTTATTCGTGAAACTCCCTTGCATTACCAAAAAATCGGGGTATTATGCGCAATAAATAGACACAGAAAAATAGGGCCTATTTTTTGAGTGTACCATAAATGCAGAAAGGTACAGAAATAATATACTGGCACCATGTTGCGAATAGCTTACGGACATTGAATGTCGGTCTGCATATTTCCAGCAGGACTCTTGCCACCTCACATACAGCTGATGGCTCATTAGAGTTGAGGAAATTTTTGATAGAATCATTAGTAAGGGTTTATGGCCCGCTCTGTCCCCTGATCTTACGGCATGCGATGTTTATTTATGGGCCAAGTTGAGAAATAAAGTATACAAAACTGATTCCCACAGAACAAAAGAATTAAAACAAAATATCAGGACAGAAATTAAGGCTATTTCGGAAACTGAACTAATGTGTGTTAGTGAAAATTGATTGAAAATTTATATTGATGCAGATGACGGCATTGCCAACATCTGCTGTTATAAGCCATTTTTGTGTTTATTCTGATAGTGGTTGATGTGATGACTTAATTTGACGTGCATGCATGTGTGACCGGCAGACGGGCCGTGCGACTGCCAGCCAAGTGGCCGACAGACGGTCCGGGCGCCTGCCGGCCAAGTTTTGTAGTATACATACTGTAGATGTCGAGTTCATGTTTAAATAAGATTCTTTGAGTATATTAAAATATCAACAATAATAACAAGAATAATGAGATAAAATTGACAATGTGATAAAAGTCACTTCTGACATCAGTGTGATAAATGACAAAACACAGGTACCTACTCTTCTAAAACTGAAGCATAAAACAGTTCTGTTTGATCGCTAGCACAATCTACAATTCATTACGACCCCACATCTCACAGGTGTTCTGTCTTATCTTAACTTAAACACAGAACGCTAATACTGCTCGAATGTTCACACAAACAACTCCGCGATTCACACACTAAAAACTGTTCCAATATTGCCTACAATTCCGACGCAACCATTAAATGTTCAAAACTGTCTCTGAGGAATAACAAACATTTCTATCAACGAAGACCGCCCCCCCCCCCCCAATACACACGCGCGCGCACGCACACACACACACACACACACAGTCTTAAAATTAACTACTAACAACTATCTCGTTCAACACTAACGACTCCAAAGAACTACTCTCCCCCCCCCCCTCTCTCTCTCTCTCTCTCTCTCTCTCTCGCCACTACATTCGCTTATATAGGGAAGAATAACGTAGCACGGATTGCTTTCAAAATTCAATTTTTCGTTCACAAGCCCGCCCGCGAACAGTTTTCTCGAAGTCTGAAATAATCTGTTTTTGCTCCGGACAACTCCATTGTTATTTGTTTACTTGCCGCGCACTGGTGTGAGATAGCTAATACCGGGTTTCCTTTTTGAGGCCCCAGTGGTGAGAGGTAGCTTGACCTTGAGTGTCTGAGAAGGGCGGCCAGCTTCACAACAAGAGCATTGGTAAGTAAAGCCTTTAAACGTAGTTTTTAAAATATATGGTTTCATCCGCTCTGCTCCATGACAACGGCAGTAAGCGACGAGCGCCAAGGACGCGTACGGGCAAAACACAACGCAGCCGGTTGAGTCTTGTGGATCACCCGTTATTACTGCTATTCTATGTAATATTACCTTGGTAATTTGCAAGCACTAAACAGCATTCCTAAAATCCATTATCTGCCACTCTTTAAAATGAGGTCTGTGCTACTAGGGCGATTTAAATCTGTGTGCCTCTGATTTAATTGCGATAGTAAACCAGGCAAAGAATGTAGGGTGGCTCCGGGCATGGTATATTATTTTTATGAGCTTATAAAGTCCATTGTTCGTGATCATCCATTACTTGGCAAGCGGAACAACAAGCAAATATTGAATACAAAAGCAAAGCTGCTGCAAGCAAAATGTGAACCTAGCACGCACGCATGAACTACTTCTATACAGTGGTGAATTGTTTGCTTCTAACATGGCATGCTAGCTCTAACCTAGATTTCTTCGTTTGACTCTCTTTCTTTCATTGTTCAGAGATGTTCCGGCTTCTCACACCACTTCAGATATGCATCTGTAAAATTTAGTCCAAAGACATTTTAGTTTCTGTTTATATACTAGGTGTCCCAAAAAACATCGACAACGCTTAGTATGTTGTGCGGGATGACAAACAGATCGGCTTTCAAGAAGGAAGCCCTGTCCGGAAATGCACGGGTTGGATGCCGGAGAATGTCGAAGTTCGAGAACGAACGGCTGTGCCAATGTAACATTTGTTTCGGTACCTTAATATGGAAGGTATGCAAAACTTTAGTCATCTGTGTACTGGGATGAATGGCCTAAGCCTAATAACATTCCTGCGCATATTCTTATTCCTCCACAGATTCCTTGGTGTGTATCCCACTGCGTTACTTGTGTAGTTTCCAGTACAGTAGGTAACATTTTTAAGAGCAGTGCGACACGTACCAGTACACAGCTGCTTAAATGGCCGACATGAGCTCCAGCATACTTTGATATAAATGTGCGTCATCAACTCAACGTTGCATATTCATATCGATGGACTGGTAGAGGTGGACCAGTCCCATGGCAGATCTGATATCTCTGTGAAGTTGTATGAGGAGTATGCCACTTCTGCAATGTCAGTGGAGGACCTTATGGTTCGAGTCCAAGGAGCGATTGAAAATCTTCAAAGACAACAGAACGTATTGGGTTATGTCATGAAGGTCACCACCGACGATATATGCTCTGCAATGACTTGGGAGGTACACAGCTCGAAGGCCATAGGTAATGTAGACAACTCTATGTTGGACTTATTGACGAACTATTAACGTATACCCATATCACACTTCGATGCGCTACAGCGTCCAAACCGTGCATTTCCGGACAGGGGTTCCTATTTCAAAAGCGATCAGTTTGCCACCCGCACAACTCACACACACACACACAATATATACTCTTCCCTCCATTGATAATATATGGATTGCCGTACATTTTATAGTTGTCAAAATCGTGTTGCATTTTCCCGTACCGTACCATTTTCTACACGTAGAACGATTTTCTCCAACAAGGTTATTTCTGGTGTTTTTAAACACACAAGTACGAATCAGCTGGGGAATTTAATGTGGTACTGGCAAGTTGGCCATGGTTGCTTAGTGGTTAGAGCAGCCGCTCGATAAGCGGAAGTTCCGTGGTTGAAATCCAGGCTATGGCATTAAATTTTTCAGTTTCTGATTCAACCTCTTAATGTCCTTGTCATCTTATTCATTGTGCTGTCTTGTTTATCTATTTATTTGCTTATGCAATTCTACGTTCCATTCCTAATAAATTAGGAGGACTAACTGCCCTTGCTATATCAATTGATCAACTGATTAAGAACCTTAATTACGACATCTTCTAGCTCACAGTTATATCTTATTCTCCGTTGCTCTTTTATCTTTATTCCTGTAGTGCTTTCACACATTCCAAAAGATAAGCTTTTTATATGCCGTATTATATCTAACTGTATGAATTGAAATTCGAATTACTTTTTTGATATAGTGCATTTAAACTTAGATACAAATTGTTTTAACAAATACTGTATCCAATAAACAATTCTTATCTGTTTATATTATTTGTGTTTATTTACTTTAATATTTTCGTACTGCCCTTCATTGTTAATTCCCCACCCCAAAAATGCTTTTCATGGCACAATTCCCTCCCTGTGGGTGGCCCTAGTCACAAATATTTAATCGATATAAGATAGCATGTTTTATTTACTGCTTCTTAGTTGCAAGCAACACTTCCTGTACTGAAGATAACATTTCAAGTTCATGCTATGTATTTTAATTTCGTCACATTCCTAAGAGCCGGAAACCACTGTATCGTCACTCCCAGGTACGTCAGGCGGACGTACGACAAACTATTGGATAGAAAGCATCAATTATTGCACGGCATGCGCGTGATCTCACGACTGGCACGCACCTTGTGTGGTAATACATACAACATATTGCAACAGTGGCGTGTGCCCTCTTCATCAACAGAAATTATACTAGTTAGGGAACAGGAACAAAAATAAATCCACCTATTGGTTTAATAATTCCAACGCCAACACCAAGTCACAAACTTATGATTTAGTTTCGTTTGCACGAAACACGCAAGAAACAGTCACGCATCCAATTGATTTCAATTGTATTGTTGTTCCAAATAAACCACCGAAATTTTGTGTTTTAACATGCGATCGTTCTGTAATATTTCCCAACTTCCGAGGGGCAATGGCCCCATAATAGACACCTTCGCAGGACACTTGTTAAGCAGTTTAACTCTATGTTTATCATAAACCCACGAAATTCAATGTTATTTTGCAGATCAATAATTCTACTAAATTATACCTTTTATTGCCTTTTAATTCATTTATATGCGTTTATACTTCATTGGAATGCAATTGCTTGTGGATAGCTCAATGCTGTAATCCTAACCTCTTCTTTTTATTTTATCTACTAGGGGAAGTATTGCAATTGACCCAAAAATTCGATCTCGAGATTTCACCGGAAATATCTTTTCAGGCCCTTTGAATTCTAAAAAGTGTGTGTGTGTGTGTGTGTGTGTGTGTGTGTGTGTGTGTGTGTGTGTGTGTGTGTGTGTGTGTGTGTGTGTGTGTGTGTCTGTGTGCCTGTCTGTCTTTGAACAGCACAACTCAAAAACGAAAAGTTGGTTAAAAACCAAAGTTGATATTTAACTTTAATATCTTTCAAGGATACGACACGAAGATTTTCAAGAAAATTCCTCCACTGTAAACTACCCTTTACATACATGAAAAAATGTTCGAAAATGTTTATTTTCTCAAAAATGGCTGTAACAATTCGGATTAAAATGCCATATATTTGATATATTTTTATGACAAATGAAATATATATTTTGAATTCAATTTAGCCCTGTTTACTCTTGATGATTTTTGCATAACTGGTAAACCGTAGGAGATAGACCAAATCTTACTACACAATAAATGTAGATCTCGTTAAAACAAATGCATTTTTTGTGGAGTGAACTATTTTGGAGAGTCAGTATGTCGAGGGCGCCGTGGCTGAACGGTAGACCCGCATGCGGTATTCGTTGTGGACGAAGCGGCGTCTGGCTGGGTTTTCTCAGGGTTCTCCGGTTTCCCCCGCAATTCATTCCACCAATTGCTCCAATATCACTGTTCCAATCATCCATTTCGCCTGCATTTCATATCATCCTCTTCCTCACTGTCATATATGGTGCTTGGCTGACCACCTACTTCCAGGTCTTCACTCTGTCTGGTCCAGAAGGCCTTGTGCTCCCCGACAGGCGTCTGACTCTAGGCACAGGCTTGTAAGTCCTAGGGGGTGTAAGTCCTACATAAGGGGAGGGTAATCAGGGAAAGAAGAAGAGTACGTCGTGTTTAAAGGCCCGTCGACAACTTGGTCATTAGGGCCCACTATTTCGGAGATACCTATTCCTTGTTATTTGTGTGAGTTAAACTTTTCTCAAATGGAAGGTCGTCATTCACTTTTTTATTTCTTGGCCCTGCAAAGAGATTGGAATTTCAAAGATTTAAAAGATTTGACTATCGCTCACAGCCTACTGTATTCCTATGTTCCCCTTGCACCAACAAGAAAGTTCACAGTAAGATAATTTCTGCAAATGTTTATCTCGACTAACAAGAAGAAGATAGAGGAATGAGAAGAGTTTTTAAGAATAGTTAATACAAGAGTGGGGAAACTTATGTGAGTGCAACACCAGGTTTTCCTTTCCTTTGTTCCCTAGTTCTACTGGTTTGAGAGTATTGATCAATTCTGAGACGGTTCCTTTGTAAGCTCTCATATGAAAATGTAAAATATGCAAGTTTTGGAAACTGATGGTCATACTTCCTAAAAACAACGCTTCGAAAAAGGGCTAAAAGAATCTAGCTGAAATATCCATGACGAAAGTAAATTGTAATTTATCAAGTGTATCTGCATTTCGAGAGTGTTATGAATCATTATTAATCAGAAAAAAGTACATAAATAGGTCAATGGTATACAATGATTAAGCTTTGTCATTGTATATAAGGTAACGATAGCGTTTCTTTCGCCAACGCCTGCACACAAGTTTCATGCAAATATGGAGTGAATTAAAACCGGGAACAAGCAGCAGCAAAAAGGCGATTCTGCGTTAGAAATAAAGCTAAAACCCAGAAGTGTGTTACAAAATACAAACATACTAAATTACTACGCCACAAAAGGATATACAACGAACATTTAGAAGAAAAAATATACAGCTTCAGTTCATACATGTAAAATAAAAGTTTCGTTAACGGTTCCAGCTTAAAAAGTATTTATTTTCACCTCATGCTCCCTGATAATTCAAGTATCAGATACCCTTTAGAAACACATTTTTATCAAATTAGTTAACAATTGTTCATTTTATTGCATGTATTAATGTTTAAGAAATCGAACAGATAAAATTCAGCTGATTAACCGTTGGAGAAATAGGGATGGCGCGAATAAACAGTGCTGCAGTCTAGTGGCTGCTAACGAAAATAGTTGACGGGAAGGAATTAGGTTAGTTTCCCAGAAAGAAGCGTAAACTGTAAAAGCGAGAAAGTAGCATGTGTTTCGTGGTTCTTCGAAGAAAACAAAAGCATGCAATGGATGTATATCTGGTGGGTTTGGCAAGCATAGAAAATCCAGTGTATAAATGCTTGTCTGCAATGGATTCTAAAGAGCAGTTCGCATCTTGGTCCCTAATTGGCACCACAAGGATGTCAAGCAAGAAGGTATCTGTATAACCTATATAAGTTTTATTAAATACAGTTTAATAATAAGTAAACATTTTTAGTTTTAATGTTTGATAATAGGGCTCCTGTCAGTCACAATGTCTTCAATTGCTAATGCCCATGAATTAAAATGTACCTGTTATTATTGAATAGTTAAGTTTAATATGCATTAAAATATTTAAAATAAGAAGCATAATGTAAGTAATTGGATTATGAAGGGAAATCAGAAACTAAGCAACTGGCAAAGTTGTGTCATCAAAAGCATTTACCACCAGAATAGTTCTTAGCCATTTCTCATTTGCTTTCTTCATAGCATTTTTGTGCAAATATACGTAAGCAATACTAATATTCCAAAATAACTTGCAAACGCATTTCCATTGCACAAAAGCGGCTATCTATAGGGTCTTCGTCCGGTTTTCAGAAGTAATTTTACATTTTACGGATATTAAATAGCACAAAAGACTAAAACTAAAGCGAAGTACTTAAGTCCAGGGCTTCATAGTTTAACCAGCTATAAGGTTAATCAATAGAACTGTAGCAGACAAAAATTTAATGGCAGGTGGTTGGAGGAGATGGTTAACACAACATGCAATCAGAGGCTTGCCACGCCTTGCGCTGTTGTATAATTAAAGATGCTGTGAAATCACGCTGTAATACGGTCATATAAATACTTGCATCCACAACATTTATCGTATTTCCCCAACAGGTAAGAGAATGATCTGGTCATGAAGTGGTCAGCATCAACCGCCATTAAATTCTGTGTCTGTTGTAACTGTTCTTTCACAATACCGGTGTGTAGACCAAGTTTGTAAAGGGTGAAATAAATGCTATAGCCGGAATTTGAACCACGGATGTTCTGCTCTATCCACTTAGCTAGCATGGCAACATATACATCACGGTAGCTTAAGGGGTCGAAACCTCTAGTGGGAAAAACATAGAAGTTTTTGCATTTATTCCTTTCAAACGCTCAGGATCCCAAAATGACACTGATGGATGATCTAGAAGCTCAGCTATAATCACGAGTGTATTAAGTATTGATTTATAGAATGTCCTTCATAATTGTTATATTTGCATACTGATTACTTTCCCAATTTTCAACATTTTATGTAGCCTGAAGTCATATTTGAAAACTTGAAAATTACAGCCACTCTGAAATATTGCTACAGTTACACGAAAAGTCGTTTATTAAATGTAATTTGACTATAAGGACTAATCGTTTTTTTTTCCCCTAGTCAGCAAACCTATTATTTACGCATAGCAGAGTTCCGGTAGATGGAAGCACTTTGATGGGCCACCGCGCATAATTCCAAGAACGTTCCATCTATTCAATCTATTTGTAAGTTATTTTCAAATAAGACGTGCAAATGGTGCAATATCGACTGCAGCCGGTCCCAACAGATCAGAATGGAAGGAAATGTACAAAGAGCGTCACAGAAAATCTTCAACGGATTTTGTATCGTTTTCTGGGGTCTTTTGAGGTGTGAGCTTGACCGCTAGTCGCTCATCAATTTTTTCCCCTTCGATTGTAACACCTTCGAAGGGGTTTCCTATACTAGCCGATAAGTAAAAGGCCGAGATAATGCGGTTCTTGGGGGACCGTGGCCTAAAGCAACCAATGAAATGATCATGGCTTTGTAGTAATGATGTATTCTCACGTCGTCGTTCGACCAGAGCGGACGTGTTTTGCTTGTCACTGGTGGAAAGACGGAATCATCAGCCATTCCCCACGGAGCAGGAGATCCCGCAAGAAGGTGGAGTGCGCATGCCGGTGGTGCACAGGCTTCTTACTTCGGGCTAATATATTAGCCAAAGTTCAACGTAGGGTAGCTCTATAAGAGGTTTGGAAGCAAACTTTAGAGCTACCGAAGACTGCTTTCCTGGAGCGGCAACATCTGGCTCGAGATTGGTATTTACATTGGAGTGCCTGATTGGTGCTTGTATCAAGCATCGGTATTGGTCTCCAATATACTGCGAGCAAGGTCCCGACTAACAGGCAGTAGCGGTTTGTCAACAAGGCTAGAGCCAACACCTTCGGGTGGATATAGGCGCATCCTTTTTGGGTGTTCGGTCCTCTGTTGGCAGCGCTTCTTAGCAACCGCTGCTGAAGGTAAGTGGTCAGCCCGACAATATGTCTACAAAATCAAAAACAAATCCCACTGTTAAAAACAGCAAAACTACACTCGACAACGAGAACTCAGCAATGCCCAGCACATCTGGCGCAAACAATAACGTCTCCGCAAGCTCACCTCAGGAGACAGTCAACCGGCGACGCCGAAAGCCTATACAAGGCGGAAATGGCAACGCCAAACGTTTGGCATTAACCGGATATACGTCCAACCAAGGCGCTAAACGCGAACCAAATTCACGTTTAGGCCGAACCTCAGAGGTAAACTCTGACAGCTCCCGCGAGGATTCAGATGCGGAATCCAATACTGACGAGACCGTCGTCCAGTCTGAAACGTCCAGGATGGACGAAGACGAGGCAAGCTCCTCTGACATCTCTACTGAGGTGGACGAGGCACAATTTCGAGAGGTGGTCAACCGTCGGAAGAAGCGCCAACAGAACACATCAACTATCTCGACTGACGAGCAAACTGGTGAACCAACTGGTGAACCAACTGAAAAATCAGACAAGCGGCATATCCCGCCTATCATTGTAGACGATTTCAGGGGTATGGTGGGCTTCTTAAAAGAAGTCATGCCAACACTTTCGGGGTCGTGCTCGGTGACGAGGAGGAAAAGCCGCTATGTCTTTCAGACGAACCATGTGAGGGACTATAATACCCTCCTATCTGTCCTTGACAAGAAAAATCTCCCTCACTTTACGTTTGGTCTCGACAAAACTCGAGACATCCGCCGTGTCATCAGAGGTCTTCCATTAGATACGCCCGTGGGCGATATCGAAGAAGAGCTCAAACGCAAAGGCATCACCCCTCGACTGGTAAGGCAACTTACCAAACCGGGCGAGAACGGGGAAGCCAAGAGACCAATTCCTCTTTTCCTGGTTGTGGTGGAGAGGGCGTGTGATCCAGAGATGAAAATCGACGGAGTCACGTCTCTGTGCTACCTCAGGGTGAAGGTGGAAGCTGTGAGGAGCTCTTTTGGGCCCCCACAATGCTACCGGTGTCTTGGCTTCAACCATTCGAGCCATTTCTGCCGCAGAAACCTTAGATGTCTTCGCTGTGGTGATGCGCACCACAAAGAATCCTGCCCTAGACAGATCACAGATGATCCCACGTGCGCAAACTGCAAGGGCAAACATGTGGCCTGCTATGGAGGTTGCCCTGCGAGGAAGAGAGTGATCGCCTCCAGGAGACCACAGATACCTCAAGGTCCAACTCCCGCCAGAGGAGACCAAGTGAGACCTTCCACCTCAAATTACCAGGCCCCTCAACCCCAACTAGCCAACACCCCTAGAGTTTCGCAGGCTCAAACGAACCAGCGCACCTCGGGTAATCCATGGACCCGAGAACAACACCAGCAACCATCACACAACACACATCAGCCCCAAAATAAACCTCCCCCACAAACAAACCCAAGGCCGCAGAGGGAGAGAAAACCCCGGAAGCCCAAACGAGCACCCAGAGTGGTCGAAGCGAGGGATGCTTCCACCATCCGACAACATCAGGAGGAGGCTAGAGCCGAGGAGGCTAGAACCGAGGAGACACCAGCACCCCCTCCTTCCACAAACAACACCGCCTCATCCCCTACCTTTCAGCTCACTGACCTGCTCAAATGGGCGCAGCTAGTTTTGCAGACCCATGGGCAAAGGATCTGCGATCTCATCGTGAGATATAGCTCTGCGAGCGACTCAACAGCCAAGACGCTCATTGTAATGGAGGGGCTCGCCCTCCTAACCTCCGTACTTCAAAACACCGAAAATGGCCAGACAAACTAGGCCAAGTACCTCTTTTCGGTTCGCGTTTTGGAACGCGTGCGGATTGGCTGGCCAGGCGGGGGAGTTATCCCACTTTGCCCGCACTTATGCCCTAGACGCTATTCTAGTTAGCGAAACCCACCTACGCCCAAATGCTCGCTTCCGTTTACCGGGCTACGTTTGCCACAGAACTGATCGTCAAGGTCGTCCTGGAGGCGGAACGGCGGTGTTCGTAAGGCAAAACGTAGTCCATCGCCCAATCCAGCTCCCACCCCTTCAAACACTAGAGGCCACGGCTATCACTCTGAACCTTGACGGCACAGAGATACTGATAGTCTCAGTATATCACCCTCCACGAAGGCAGTTTGTCCCTAATGACTACCATTCCATCCTAGCCCTTTATCCCAACGTCATCCTAGCTGGGGACTTCAACGCCAAACACCAACGCTGGCACTGTGGTCGAAGGGCGGATGCCCGAGGCAATTCCATCATCCGCCTCATCGACGCGGACCCCGAACTAAGGGTGGAGGGCCCGTGGCAACCCACACATCACCCGCATGGTCTAGGACTACCCTCTGTCATAGACTTTGCGATCATAAAGCATTTCCCATTTCACCTCACACTGACATCAATAAATGCTCTCCAATCAGACCACAACCCAGTACTGGCAGAAATCAATACCCGGATTGCCAGTCACGACAGCTCAAATTACACTCGGGAAACGGACTGGGAAGGTGTCCGTAACTGCCTTCGTACCTCCATCCCACCTAACCCCAGAATCAACGACATCCCAACTCTTGAAGCGGCAGTTTCTTCATTCACATCCATTGTGACAAGAACTGCCCAAAACCTGACAATCCGAGCTCCAGCTCCCTTACATCCAGACGTCCTCCCACTTGACATAATCCTCCTTATCCGTCGGTCCTGGGCGGCACGAAGACTCTATCAAAGGCATCGCACACCCCACAACAGAGCCCTATTACGGCGATTGCGCCGACTGGTCGGGGCTCGACTGCGTGAGCACCGAGTGCAAGCGTGGGAGAGCAAGATGGCCAGCCTGGACACTGAAAGTGGAGACGTGTGGAAGATCGCCAGATGCCTTCGAAACCGTCGTGGCCAATACAACTCGCCAATTCAGGGCACCCGAGGCCTGGCATACGAGCCTGAAGCCAAAGCCAATGTGTTCGCTGACTATCTAGAGCGGACCATGTGTCCCAGAGACGACCCCCAGGATTATAGATTCTCAGAACGTACCCGCCAAGAAGTACGTCGATTCTTACGACGTCCGCCGGAGGATGCGGAACGACTACCGGTGATACGTCCCAGCGAAACCCATGGCGCACTAAAACGCCTCAAAATCAAAAAGGCGGCGGGACCTGACGGACTAACTCCCCTCATGCTTCGTCACCTTCCCTTCAACGCCGTGCTCTTCCTAACTAGAGTTTTCAATATGTGCCTTACCCTGGGTCACTTTCCACGCGAGTGGAGAGAGGCTCGGGTGATATGCATCTTGAAACCTGGGAAAGACCCGGTACACCCCTCCAACTACAGATCCATAAGCCTTCTGTCCATCCTCTCGAAAGTTCTAGAGAGGATGATCCTAACCCGATTATCCCCTCTACTGACAAACATACAAGCCATCCCAGAACATCAGTTCGGCTTTCGACCTGGGCACTCTACACCTCAGCAACTGCT
Organism: Tenodera sinensis; assembly: GCA_030765045.1. Lineage (NCBI taxonomy): Eukaryota > Metazoa > Arthropoda > Insecta > Mantodea > Mantidae > Tenodera > Tenodera sinensis. Next base: position 90,052,977 of record CM060968.1, on the reverse strand, counting down.
GCGTGTGGTGGAGGCTGCTGCCCTGGGTTTTCAGGAACGCGCATTCACCGCTGCGGTATCTCTGGATGTGGAAAAGGCCTTCTCAACCACCTGGCACACAGGGCTACTTCACAAGCTGATTCACCTGGGGCTACCCACACAACTCATTCACATCCTACACAGTTTCCTCCGACACCGGACCCTCATAGTCACAGTTGCTGGACGAACCTCCAGAATTAGGCCAATAAGAGGCGGAGTCCCCGAGGGCTCTGTTTTGTCCCCTACTCTCTTCAGTGTCTACATGGCAGACTTCCCTACTGAACCACAGGTCAATCTAGCGCAATATGCAGATGACATACTACTATACTGCACCAACAAAAACATCCACAGAGCCTTCAACCCTATTCAAAGACACCTCCGCCTAGTCCAAGACTGGTGCCGACGATGGAGAATGTCTGTTAATCCAGACAAGAGCCATGCCATCCTGTTTACGAGACGTCCCACACCTGCAGACTGCCCCACCTTCCAACTTCGGGGTCAAAGGATCCAGTGGAGAGACACCATCACCTATTTGGGAGTCAAATTAGACAAAAGTCTAACATTTCGAAGTCATATCAGAGACCTATCAGTGCGGTCGCAGGGGGCCATTGCCTCACTGTACCCTATGCTGAAATCCGAGATGCCAGTCCGCCTGAAACTACACCTATTCAGAGCCCTGATTATCCCCCTCATGCTTTACGCCTGTGAAGTGTGGGGCATGGCAGCGGGTAGTTGGCTTCTGTGGCTCCAGAGGGCGCAGAACAGAGGACTTCGGTCCATCTACTCTGTCCCTTTAACCTTCCCCGTGAGACTACTTCATGAAGCCTCATCTCTTCCATACGTGGAGGATGAAATTAGGCGCCGGGCAGCAAAATTGTACGCCAAATTACCCAACCACCAAAGCGTCCTGGTTAGATCTCTAGGTGATTATGACCCCACAACACGCCGCTTCAGGTCGTACAGGGTTCCCCGTATGGCTTGCGGGTATATCCCATAACAAAGTAGTTTACCCAACAGCAGCAAAAGCTAAACTACAAATAATCCCAACAAAGAGCTATTCGGTTCAAAATTCAACCCACCAACTAAATTCAAAATTTAAAAAGATCGAAAGATCTATAACTTGTTTAAAACTCTTTACCTCCACAGAATGCGAACATTGCTGAGTTCTGTGAGTCATCAGCTAAGGGGCAAAATAGCCTCCTTATTATATAAGCCATAATCTAAATTTAAAAACAACACCCTTAACCACCCTTTACCAAAAATTCTACCTGCGGTTAAACCCTGTTGAGGGTAGGTACGCAGAAAAATATCGTCGGGCTGAACCACAGCCTGCCAGTATGTCGTCGTCGTCGTCGTCGTAATGATGTAGTAATGATAAATAATGTGACAGATCGAGGTGCAGCGAGGATTTCTTTGGCTCTGTTTGTATACTGAATTAAAAAGGTAATGGGGCCGACTGCTTTCAGAGTACCCTATATTCCCCTCCTCCTCGTATTGAATTGGAATAGGTATCAAGAGAACTTTTGGTTTTAGGACAGAACTCTCAAATTTCTTTCTTAACTGAATAGTTTCAATCATTCACGAGGTAGCTAGTTCACATCCCCACGTCTTCAGATTGTTTTACTTTCTTTTTTCGTTTTTCTTGATTGTTACAGAGCTATTGGGCTGTTTATCCATTAAAAACAAGTGATTTTATTTACATTTAACCATTAAAGTCTTACCTGGTCTTAAACTTGTACAGATTTTAGATGGGGTGCTTTTCAAACGAAATAAATTCAACCCCCTCCTCTAAGAAACTAAGAGAAAACACAATATTTGATTCTTTTTTCCTTATACATCGTTCCTGGTTTTATCCATATTCACTTGCTTGGTGATCCCAAAACAGCGGTATCCCAAAACATTCATTTTCATAAACCTATGTAATTCCACGATGTTTCAGTTATTTTTAATGTAGATTTCACAAACACTATTTTTTTAAAAAATACAACCTTTTAAAAAATAAATAGCTTTTTATGGAACCTTAAAATATAAGTAGTGCCTATTTCACAAACTTGTGTACTCAGAGCTTAATACGTATAATATTGATCTTAAAATGCTTTAGAAGTGGAACGCATATAGCATTTTAGAGGGAAGAAAATATTAGAAATTAACATTTTCAGAATTATTTGGATGAAATATACACAATGTTAGGTCCTCTCCTTAGCGCGGAAGTAGCGCTGCTGCTTACCAAGTGGGAGACCCGGGTTCGAGGCGCGATACCGACGTGGGGATTCTTTCACGCTGAGAGACCTCACCCGGCATGTACTCGGCCTCGTTAGGACTCTGAGAAGCTACTTGATTGAGAAGTAGTGGTCGTGAACACCACATATACCAGCCGGGAGGAATCACGTTCCACCCATGATCCTATGGTGGTGGGTAGAGGTGGAGCACGCAGCGGCCGGGCGGTAGGCATTGAGCCGGAAAGTACTATTGCGCCACGGCCTTAGTTAGCTATTGACAATGTGTGTGTGTTCTTTTCATTCAATAAATAAAGCCAGCAAAGACTAAATGGGGAAAGGAGGCAGAAGTGCTTAATAAAAGAATAGGAAGGAACTGAGTAATCGCAATGTAGGGCAATTATTAGCTAGTGGTCGCGAAACACAGGAAAGAAAAAGGAGAGGAGGGAAATAAAATCAGAGTAAACCGGGAGTTTAAAAATAAAAAAGAATCTAGGGGAAACGGAAAGCATAAGGGGAGTAGGACGGATAAGTGTTTCGAAAGATAAAAGTAAAAAGAAAAGACAAATTGAAATAAACAATAATAAATGAAATAATCAACAGCACATTCACTCTTTCATGCACATAAAGTGTACAGTAAAAGGTAAGACTATTAAGAAAACATTACAAACACTTGGAAAGGTATTTTTCTGGCGCCGTTCATATGCAAATTTTTACTTCAAGGATTCCCAATACTAATTCAAATATCAAGACAAAACTATTTGCTTTCGAATATCTTCCCAGTATATACCCATGAACTATGTCCTTGTATACCTAAACTTTATTCATTACTTCCCTAACCAGTACTTCCCGTTTTTCCTCTCAAAAGAAGGGTACTTACCCTAACGGTGGTTGTGATGGCGCCCGCGCCTCTTTAGGCACGAGTTAAATGTGTCCGAGCACATAAGAAACTTGAACAGCATTGGCTTAGGGTGTATTAATAACAGATTCAGATGTCTGATTTGTATTAGCGGCAAATTCATTTATTTGAAACCTGTAACATATTCTTGATAATTTGTAAATACCTTGCACGCATATATGAGGCATACAAAACAAGAAAGGGAGCAAAATTGAAATATTACAGTTCATGGCTGTGACGGTTTTAACTGTTGGAAGTGAATAATGGGTTACAGAGAGAGATAAAACAAGAACATACTGTGTATACGACACAAATGAATAAAACATGAACAGAATATAGCAATGTTTAGGTAAATTTATATAGAAGAAGTAATGAACATTATGGAAATGATCTAAGTAGTTTTTAAAAGATGAAAAGTATATCGATAGTTGCAAAAAGTGTTAAACTTCATGAGCAAGGAAAGCTATCCCAGTATCATCTATCGACATAAAAGTGATGACCGGCATTATCAGGATCAAGTAATTTGTGCACTGCCGAATTCAGACGTGTAAAGGCACTACAATGGTGATAGGCACAAAGTTAAATTCAAAGTGTGTCCATTTCTTTACGGAAACAATGTGTCACAATTCATGACACAAATAACAAGGAATACCTCCAAATGGTTCATTGCACAAAAAATGTATATGGACATAAATTGTGTGTTTTATCAAGATCTACATTTTTTGTATGTAAGATTTGGTTTATCTCTTACGGTTTACTACTTATGGAAAAGTCATCAAGAGTAAACATGACTACATGGGGTTTACCCAGAAAATTCAAGATATATATTTTATTTGCCATAAAATATCTTAAGCATATGGCATTTTAATGAAAATAAAAAAATTTGAAAAGCATGGTTTAGGTTGGAGGAATTGTTTTTTTTTTTTTTTTTTTTTTTCAAATCTTCGTGTCGAATCCTATTAAACTTAATAACAGCTTTGGTTTTTAACCGACTTTTCGTTTTTGAGTTATGCTGTTCACAGGCACTCAGGCACACACACACACACACACACACACACACACACACACACACACACACACACACACACACTGCTTCTTTTTATTCAGGGGGCCTCAAAGCATATTTTCCAGTGAAATCTCAATGTTGAAATTTTGGGTCGAATACAATACCTACCTCCCCTACTTAGTGGACGTAGTGGAGAAGGGCTCACTTGAAGGAATTTTACAGATAAATGTAGACGCGAGTTTGGAATAAAATGTTCAATGCGGAGACTGGATGTTTCCTTGTGGCTATTACAATGTGGTAGGACCGTGGGTAACGGAATTTTGCCAGAAATGGTGGAGGGAGTTAACGCCACTGATTGCCTATCCCGGATACTGTGCCCCGGAAGAGGATGCCAGTGAAGCACCGAGGCAGAACGGGCCTCCTAATTGCTTTACCATCCGAAGACGTCTAGGAAGGCCGCCTCAGACAGATTGACTGCAGGCAGTAGCGGAGAATTCCCTCACGATCTACATGTTTCCCATTATCTCTTACACGGCTTCTTAACACCCACAGTTAGGTACAAACTGAATGTAAACCACACGTTTTCCATGCATCTATAAACTACATTAAAACCAAATTACCAGGAAAAGGACTGTAGGGGAAGTTAACAATTCTGCTTCTTCTATTGTCTATCCTACCGCATATACTCTACGTGATGCGCGGTTTAAATCAAAAGTATGTTCTATTCTATGCATTTATTTGAAGAAGGTGCAATTCTCAAGAGAACGTGTTCTGTGAATCACTCTTTACCGCGGCATGTTGACTGCAAACCGCTCTATCCTCATTTCTTCCTTGTTTCTTCTTTCTGCATCGTTTCATTATATGAACCATTTACCACTTTATCTTCTCATACTTCCTATACCAGGCCGCTTCACTATTAATTCTTTATACTTGTTATAAACAGTGAACTAGTGTATTAAAATCAAAACTACAATCAATTGCAGAAAATACTCTGATGAAAGAACAAAACAGATAAGTTAAGTGAATGAATAACCTGCATTAATGCTGTATTTACTTCAAAACAAATTATAGAAGAGAAAACAATTTTATGAGTGTCTTTTGTCTCTGTTCTTACATTCTGAGAAGGCCCACGACAAGATTAAATTATTTTGTTGTTTAACAACGCTGTCAATTGCCAGGATCACCCATCGTCGCCGGTGTGCCGAAATTTTGTCCAGCAGGAGTTCTTTTACATGTCAGTAAATCTACCGAATTGAGCTCTCGTATTCTGGCACAGTTAAAACTATCGGTCTGGGACGGATTTGAACTCGCGACCTTGGGAGCAGTTAGCCAGCGTCTAACCAACTCAGTCACCAGGACGGACGCCCACAAGGATAAACCCTATCAAATCATTCGAGACTTTATAGCATTAAATATTGAACTTAATTAAAAAGTTCAATAAAATGCTCGTATATAAAATATATATGTAACGAAAATTATGCTGAGAACCTAAAGAGTCCTATGAACAAAATTAAGCGGTCTTTTACGCCTAATATAGAATGGGAAATACAGTAGTTAAGGGCATCCATAAATAAATGTTAATTTTTTCATACAAAAACGAATCTGATAATGGCTAACAAGAGGATTTAATAAATATACTATAGAGTAGAAACTGTCATAAAAATGGTTAGCCATAAAAGTACGAGTAGTTATGCAAAGAAACCGCCGAAGAAGATTAAATATTAAAATAAACCAATAAACCTGAAGTGCATGCATCAACGTTTGTGTGATCATGTGCAAATGCCTGACCAAAGAGTATAGCGACAGCTTTAATAGATTCCATTTTAATGTTTTGCGTTATTATTGTGTTACTCAAATGGTTAACATGAGGCGGATCAAAACTAGGTGAAACGATGAAGGTATTCAATGTTGCGAAAAGCAACGTTGTCACGTTTTCTCCAAAGAAGACCAATGTCACAAGAAAACGGGAGATATTGCAACGCTGTGTTTCACTCCACGCGGAGTGAACAACTGTGTCATTTATGTCTTTGATATGATTGGCTGAAGTGACACACTGATGCAATGTGAAACATCAGCGACTTCCGAGAACAAAAAATGAATGCGGTGTGTGTTACATGAAAGGCTTCTGATGACCAAAGATAAGCAGCATGTTAACCATTAGAATAGCACAATAATACAACAGAACTTTCTAATCATCTATGTAGGCTCTACAAAGGTCATCTCAAACGTCCAAGACTTGCCAAACAAGTGGCAAACACATCATCGGTTGGTACATTCCACCACCTGAGCTTCATAATCTACAGATCTCATGCATCCGGCTTTTGTTTGTGGGTCACATTGCAGAACGAGTTTTGGTGCCTTACCGAACATTCCTACAGTAATCAGATTTTCCTTCCGGCAAAATACTAACAAATTTTCAACACCAGCCGAAAATTGCTGTGTATTCCTTCAGAACTGCGTTCTATGAATTAAATTAAGTACTACATATTATCCTGTTTTGCGAAAAAATTCTTATATTTGGACAACAAAATGATACTATTTTTTGACACAAAATGTATAACGCACATATGTATCAAGCAACATTTAAAATGCCCTAAAATAAAGCGTCCAAAAGCAAAGCAGTCTATTTTTTGACGGCTTAAGTCACCATATACCTATCAGAATAAAACTGCCAGTTGTAAATGTATACATTAGATAAAATGACCACAAGGTTTTGGGCTTGAATCATTAAATTCAAGTTTCCTTACAGTCAATTGAGTTTAGGACATATTTTCCCTTTTAACATAATAAAGTAAGACGTATTATCACAAATTATATGTTAAATATTTAATAATTTTAAAAATTCATTTGCTACACGTACTTTTATAAAGCAGAAGAATTTTTCCTCCTCTTTTCACACTCCTATTGTATATATTGTGTGTGCGTGTGCGCTCGCGCGTGTGAAAGAGAGAACTAACATTTCATGATACTGGCCTGCTATGCTATATCTTTCTGAGAAACCAATCTCGACCGCATTTAAAGTGATGTTCCATTTGTGTGATTAAATTGACCTCAAGAAAAATAAAGAGGCGACTCCAAACTGGCATTTTTTAAATCCGAAGAAAGCCTTTAACACGCGAAGAAATAATTATAATATGTACTATTAATCTAAGCTCCCACTTCGAAAGTTAACAGCCAATGCTCCAATCTGCTTTAACAAGGAATTTCTAGGCCATGCACAGAATTGCAGTGCCACATATTCTCTCTGCACTGATCATGACTTGCTTGTTGAAGGAAGAAAACTCAGCACTGGTCGCTCTTCCCTCTATTTGGCCTAGTACTCCGTTGTACCTTTAACCCTCTATTGCACGGTGTTTAGTCAAGGTATTTAAATATTTTAATTGTGTGTTTTGCTGCTTTCACATTACACTAACAATAACACATAAATGGTTGTAGCTTTTATACATCTAAAATATTCATGTTAAATACAACCCCGTCATTATTCACACCTGTTCTTTAACCCATTACTTTATGTGGGCCCTCCCCATCCCTTACCTTAGTCATCCATAGGTACCATCACATTGGTAATTTCGTGGGTCCTTCCCAACCTGTAGTATAAGCACATTTTACTGCAATCGCTGGATTCAAACTCAGGATGTTTGGCTTTGTGCCATTGGCCAATCCATTTGAGCGATTACGGCTAATCGTATCACTTCCATTAAAGTTGCTGTGGTAGGGATGTAAAAATGGTTTCAAAATCAAAGGAATGGCGTCATATGTCGTAAAATGATTCGTGCAATTAAAAGTTAACACATCATAAATGTTCATTTTCCTGAAGGCCTTTGTGAGTGGAAAGGAAATTGATTGTGCAATACATTATTAATCACTTATGGCATTAATCACCTAACATTCTGAGTATATTACCGTTAGCAAAAAATCTAATTATAGCTGTTAATCTTGCAGTTCATAAATCATTATATTCCTATGCTATTTAAAGCTTATTTACCCAAAATATAACGATTTAGCTACGTTTAATCACAAAACCAGGAACAAACATGCTAATAAGCCATTCCGGTGCGTATTCCATCTGTCAAATGAAGCGAAAATGTGAATTAAGTATGAGCTAGTGTTCGTACTTTAGTGTGTCGTAAGAGGTGAGACAAGCATTGTTGCTTACCCGCATCAAACCTAAACTCCAGCGATGGCATTACTTTGTACCCACCCAAATCTACCACGACTGAAGCCAAACCAAGTGGGCTATGATACACTCTGTCCTCGTGCACTAGTTCCTGCAAACCCTATACACCAGGGGTTGGCAAATCTGCACCGCCTAATAATATGACGTAATACCACAATTTAGGGGCAAAGTAATATTTCACTCTGCTCCTCCAAACAAAACTAGTTCAAAGGTACACAAGCAGCGGTGTAAACACCATCGATACGATATAGCTGTTTCGAAACCACCAAAACGCAAAGGAACCTTCTTACATATTTATGATGTTAAAAAAGAGTTGTAACACTAACGGTTTTATGATCTCACAGCAATGAACCATGATTTTCAACTTTTCACAAATCCTTTCACATGGACATTGATACAGTAAAACCACAATTACGAATTGAGGTTGTGAGTTTGCAAATAGTAATGAAACCACATTTACAAAATAAGGCTGGTTTACATTCATTTAGACAACAGTACCTGACACTTCCGAAACCTCTTGTTCGAACCGTGCATTACATATGTGTATGCCGGATTGCATTTAGTGATGTCCTCATTTCTGTAATCACGATGACAAATTTGCCTTCTCCTGTTGAAATGGAGAATGAATACATCCAAAGCCGGGTACCAAAGTGGCAAGGTGGCAATCATAGAACCCACTGTTGCCATCTCTCGTATCACTTCGGAGATTTTCGGCTAGCGCACCACGGAGAGCGCACCACTGGCACGAAGAGCGGGAATAAGCTTAGAGCGGTGAAGGAAGTTCCGATAAACTGGATAATTTCCTCTAGTGTATCTCATCACGAGGAGGTCATCAAGGCTCGCTTGCCTTTGACCACTACAATTTTACGCATGGTTACCTTTTTAAGAGGGACCCCGCTTTTCTTTGTGTGAGAAACTTCTGTCGGACCATCACATGCTACTAGAGTGTGTCTCTGGCGCACCTTCGAGATTCTCTGCAACTGCCGGTCAGTCTTGCAGAGGTCCTGTTGGACGATAAACAAGAGGTAGAAAGAGTTTTAAAATTTGTATCAATGGTAAACATGAACCTAAGGATTTAGAGTTTGAGAAATCTAGATTTGATGCCTTTTTTGGTTGCTTTCATAAATTTGTTTTAATGTTGGCTTTTGCCTCATTAGTTTGGTTTATTTATCTATGCTGTTCTTTCACTAATGTTTTTTTTTTTTTTGTTTTTATTACTTTCTCTACTTGTATTCCACCCAAAACTTCGGTGTCGAAATTTCACCGGAAATAGGTATATGTTTTGAGACACCCTTAATTCAAAAAAACATTTTTAGAAAAAGGTCCGTGGGCGCAAGCGCGCGCGCGCGTGTTTGTGTGTCAGTTTGTGGTCAGCATAACTCAAAAACGAAAAGTCGGCTAGAAACCAAAGTTGGTATTTAAGTTTAATGTCTTTCAAGGATGCGACACGAAGATTTTGAAGAAAATAGCACCACCCTAAACTACCCTTTACAAGGAAATGTTTTCGAAAATGTTGATTTTCTTCAAAATGACTTACGATTTTGATTAAAATGCCATATGTTTAAGATACTTGTATGACAAATGAAATGCATATTTTGAATTTTCTGGCTATGGCCTATGACAAAATCTTACTGCGCAAAAATGTAGATCTCGCTAAAACACACAATTTATGTCTAAATAAATTTTTGTAGAGTGAACCATTTCGGAGATATTTCTTGTTTTGTGTGTCAGTTTCGGAAAACTCAGAACTTTCGTGTAATGGAACATCGTTCATTTTTTATATGTTAAGCGTGCAAAGAGAACGGGATCTCAAAGCTTTAAAAGATTTGACTATCGCTCAAAGCCTACTGCATTCTAATATTGCCGTTGCACCTACAAGGAAATAAACAATAAGATAATTTGTACAAATGTTTATCTCAACTAACACGAATAAGATATAGGAATAAGATTTTGTAAGAATGGTTAGTACAAGAGTAGAGAAAGTCTAGATTTTTTTATATTGAAGTTTCTCTGTGGCTTTTGTCATGACCCATTTTTTTAGGGGCGCTCATGTCTAAGTAGTTGAACGCCCTTAAAATTACATCATCATCATCACCATCATCATCATCATTATCAACATCAACAACAACAAAAGCGACACCCACAAAAGGCTTGCATTAAAAGGGATTGCACAGAACGTAAGGAAACTTAAAATGCATGTAAACACATTCACCTTTGAAAGTCTCATTCGATAACATTTTGGTTGATACCTACGCATGAATTAAGATCTCCTTATCAACTTATGAACATCAAAGGGTCATGATGGTGGGGGAATTTAACGACCATTATTCTAGTAGGAGAACGCTTAAAAAGCCAATTTTCAGCAGAAACCAGATTGGAGCTTTCAAAATATACTTCAATACCTAGCTCCTTAAAGTAAGTTTAGTCAGATTCTTCATAAACTGCTTGCATTACACCGTGTTAGTATTCCAAACTATCGTATTTGGTGATAAATGGCTAAACAGCATGCTTCCTAGCAGTCAGAAAGTAATTGTGTACACAAATGTTTACACACATGTTAAATTGGGAATGCCGCTTCATACAGTCAGGTGAATGACCTGATGTTGAAAGAATATATTCTACTCACTTCTAGCTCTGCCTGCTTTAACTTCATCGTTCCTCCACCAATTACTGTGCAGCCTCCTCAGTCCAACGGTGCACACAAAATGTTTCACTTACCTACCTGCTTTTCAGTTTTATTTTCCATTCCTAATCTCCAGTTTACAATTACAAGGGCAATGATGCAATATTCGTCCTCTTGCCCGAGTTTTTAGAAATACAGTGGAGTAATTCGAATATTTAAAATTTTAAATTGTCGTTAATTTGAAGATTTTTCTTGTTCCCTTGAACTTCGTGTTAAGCAATAAAAAACCTCAAAGTAATTCGTATTTCATTTTTCTTAATTCGATGTCAAAAATTAATCTAAATGCGGAAATTTAATATAACTTCGTCTATGTGTTTATGGAAAAGAGGTCATCCTTCCGGGGTTGTTGGTTTTGTCAGAATGCAGTTGGAATGCATTTGGGGGATGGAACAGCTTTCTTAGCTGCCGGCCTTGAGCTTTTATACGTACTGGCACATCCCCTTGTTTAAAACACGTGCGCCTTTAGTTGTCGTTTGAGCTTCCTACTGTTCAGGGCGTTGGAAATCAATGTCACAATGTTCCTTAGTAAACCTCGTTTGTATTGCTAAAATGTAAATTTTAGACGTAACTCGAATGTTTTTCCTGCCCCTTCAGCTTCGAATTATACAATTTCACTGTGTTTTATTCTTTTCTTTTTCCTCCTCAGTTAAAAACCTATATATACTTATGGCTTCGTTATCCCAAAGACCTTGAGTTCAGTTCTTCGAGGTCTCCACGTAAGAAAACTCATTCTTGGAACAGGAAGCCGATCCTTTAAGAGAATGGAACATAACCTCCAAGCATTATAATTTCGAAATGTAAGAAACGGCACCACAATTGAATGTTTAATAACTTTAAGACACATGTCGCTAGCTACAAACTTTTACGTTGTACTCATATAGATCTTCGGTAACCAAATTTTTAACTCTGTTCCACAGAAGTCCTGGGGGAAGCTCAACCGCTACTGCTATTTCTGATGCTTGCCATAAAACAACCAGAAAAATGCGTGTCAGCTGAGCGGAACAAAAGATGCACGGAGGAGGGATCTCAAGGGTGTTCTACCGTTTTTTTCCTAGACATGAACCTTACTGTCACTTGAAATTAATCTTCCAAAATGTGTTAGCCAGAATATATTCAAAATGTCACGCGCCTACCGGTGAAGCCTAAGTCGTTACACCGAGCTGCTAACCAAAATAGAGAGCGCATACAAAATGAGAAAGCAGGTGGGACAGTTACAACAAGAGAGTTACTGTCATACTACAAGGTCGTTTCTGTTTTGGCTCGCTGAGAAGACCGGTGAAAAAATTTCCGCCGTTTTGTTTCTTCAACTAAAATAGCTCAATGCTAGCTAGCTAAGGTCGGATGGCACTAATGTGTTGTCCTGCGACCATCATGAGCTGATGAGTGATGTCTTGACATTTATAGCACTGAGGATCATATAGCCGCGACAGAGGTAGAGAATAAATCCAACCTCATGCTTCATAAGGCATCCCCTAAGGACTTCTGCATGCAAACGAAGAATTGAATGATCTTACAGTGTAAAGGTTGAGGCACACTGGCCCGCCACGACCGGAATGGTAACTATATCAGCCGTGCGTCTACTGCGGAAGCTTAAATGTTCGCTGCTCGGAATATTCCGGCCGGAATCAAATCAAATATGGATGTATACAACAGCAAAAGCTGCACCTCCTCGAACGGGGTTATAACAATAATGGGTGTTTTAGCAATTTTATTGAGGAAGTAAGAGAAAAGGAGGAAAACAGAGTGGATTCACAGCATAAAACGGAAAAGAAATCAATATGGTGAACTTATAGTAGTCACCTTTCCACAGATTTCTGAGAAGACTCAGGAAAGCTTTTCACGGCATGACTGGGGGTGATAGTTGACATCTGCAACATAATATAATTGTTTATAATATTGCACAGTCAACATTAATAATTCGTAATCCATCATCGCAGGCACCTGGCGTATGTATGTTGAGGGAACCTGATGCATACGTAATATAATGAGCGTTTACAAAGGCTTTCCGCACCAGCAGAAGCTTCTGGGAGTCGTGTAGCTGGCGCCCATCTCACAAACAGCGGATCTGCCGCTTCCGATCGGATCAGTGTGCGTTTGAATAACGTGAATCCGATCATAGCGGAAAGTTTTTGTCCGATCGTGAGGGACCAGTGTGCGCCAACCTTAAGGGTTTCGGCTCTAGCTTAGAAACTAGTAAATGCGCTGCTTTGTAATACTGGCAAAGACTTTAAAGCAATTTTATTACGTACTTTAAGTGCAGCGTGGGTAAAAAATGTTTTGTGAATCGCGACTAGCGTTGGTGTTGTTATACCTGTACATACCATATACATAATGGTCCGTTGATTCAAGTGATTTGCACGATGAACTACAAGAACTTGACAGATGATGCACACCTTCTTCTGCTTTCCAAAGGAGAGCATTACATATGGCAGTATTGTCTATTTTTTTCAAGTCGGAGGTACCTTGTTATATGTCCAACTGTCCAAATGAGCTTTACTTTATCCATTGCAAGCAGCCTCAGAATTCTTCCTTCGCTAAGGTCTCTGTTCAACAACTCTGTGTGACCTGATCTTAACTTTATATTTTCTTACACCTCTTATATTCCTTAGGATGTATCCAACTTTGATGGAAAAGCATCTGCTCCTTCGTTTTTTAAGATACTCATAGCCACCAACCGTAACATCAGTTCAATTTAATTTTGTTCATTAAATCTCATGTGGGATTCAAAATAATCCTAGATAATTTTCTATCTTACCTTATTCCGAATGATCTGAAAGGATAATAATAATTAATGACTTGGCTCTTTAACTATATAATATAGGCACAAACGGTAAACGAGAAATCAGACCAAAGCAACTCTCAATAATCTCATTTCAAGCAAAGGTACAATTTGCATTTGGAATCATACTGTACATTTCAAGTAAAGAAATCACACAGTTAAAGGGGGAAAAAACATGGTTACAGACCCCGAAAATGTAGTTCGTTTGCTTTTCCTCGGTCAAGCAACAACATATGTTCAACATCGGGATCTCTAGGCTAAATCCATTGGATTGCACACGGTTATTCCTGACTATATTTCTGTTTCACTCTTATGACCCCCATACACATACAGATACATGAGCACAACTCTTTAATAAAAGATATTCGTGAGGTACTAACGAAGCAAAGGCAAATGATTGGCGGTTTCGAGCAGTGTGCATAAACTATTTTTATACTGGAATATTACTTACGCGTCCAAGACTTTCAGCACTAATCCTCAGAACCGTATTTTACCAATAAGTCGGAAACAAATATTTTATGGAACGCTTATCCTAATTGTAGCCATTCTCATTATCAGTAAAAGTTAATGACATTAGGATACGTTTGCTCTTCGAGTCTGCTGTTGATAACACCCATGGCCTGGTTAATCGGTTGGAGGTCTGCTTATGCACACGCATTGGTGGAAGTTACCTTCATCAGCAATCTTATACACATTGCCAACTACACAATCCCAACGTCATTGAAATGATGTTTCACTAACGCTCGCTACTTTTATTTCTCATACATTGGCGCCCTGTATTACGCGATCCCTAAGCCCATATTTGGCAACATTGCGGATATTTCCATAGCAAAATAAGCTACCGCCTCCTTATAAAACCGAACTGTTTTGTACTAAACGCTCTTCTAAGAAATACAATACGCTTGAACCATGTTCGCTATCAGCCTACATAATGAACAAGGATAGGGATATTTCTGGATGTTCAATGATGGATGACGAATGTTAACATCACAAAACGAAATTTCTTCCTCAAATATCACTCAAATTCGTAATTGCTTTATTGTCTATTCGATGAAACTTGATCCCAGAACGCAATGATGCTGGCTTCTAAGCCTATGTACTACTTATACACCAGGGAATTCTATACTCAGAGAAGTAGCATCTCAATTGAGTAATCCGAGAGCATATTAATTAAGTTTTGAGCATGTAATATATTAACTATTGTTAAATAATTTCCGATAGAAACGCCCAATACTAGTTATCAAAGTTTGTGTCATTTTTTTCTATGGCCATCTGCATGTCAAAGGCTAAAACTACGTTCCAAGCTGGAGCAACTTTCTTCATTAACATTCAGGTTGCGAGAGGATCCACCCATCTCTTCTACATATATTTCTCTGCGACACAGAAAGGCGTTTTCTGTTCTAGCAACATGAATCTTAATGTTCTAACTTGGAAATATTTTATAGCGGCTTTTCACACAGGAAAGCAACTTCATCTCTCGGAATTAATCCACACCTTTGAGCTATTCTTATCAACAAAGTGTTAATCACCGAAGTATGGGGATGAGTACGTGGGTTTTAAACTAAAGAGCCTGACTGGAGTTGAGTAGATAAGGATTCTCCCGCAGTTTCATTTATCCCGAGAAACAGACTGTCAGACGTAATTTAGCTGTAAGTGTCCCGAGCTCAATTGGGCATTAATGTATGTTTCAATGTCACAGTTCAGTGACGTTAAGCTTACACAAAATAAATCAATAAATAAACACTGCTTGTTAAAAGAACAAAAATTGATATACTGCTAGCATTTTAAAAAGTTCATGTATTGCAGAGGAAAATGGCATTTCTGAACCAATTGCGTTATGTATTTAAAGATGCGTTTTAAACAAACACAAATCTTAGGGAGAGTAGTATAATACGTTGAACTCGCCAAAAAGGCAAAATTATATAACCATCCCAAAATGAGGGAAAGTTGTCAAATGCTCCTACTTTAACTAAAAAGGTACAGCATTTTTGTGTAGTTTCTCACTATGCTTTGATACTTGAGACAATGAATTATCACTGACACAAAATTTAATGGCTGGTGGCAAGGGAAGCTGGTCAACACAACACACATTTAGAGGCTTACAACGTCCTGCGATGTTGTACAGTTACACACGCTGTGAATTCACGCTATAAATATATCTTGCGCCCACAAAATTCACTTGCACAACAGGAAAGATGATAGTATCAGCCGCCATTAAATTTTGTGTCTACCATGGTTCTTCATTATACCAACAAATGTATATGTAAAGTTCGACTGAAATTGACGCAGAAGCTTCTGTGAAGTGCTGAAGGTAATCCATGGGTATTCTCAAGTGCCTATTTAAACGAGTGCTTAAAGATTACATTGATTAATAAATCCCAAATATATTATTAAAGTGACAGAAAACTAGCACGGAAATTAAATGTTTGAGCCAAAAGCAATAGGCTCTCTCTATTAGGCTTCACCAGTCCATAGTCATCCAAGGTAATTGACACTATGGAAATAAAAGTGGCACAAAGTGAAAAAAAAAATGTGTGAACAATTTGAGCTTTCCCAGCAAAGCAATATTCTGGTTTCACCGAAAGAAAGGTGTTTATACCGGAAAATAAATAAAGGAATAAAGAAACAGGAACAAAATTAAGTTAGATTAAGTGATACTTAATTCTTCGTTTGTAAGCCCTAAGTCCGATTATTCCGGAACATTGCGAAGCATAGTTCTGGCAGATATGAAGTCTAATTCTTTATAGCTCATACCTGATTGATAATAATTGGAATCGACTCTACATAAAGTTTGTCACTTTATGATTCACTATTACCGAACTGATAACTGCACCATTCTCGTGCGGTAACAAAGTTGAATTAAAATTTGCACTTTTCTGTCGCCGCATTCTAATATCAGTTAAAATCGCAAAGCAACGCCTTTTGTTTAGAAAATAAGTTTATTTAAAAACAGAGTTTAAGTTCTTTCATGGTGTTTTGAAGAAGTAACAGCAAGAGAGAATATTTTAAGAGATATATCTTTATATTTTTTCCTCGTATACATTCAAAGCATGCTTGCAGAAAATCAGTAGAAAAGGTCCATCCAAAAGTCTTGTATATTAAAGAGGTTTTTATAAAAGGATTTTTAATGACGTCTATATTTAAAAAGCGATGAATACGAGTCAATCTAATTAAAGGCTGGATCTTTTTTGAGACAGTTGCGATTGTTATATCTAAAAAGGAAAGGGCATTCAAGTCCAATTGTAAATTGCAAGACACACATGTGAAAATAGTGATTTAGTGATTTGTCTGTGTGAGAGGCAGAGAAACAGACAGGGGGAGGAAAAAGAAAGAAACAGAGAGACAGAGAAAGGGAGGAAGGGATGAAAATGGCACCGATATGCTAAATAACATGTACGGTGAATTAAAAGGGCTCACATAGAGAAAGCTCGAAAGAGACGAAAGAAAAGCTATTAACTAATGATAACCATACAAATAAAACGTAGCGTTAACTTGCTCAAAAACAGTTTATATATACCTACATTGATAAAAGTGGCCGCCTCCGTAGCGCAGCTGGCAGCGCGCTTGCCTGTGGTGCGGAGGACCCGGGTTCGATCCCCGGTACCAGCATAGGGATTTTATCCCCTCTGGGAGGTCTGACACGGGGTGCACTCAGCCTCGTTAGGTCCCGGGGGGACCAATTGAGGAGCTACTTGATGGAGAAATAGCGGCCCCAGGTCGAGAAGACCGCATAACTGGCCGGGAGGGCTCGGGGCGCTGACCACGTCCCACCCTCCAGTACTGCACCTCACCAATGACGCCTGTAGTGGGCAGAGGTGGGGGACGCAGCGGCTGGGCGGTAGGCCTTGGCCCTTCGTGGGCTGTCGCGCGGGGTTTACATTACATTGATAAAAGTAGTAAGTGTGATATCAGCTGAATGATTATAACAGAGAAATCCTTATTTGCTTTCTTCACAATGAACGTAGGTTGCACGTCAAACGAAACCATGTATTCGGCTTAGGTGACTGATGTACATTTTTGGCTAGCCATTAAGTCTTTAATAGAATCAAAAATATCTCTGATATTAGAATTTTTAAGTAAAAATCTTATATAAATCAAATTTGGGATTCTACGATTGACTTTTCCTTTACACACACTTCACTAAAGAGCTGAGCAAACTTCTTTGAGACTTCAGAGCCACTCACATATTGACTCCCTTTGATGGAGATGGTAAGAACCAGTATATTGGCAGTGCAGATTACTTTATTTGCTGGTTCTCCTGTAAACGGACTGCAGGTCCTGACCAGCAGAGTTGGAGGACGTCACACCTAGTGCGCACCAAAAGAAACCAGTTTTCACTGCTGCTTACATAGCAGTCCTCAGACAAACTGGGCTCTCCAGATCTGCTAGGAAGCCTAAAGAAACTTTGTTCCTCTGTGTTGTACTTCCTAAGGAAAAACATCGTTAGGCTAGAATCCATGGTGTGGAAAACGCAAAAATACACTGTTGTGAATACAGTTCTTAGTTTGTGCATGAACCGAACAGTTTTAGAAGCGAAGTTTCATAGGGCCAGGGGGAGGGGGGGGGGGAGATTTAAAACTTATTCGTCATGGAAAAAAAGGGGTATTCAGAAAATTATATCCATCAGTTTGTGTATTTGTCTGTTGTACGAATTAATTATACATCTATTGTGAAATATCTTGGTCTATACTATTGCGAACGGAGTCTTAGATATGAAATGCTACTTGAACTGTTAATTTTAGATTACGGTTAGAGATAACTCTGGAGGATTCAAATTTATGGTTTGATACATTTGCTAGCTAAGGAATAATTGGATTTTTAAATACAAAATAAAATAAATATACTGTAAAATTATCTTCTTTGACAGAGATTGCAGTTGAATTCTATCTCAAATAAGCGAAATAGAGAATCAGTGGCGCAACTTAAACGTTACAAAACGCCAAAACATTTCCAGCACAGATGAGTTCTGAATACTACAAGTAGATTATTACAAAGATACGGCGCATCAAACCTGTTTAAAGAACAGGTGGATTGCAATGCTTGAAAAGCTTTTTGGTCACTTGAACATTGTGAAAGATACAGAACTGTTGTTAGAGATACATGCTAGTAACTTTAAATCCTACAAAACGTCGGGAGTAAAATTGTTAAAATATGAGTATATGAACATCCAGCGCAACCTCCAACGTCATTTGCTGTGGACATGCTTGAGGAGCAGTTGGAAGATAAGCTATTTTCTTCTGATTACGGAAGTCAAATGTCTTATAAAATTATTAAATATTATACACACATCTTTCCATCATTCATAGATTTATTTTGATTTAGAGAATTTTAATTTAAGGTTTGGCGACCTTTGACCAATACTAGTTGACAACATAGATAGGTGCATCAGTAGCGTACACAAACATTGATGTGGACGGTAGAAAATAAATGTCATATTTTGAAGGGTGATCAGAAAGAATTGCAGTAACAAATTACATGCATTTTAAGGTTTTCAAAAATGAGGGATCTATTTACACAACACTGTAACGGGGAAAAGACCTTCTAACATTACAGACAAAATTAGGAGATGTGAAAAATCGTCTTTCGGACGACAAGCACAAGTGCGAAACAGGAGTAGAAATATAAAAATATGACAATAATAAGAAACTTTAAGATAAAATATGACTATAATATCAAAAATGACAAGAAAATTACAAAAACCCTAAAACAGGAAACATATGACTATGTGACCCATGAGGAGTGCGTAATTTTAATCACGATTGATAATATCGTGCTTCGTTTATGTTTTCCATAGAAACAAACCACAAATAAAAACTGAAATGTCATAAACACCCGAGCCCTGATAATAAGTAATAAGAGTTGAAAATATGAAACGTTAGACACTGGGTCAGAATAAAAAGTACTTTCAACATTGTAAATATAAAGAACGTGGAAAATAAATTGTTTCCTATCGATTCTTATGTGTGCATTGCTCAGAAATAAACGTGTGTCATTGATTACTATATAATACGAGCCACGACTATAAGGCAGAGTCCTTCTTTGAGGGTAGAAAAGCGAACTTGGGCATTCTGTTCAATTGCAAAGCTTTGTAATATGGACCTTATCGCGAGTGAAAACTAAGCACTGGTTTTAATTTTTATAATAGCACAAATTAATCCCAAATATTAATATTATGGTCATTACTTGTTTATTACTTCTTGTATATTAGAACTCTTAATGTAAGTTAATCATACTACAGCATTGTTATCACAAATAAGGGACATTTAGCTTTAAATTGTAGCTACAGTTTCATAGATGGTATGTCGCCTCCAAAGATTTGTTTACGTGGAGCACATCACTGTTGTTTTACGTAATGGTTTGCTTACGCAATGTTTGTTACATAATTTCCAAAATTCTAGCGCTAGAAGAGTGGGACCAATCCCGAGTTGAGTTAGAACGCTTCACCACCTTCATTATATGCACTCGAGTGCACAGAAATATGCTGATACTTTTTGTTTTCTATAATGTCTTTTATGTGAAAATAATTCCAGTACTCACATAAAATTTAATCCCTGTACAAAGTCAGTTCAAGAGGAGACGTGAGAGAAAACATACAATCGGAAGGAAAGTAAAGCCGGTGGTATCACTCTTAGATTTAAGGTACCTAAAAGGGCCTCAAGCCTGATAAACAGGCGTCTGTTTTGCTTTAAAACAACTGTGGTTCTAGAAGCAACTCGGTTTAATACATAATATTAATTACTTCCTGTCTTGCCTGCTTTTTTTAGGTTGCATTTCATTTTTCACTGTAGACACAAAACAATGTTATTTAGCTCATGGCAAGGTGATCTTGACTGGATCAAATGTTTTAACTTTACTTTTTTTAATTCACAAACATGTTTAACAGATATTCATCACTTCTTCGCTTGCTTTGTCATTTAAATGCTATCTTCGTGGATAATATCTATAAGCTCAACGGTATTACTCATGCATTTCTTATCTACTATTGCCAACATTTCTGTTCACATTCCTTAACAAACTAGTCAGCAGCAGAATTTATCGTTCGTTTGTAAACCAAACGGTGTTTCTGCACTATCCATTGGTAACTGTTTAATTCATTAAGTGGAAAATTTAAGAGTTAAAATCAAAGAAATTAATGTAATCACACTTGTGTAGGAAATCTAACTATAGGTACCCAAGTGCCTAATTGCCAAAAATACATTTATCTTCCTTTAGTATTTACATACTAACTTATTACTCATTATATATTAATGCTGTAATTATAAAGAAGGAAAAATACAGGTTTCCGAGAATATATGGTGGGGTTTTACTTTGTGAAGGTAAGGAACAATTCTGGTTTAAAAAAAGAGATTCCACCCTAGGTCTCTAGGTTCAAAAGTCAAAGTGCTGGCCACTAGCCCACAGAGTAGTCTCAGGTGATCTTATTTTCATACATTTTTGTAACTTAAAATGCTTCTTATAATGCATTTTTTCAGTTCCTTTCTGTGAGTTTAACGTCCTATAACTGGACAGGTTTATTTTGACATATGTGCTTGACCTCTTTTGTCCTGTGTATTGTTGGTGGTCGCTTCCCGGACCGCCATATTAGTTCTACTGCTTCGCGTTTTCCTGCGATTGGCCGCTGTTAAATTTTCAATTGTCATTATGAATGATAACATATCACCTTTCCAGCAGCGGTTTACCCTTTCCCAGTCTGCCTCTGCATTGCCCTCTTTAACAACCTTCCGTCCTTCATTCTTATCATTATGTACATTACCTATTATCTATAATGTACATAGAGTCGCAATGTTCTTTTCTCCAGGTTTGTTATATAAACTAATGATTCATTTTCCTTTGCTTATTTGTTTTCTAGCACAAACCCTTTATTCCTATAGTATTCCTTTAAACAATGACACCTGACTTGCTAAACGTTATTACTTCAGGCATTACACAATATGGTCTGAGCTTAAATAAACTGAAGGAGACTTTTCAGGGGTAGGCTTCAGTAAAATTATTGGCGAGAAAGGTGAGTGGGGATGGATTGCGGATTCAGATTTCATTTAGACTGTATAGACCCAAAACCTACTCAGTATCAAAATCTGAAAGGCTGTTTAGTCAATAGATTTAAAATGACCCTCATTATTACCAAAAGGTAGCGAAAGTAGCAGAAATAACCTTATCACCACACATCTGTTGGTCACAAACTCATATTGAACCACCTCTTGCATGAGCGAAAGTGTTTCAGATAAAGAAAGAACACCCTCAAGAAGAAGGGAAACATAATTTAATTTAAAAGTACGCCTCATTTAAAATATTCCAAAGTCCGTTAAAGTGAAAGCTTGAAAAATTTAATGTTCGTGGATTTCTGAGTCAATTAAAGTTAAAAGTATTGTCCGAATGATTTAAACAAATCATCAGTTTACCATTAAACTCTCTGAGTTTGTAATGTATTACGAAGCTAAATTATTGTTTTTAGTGTTCTCTAAATACAGAAGTGTTAACTTCTTTCTCATTTCCAAACAATCAGAGATTTATTTATTGCTGCGAGAGCAAAAGTATTTATCATTTTTCCGAACACCCAATGAAAGTAAATTTACCGTTTAGCTTGAATTCTTATGTATTCCACTTAACTATGTTGAATTAATAGAAACTTGTTCAGAATACTGTATTATTTAAAACGGCTGAGTACCTGTAGTAATGTATTTAGAAAATATAGAAAACAGGTATCACACTGGGTGCTTCTATCTACCTAATCATCATCCACATATGTCATACAAGCGAATATTTAACCAGCCCAGTCAATGAGAGTTGCCAGTTGTAATGAAACTAAAAATCTTCTGCCAGTTTCAGAAATAAATAAATATTTGTGTTAGCTTTCATTTTTAATGTTGGAAAATCAGGTGTCAAAATGACAGAAAAAAATTATTGCTTTCACAGGGTATCCAAAAAACTTTAGGCCGGCAGTGCATGTGTCGAGGATTTAAATTTTACTACAGATTACAAAAAGAACATCTAAATCCTATTGTGAAATACTTTGAACTTAGTTTTCAGATGTCAAGATGTATATCATAATCATTCACTAATTCAGGGCTTTTATTGCCAAATACGTGTAATAATATTAATTTATCATAAAATATTTCACACTCTTATGCATCGTTTTGACACGCTAATAAGCAAGTACTGTGTTGTGTTATTAATTTATCTGCATAATTATATATTGTGTTATCTTGTAGCAATAGCTTCAAGAACTATATTGTGTCAATATTCAGCATGGAATTTACTTTATGACTCCGATTGTGAAGCCGAGCCGGCTCACGCTTATCTGTTCATACCTACCTTGGCATTTCAAGAGACACTGGTACAAGTTGCATGCACTTATACATAGATAAGCTTTATGCTGTCAGGCTTCCTTCGCTTGACATTCCACGGTCACTTGTACATTGCCACAAATGTATGTTCTTCGATCAACGTATTACGTTCTTTATTTTAATAGTGCAGCAAACTTAAGCCGAGCCATCCGTCCCATGTGAGGTAGAACTCTTGCTCACGCAAACCATTGATAGCGATAACAATTAGATGTGTTACATTCACAGGACCTTTTTACTCTTGCACAAACTATTCTTACAAACGCCTGTTCCCTTCTTCATGATCATCGAGATAGACATTTGCAAAAATTGTCTTATTGCTAATGAATGAAGAAGACTTCAGAGGCTATAAAATAACATAAATTTCATTTGTAATAAAAATACCTTAACATACGACATTTTAATTGAAATCTTCAAGTTGCATCCCTGGAATATGCTGAACTTAAATACCAAGTTTGGTATTTAACCGACTTGTCATTTTTGAGTAATGCTGTTCACAGACACACACAGCGCACGCGCGCGGACCTTCTACTAGAAAGGCTTTTTCGGGGGACTTTAAAACGTATATTTCCGATGAAATCTTGGGATTGAGTGGAATTCAATACCGTATCTACCTACTATGAAATCAAACTGTTCCAAATCCACGAGTTTGAGTATGAGTACACGCGAGTACGCAGCAAAATTGCGCGGAGCTCGGCTGCAGAGGGAGTGGCGGGTAACTCTAATCATTCTCCTTTGCAGGTCTCCGCCACTACCCACCGCGCCGTGACGACAATTTGCCCCAGAGCAGAGCTGTGCTGCATGTTGCAGGGTTACTTATGCAAGGCGGCGTGGACGACGCTGCTCATTGGCGAGCAGCTCGGCTGGAACATATTGATGTATATGGTAGAGACAGCTAACACCGGTTAGCTTTATCATGATGACAATAGTTTTGTTATCGTTTCCAAACCTAAAATATAATTTCCAACAAATTGCATTTCTGAAACTGAACTGTGGCATACAACACCTTAAAGCCGTTGGTCCCGTGTCGCACATTTATGGCACGTAAAAGAACCTCAAGCCTGATAAAGAGGCCTCTGAGCAAAATTAAGCCGTCATTTACATCCAATATACAATGCGACTCTGAGAACTATAGTAGTTAAAGAGCGTCCATAAATAAGAAATTCAATTTTTTTTCCAGAAAAGCTTTCGCTAGGTAAATTACATCCCATTGCGTTACCAGTAGTCTACAAACCAACGATTATGATATGTCAATATTACACTGGATGGCAAAATAAACGGTCGTAATGTCATAAACACGGCTTTACCCTACACGACATCACAGTTTCCTTTGAAATCTCTCTTTATGAGTTATCTTTTATTAGCGAGCCATTCAGTTACTTCATATGAAGTTATGGACAATGCCACAAGCATTTCCACTTGAAGATTCACAACACGGAAATGTTTATCAGAAATGCGCATGCGTGTTACAAGAAATGAGCAGTTGTATGTAAGGACTCAAACAATCAATCTTTTCCACTCGAAGCACAAAGGTTGCAGCCAATCAGCAGCTCGAAAGATATGATGTAGGTAGATTTATAGTTTTGCAAGTGGTGCTGCTGAGTTATGTTTCCGATGGACCACCTGGCCTGGTGTTGGAGTTAATTGTGTTCCTGTCCTGTACCAGGCATGATGATGACGCCTACTGAGACAAAAGAGCCGTCCGTACCTTGTCAAGTTGCCAGCACGCAGCAAATTGACCCGGTGACAACATTCACCCCCACTCTTATTTGTCACTCAATGTCAAAATAATTTTTTTTGTAAAGACGCCTCTGCGCACGTGTCATGTCCCACGTGTAAAACTTATCTAATGAATCTTATTTTATAAACATATGAACATAAATGTCAAGATAAATAGCATTCTCAAAATTCATTAGGCGTAATTCAGAATTATTATGAGAATCGCCTACTACCCAATGAATACAACACACTAAACAATTGTTACTGACAACCATAAAGTATAATGAAGATTGCTTTGCTATGCACTTGGCATATGTAACTACTAAGTGAAGACTCCGTTGAATTATTTTGCTTTAAGATTTGTTTCTTCATCAACAAAGGCTTCTGCCCATGCACGTTGAGCTCAGCTTATTTTAGGTTATGTCTAAGCCTGCCGTAATTCCTCGAGTCTCGCTAAAACAAAGTTGAACGGGTTTTTTTTTTTTTTCATTTTTTTTTTTTTTTTTTTTTCCATTTTTATCCCTACAAAGTTAATTTACCTTAATGACTGATCAAGCTGAATGCTCGCAAAATGTAATTAAATTCTATTTAACCAAACCTATTCTCAAAATTCACTGCCCTGTTTTTAAGAGAAAACTATTTCAAATGTAATACATGAATGCAGCTGTCAAACGATAGTTTCACCACAAATGTCATATATTGAAAGTAATCCGGAGTGGCAATTGCCGTACAAAATCACCAATTTCGATTTTTTTGGATTTTTCAGCTGTACCGTTGGGTTTTCCTAATGTTATTTTTTTCTAAACCACCCCAGTATTGAGGCGATCAAGACAAAAAATAAATTATTCAAATCTGTCGAACCATTTTGGAGGTCTTGGGAAACCAATGCCCGACAGTTGATTTTTACATTATAGATTGACAGTAACCTACAAATGGCAGTCTAAAGTCTTATCATTTCGTTGACATACTACGAGTGACAAATGACAAAACCCACTCCTGACACCAACGTTACAAATGTCAATGTGACAGATCCCACTTCTGACACCATGTAACAAATGACAACGTCCAATTACTTTTTGTGCCAGTTTATTGCTCTTTAAAACTGAATCACAAAATACAGTCTTCTTTTTTATCTTTAACACAATGTACAGTTCCTCGTAACCTTGCAACTCAGCTGTTGCACACTTCACAGTTTTTAAGTTCCATTTCTCTCTTTCACAATTGTCGACGATGACAATCACTAAAACTGCTTCACTTCAAGACTGACTGACTGACTGACTAACCGTGCTCTCTTACCTTTATAGTTAATGAGAAACGCTGGCGAATTCTCTCGAAAATGCACCTTTACTAACAACTTCTCGTAAACCAGGCGGCAGTCGAAAACTTCTCGAATCCAGAAAAATCTGTTTTTGTTCCGGCCCGCCTCATTGTTACGTTGTTTACTCGGCGCACAGTGGCGTGAGATAGCTTCGCCTACAGCGTCTCTTTGACCGAGAGGCGACCGGTGTCATAATGTCAAAGAGATGATGTGAAGTGTCGCAACTAAAACGAATATTCAGTGCTTCCGTTAAAAACAACCTGTGAATCTATAATAATAAATATGGTCCTTACCTTTAAAAATATTCCTAGGCCGTTCATTTGCAGCCCCTTTATCTTACCATAGTAAATTGTGGTACCTTCATTTCTTTATTTATTTAATGTACTTTCTGCTTTTGAGGGCTGCCAAGTACACAAAATATAACTCTACAATTGTCATCTTTTTTAAAAATGTACAACTATTATATAAAATTAGTTATAACACACCAAATACAGGAAGCATATATCCAGGTCATAATCAACCCAAAACTATTTCCTTTTGGGGTATTGTCCCTCTAGCTTCTGTCATTAATCCAGTAACCGAGATATTTTTAGGTTTTCTTTGTTCTTCTAACAGGAAACAGTGGGTTTATAAATAGACCTTTTTCTTCTGCATCCACTTCTTCAGGCTAATCACAGTGGAACAGTAGGATCAAAGATTACTCCCCTACCATCAGATGCCTGTAGACATTGACGTCGATGCGTCTGCTGTTACCACTATTGGACAAGATACTTCCTCATGGACCTCGAAATCTCTCTCCTTCATACCTGTTGCAATTAATGTTCGGATCTTATGATGTCTGGTTTTTCGAAGGGAAATCACTATGGTAACAAAGAGGCGCTACAGAAGTTTAAAGTTTCCTGTACTTACGGGAGCAAAGAAAGGACACTGACGTTTAAAATTTCAGTTATCTAAAACTTACTCGACCATACCGATAATTGCTTCACCACTAAAGGTTACCTTCATACAAGTTATACAACACTTTCAGAGTTTAGAAAGTGGAGGATAAGGAAATATAACATCCATTGATACTTCACGCCCATTTTATTGAACATCGGGGATAATTTTAATGCAACTAGGAACATTGCATGGACGTTACGAAACTACATTTCTAAAGGAGTAGAGGTTAGGATTCAACAACTCTTATTGCTCATTGCTAAAACAATTTCATAAAGAAAAAGGGAGCTAGAGTAAATGCGATGACTTAGTTAAATCGTCATTCCAGGTTTAAAAAGCAGTACGTGTAATGTCGGGTAAAACAAACAATGGGGGATATATTATTGTTGGAAAACAATACAAAATTAAAACAACTGAACCAAGCTGATAGTTTGTGTTAACGTATATGATGGATTGATCTATCGAGCTAGATTTCTCTATAACGAAAGGTCACGAAGGACAAATCATGATTTCTACCAAGGGGACTAAATAGTCTAAATGAACCATCATGAAAATTAAAGTTCAAAAACTAAGTCAAGAAATACAAAGTGCATTGCTGAAAATATCATGAACAATAATGCATTTAAGCCAAGCTGATGAAGTGAAGAGAGCCATCATAAAAATAAATGCTTGCTGGGTCCATTTCAACACTACGTGCGTGTAACGAATTTGCATTAGAATGTCCGACAGAGAATTAATAGTCTCTTGATGTATAAAGGTCAGCTTGAAGGCATTACACATTTCTGGGAGAAGAAAGAAAAAGAAAGTCTGCCGACAGAATTAAAAATAGTGTGCAACACCTCGAGGCGAATGCTTGCTCAAATTAATTACTACAACTTTACAAACAAGGAAAACAGAGCTAATTATAGCTGATATAATTTTAATTCTTAATGCGTAGAGGCTCAACGGTACATCCGCCTCCAAGTCATTAACAGTCTGCTGATGACCAAAGTTGCTGGTAACGTCTCCTGTTTCATTAACAGCACGCCACAACAAATGCTTATGGGGCGAAATTACGCATTTTCGGATATCTACTGTTTTTTCAATATTTCAAGTGTGCTGAACACGAATATGTTGCTTAAAATCCATCCCGAATAATTCTAAGTTTCACGTTGTGTGCAGTGTGGTTTACACAAGCCGATATTTCCAACATGCAGCTGAGTTTACTGATAGTATCTGTTCCATATGTTATGTTTTGTCGGACACAGCCTATTTATATACCGACTTGTGTAAACCGCGCTGCAACACGATGTGGGAGTATAATAGACGAGAACCAAATTATACCCATAATGATCTACCAGAATCAGTCATGCTTGCCATCAAACCTACATATAGAGACTTATCCCAAACAGATCTCTTGAAGAAAAGTTTAAATTGAAAAACTCAAAACGCAAACGAAGCAATTTATTATTGTTCTGTGGTGAAGGATCCTCAAAACAGTGTTTGTAGGTATCAATACTCTTAGATTAGGTCCAAGTCAAGTCAATGTTGGTAACCTGGGAACCTAATCAACGTAGTAAAAAGTTAGGCATTGGACCAGGCTTTAACACCACTGCCATTCTGAAGAAACTAGACACACGTGCATTTAAAAAGGCAGAAAGATTTACGGAGGAAATATCTAAGAATGCTAAGAATAGAAGCCATGATGATACAGAAGATCCGACTACGATGCTAGATAGTTCTGGATTATGCTGCAACGTATAAAAAATATTGTAAAAACTATGACAATGTTTCTCAGGTTTACATTTTTAGTGCTTTGTTACACATAAGAAAAATGTTATAGATAGATGTATGAAGTTTTCATGTAGTTTTATATGACTGTAATCAAGAATGATATGAATGGAATTTGTTGACAATTACGTAGTCCCTAGGAAAACCACTTTTAGTGATACTTTTTATAATACAGTTTAACTTTAGGGGAAAAAGCAATATAAACTGTTGACATTTAAGGAAAACTTGTCTGTATTATTATAGATGAATCTGTACCAAACGACCTCTGAAAATTTATAGATTGTATCTTACATACAATCGAAGAAAAGTGCACCAGAAGTTTGAGTGAGGAGTGAGTGGGTTGGCGGGTGATTGGGTGAGTGAGGAGTGAGTGATTGGGTGGGTGGGTGTCTGAGGAGTGAGTTAGGAGTGAACGAGGAGTGAGTAGATAAGCTTACGCAAGTACGTATGCGTGTAGTCGATTCTCGCGTCGTCGTTCGACCAGAGCGGACGTGATTTGCTTCTCACTGGTGGAAAGACGGTATCCAGAAAGCTGACTCGCCGGAGCAGGAGATCCCGTGCCGACTTGGTGGAGTGTTGTGGTGTGCGTCGGTGGATTGCACGCTTCAATCTACGGACTAATACATTATATTAGTCACAGCACAATTTGGTGTAGTTCCTAAAGGGGCTTGGCAAGCAAGCTTTGGAACTCACCAGGCTAGCTTCCCGGAGTGGCATAGAAAGCTACTCAGGTATTTCCCTTTTCTTCCTACTCTTTTGCTTTATTCTTTCTTTCCTTGACAGACTTTCAGACTGACGACTTACGTGACAGCGGGCTCACAAGATCCTAGCCAAGGGTTGACGGCTTTGTGCCTGAAACCTCGAGCCGAAATGGCTCGCAAAGGCGCCGCCTTAGAGGAGGTGCGGTCCTCTGTGAGCAGCCGGAGGGCAACCGCGCTTACTGCCGATGATGGACAATTACCTTCGACATCATCTTCATATAGATCCTTATCACCTGAAGCAGTGGAGCCAAATAGGAAGCGCTCCAAGACCGATACGCAAAAGCGTAAGTGCTCTACTCCACGCCACATACCCTTGGCAGAACTAGAGAGCCTGGGTTCAAACAATCCCTTACCTGAATCTGACTCCGAGTCCGATATGGAGCTGGGGGAGTTTACGGTTGTGGAAAACCGTAAACGGGGAAAACAGACGCCATCACCAAATATGATGCAACATGCACAGGATGTTGCATCATCCAATATGATGCAACATCCTTAGATTGTTGCATCATCCCAAGCCAAGAAGGGGCCAAGAATTCCGCCAATCATTGCGGACGTATTCCCTAACCATGTTAGGGTAATGCGTACACTGGCCAAACACCTCAAGTATACTTTTGAGGCAAAAAGGAAGCCTAAGAGCGTCCATATCCTTACCCACAGTTTGGGTGATTTAGAAACAGCTAAGTTGGTGTTACGAGAAATGAACATAACGTTCTACTCGTACTCACCACAACGTCCACACATTGAGCGCCGAGTCATTAGAGGCTTAGACTCAGAGTGCACCCCTGATGAAATCAAAACTGCACTTAAAGAAGAACATGGCATAACTGTCAATTCAGTGGCACAGTTGAAGAGAACCGTTAATACCGAGGGGGGTATTAACAAAGTTCCTATGCCACTATTCTTGGTAGTACTTGACAAAGTACTTAACCAAGAAGTACAACCAATTGACACAGTAAGGAAATTAATTTTCACTGTAGTCAAAGTGGAAAGGTATTATGGCAGAGAGGGACCTGTGCAATGTTACCGATGCATGGGGTACAATCACTCCAGCATGATGTGCGAGCGAAAGCTTACATGTCTGCGGTGTGCAGGGAACCACTTGCTCGAGAACTGCCCTAAACCCAGAGAAGAGTGCAAGTGCGCTAATTGTGATGGTACACACGTAAGTGTGTA
The DNA here is from genome assembly GCA_030765045.1 of Tenodera sinensis. Taxonomy (NCBI): domain Eukaryota; kingdom Metazoa; phylum Arthropoda; class Insecta; order Mantodea; family Mantidae; genus Tenodera; species Tenodera sinensis. The sequence goes on along the minus strand of CM060968.1, from coordinate 90,022,182 downwards.
CAAAGGATGCTCCAAGGAAAAAGATCATAGAGAGCCGCCGCAAGAACCGCCCAGATGATCAAGTGGTTCGCCCAGGTGTGTCCTTTTCCAATGCCTTAAATAAGGCAGAGTCCACTCTGCGTCGAGTGGAACAAGAGGCTGCTACACCAAAGAGCGATTCCCCATCAAATTCTGTGCCACCACCTCCAGGTCCTATAGAAAAGGCAATAGTGCCTAAACCCCCTGCACCAAAACCACGCAGGAAGAGGAGGAACAGAAAACCTAGGCAGAGCAAATCTTCTGCCCCCAATGTAACTTCGGAGCCACAAGCTCCTGTAATAACTACAGACGCACCTGTAGAGGCAGAGCCTATATCCAAGGTTAGGGATATTCCCCCTACCCCTATCCCACCAATGCCTAACACGGCAACATCCTCCTCCACACTAGCGACTATTTCGCAAAGTGACCTGGAGGAATTTAGCTCTTTATCCTCATGGTTTGGGGATTTAATAAACAAGGCGTTACCTGCTCTGAGAAACTGTAAGATGCAGTTGAACAACCCCAACCTGACCCCCATGCAGAAGCATTCCATCTTGCTTCAGACACTGGAACAGCTCTACCCCAACTCCGCTCAATAATGGCTGGAAGACATGTCCGGAGACCATTTAGAGCTGCGATTTGGAACGCAAACGGACTACGGAGTCATTACCCTAATATTTCTAATTTTGTACAGTATTTCGGAATCGACATTCTGATGGTCTGTGAAACTCATTTGGATGCTGCCACCAACTTCTCCCTCCCTAATTACGTCACCCATCGGTCTGATAGGGTTGGCCGACAAGGGGGAGGTACAGCCATCTTTGTTAAGAACCATATTACCCATAAGCCTTTCCCTCTTCCACCACTTCAGCATGTAGAAGCCTGTGCTATTAGGCTATCTTTAGGTGGTCTAGATACATTGCTGATAGTGGCATATGACCCCCCTGATCACCGCTTCTATGAAGCAGATTACACGGCTTTATTAAACCTCCACCCTGTGGTCTGCATTGCAGGTGACCTAAATGCAAAACATGCCAACTGGCATAGTCGTGCCACCAATGCGAAGGGGCGAGGACTATTCCGCCTTATAAGCGGTAACCCAAGCCTCATAGCTCATGGACCGAGAGAGCCCACTTTTCATCCTGCCCGAGGGAGACCGGACGTGCTGGATATTATGGTCACTAAAAACTTTAGATTCCATATAGACCTGACGACAGTCAATGAACTGGATTCTGACCACGATCCTGTGTTAATCGACACCAATGTTAATATGTCAGCATTGGTAACTCCTGATTGGTCGTATGAGGTAGACTGGGATGCAGCCGTCCTTGAACTGAACCAATCAGTGGATCCCAGACCGCATATAAATTCTATCGAGTCGTTAGAATTAGCGGCAAATGCATTCTCCCGACAAATATCAAATGTGATACGAGGGCATACTTACCGCATTCCTTGCAATACTCCTAACCCCACAACCATCCCAAACGAACTCCGACTGTTGCTGAGAGCTAAGTCAACAGTTCGGAAGCTTTGGCAGCGTTTCCGCCATCCCAGATTGCAGGCAATTTATCTGCGATTTAAGACCCTGGCTAGACGCCTCTTACGTGCACATCGCAAAGAGGCCTGGGAAAACACCATGAGGAACGTAAACCTCTCTGAAAAGAAGCCCTGGCGGATAATTAAATCCCTGAGAAGGGACAAAACGCTATATCAGCATCCTATACATGGCACTCGCGGGAGATTATCTTTCGAACCGCAAGAGAAAGCCACTGACTTCGCGGACTATTTAGAGTCCCAATTTGAGCCCCGAGAGGACATAGAAGACGAGGACTTTTCAGAACTAGTTGAGGCAACGGTGGATTACCTCTATGAGGATCCTCCACCACCTCACGAGGCGACTCGCATACCAATTGTCACACCAAGGCAAGTTTCCTCGCAAATTAGGTGTCTCAAACCCAACAAATCCCCTGGATATGATGGTGTTACGACACATATGTTACAACACCTGCCTCGCAAAGCCATTATCCACTTGACGAGAATTTACAATGCTTGCCTGTATCTCCGACACTTCCCTACTGTTTGGAAGGAAGCGAGGATGATTTGCATATTGAAACCAGGCAAGGATCCCAAGTTTCCATCAAGTTACCGTTCTATAAGTCTACTCCCAATAATTTCAAAATTTTTTGAAAAACTTCTACTGTCCCGTCTAACTCCTCTATTTGAGGAAAGGAGGCTCATTCCGGATCATCAGTTCGGATTCCGTCAAGGCCATTCCACTACCTTACAGCTCCTGCGTCTTGTTGAGAAGGCTGCCCTGGGTTTCCAGGAAAACTTCAAAACTGTCGCAGTACTTCTGGATGTGGATAAGGCCTTTGCAACAACATGGCACCAGGGCCTACTGTACAAACTTAGAGATGCAAATCTCCCCTCCCCCTACCTGACCCTCATAGCCAGTTTCCTTCGTGACCGCACTTTCAGGGTGCGAGTGGAGGGCAGGTTATCAACTATCAGACCAATAGCGGCCGGAGTACCGGAAGGTAGTGTTCTATCGCCACTGCTCTTTGCCGCATACATGTCTGACTTCCCCGTTGAACCCAGCACTGTTACGTGCCAATATGCCGATGACGTCCTCATACTGGCCCGTAACAAAAATCTACGTTACTGCCTTCCCCCATTGCAAAGACACCTAGATGCCATTGAGAGTTGGAGTGAAAAATTGAGAATGGGAATCAGTCCACAGAAAAGCTCTGCTTTTGTGTTAGGCAAAATTCATTCCTGGAGACCAGAAAGGGACCTGACACTTGGTCAGAGGAGAATCCCTTGGGTCAACACAGCCAAGTACCTTGGTGTACAACTAGACCGAGGACTTACCTTCACCAAACATGTCACAGCTAAAGCTGCCCAAGGTCACGGAGCTCTGGGAAAGCTCTATCCCATCTTTAGGTCAACTATGCCTACACGACTTAAACTACGCATTTATCGTGCGATCATCCCTCCCCTGATCCTGTATGGGTGCGAGGCATGGGGATTCGTGGCTCAAACCACCATCCGCAGACTGCAAGTCGTGCAGAACAGGGCCCTTAGGATGATCTACGATACTGACCGTAGATTTTCTTCCCATATTCTCCACACTCATTCTGGCATTCCATATATTGTGGATGTTGTGCGAGATAGAGCCCGCTCTATGTATGCGAAACTTACACCACACCCTAACCAGCTGGTGAATACCCTGGGACAATATGATCCCCATCTTCCCAGGAGGCGCAAAAGCTATCGTTTACCCAAGGATGTCTTGGGCTAATTAGCTTCACTGCTTCCTCATTTCACCAAACATTCCAATGCATTCGGTTTCTCGCTAAATTGACACTGCTTGACTTGCTGGTTAGACAAGCTGACCTTTGCTAAGTGAGCAGAGGGGCATGGGTGCCCCAAGATGGGTAGACATTCTAACTGGCACTCATATCCCTAGTCTATAGCAAGAGAGAGTAACCAATCATCACCATTGGCTGACACTGACAAAAATAGCTTGTAAAATGACTACATCTTTCATACCTCACGGGTAAATCCATACTAAATGGATAGGTACCGTGGGCATATATCCCGCTCGGGTAAACCCGAGCGACCTGATTTGGCTCTCTTGGCTCTCATGCGTGTAGATTCAAAAGGGGCGATAATGCCATGCACCGATAAACATAGTGATCCCTGTCGTGATAGAAATATTCTGTTTTCAGCAATGTAATCAATACATTATTTGTAATAAAATGCATTACTTTCCTTTCCAGTTCCCAAAACCTATTTGAGTTGTGTTATTTAACATGGGGAATACCGGTAGGGCTTGGTTTAGTCATCTTTAGTAGCTTGCCGGATAACTAATGCGAGTAAATGACACAAATTACTCTTGGACATGTAAAGAGAATGACATTTCAAAACCACCACATAACCTCAGCTCTTAAAAGATTTAACTAGCGCTTAAAGCTACTTCTTGTACCTCCCCAAAGACATATGGTGTGTTGGTGTGTTACACTCCAATGTATTTCTGTACCCACTATCGTTTATTTGTATAAACTTCTAAAAATAACCTTACGAAAGCTTATTTACCTATCTAGTCAATGTTAATCGAGATGAACCCTTGCAGAAATAGTTTTATCACAGATTTTGCTGAAGGTAGAAGTGGGAATGCAGGAAACGGAATCCATACTCATATGTTTGAAAGGTGGTCACTATATGCTATAGAACCATAAATTATATACTCTTTCTACAACATCCCAAGAAATAACTGAATAGTGGCAGTACATACTTTAAAAATGACAAATGCTCATAAATTCAAACCAATAACAAGGTATCAGAAATGCAAACGCCGCAAAAACGTATTTTAAATATATTGGATATTTTAAACAGATATCGTTTCCTGTGTAGGGCGCTAATACCTATCTCATGGATTACCGACCGCCTCCGTAACGCAGTTGGTAGCACGCTTGCCTCTGGCGTGGAGGACCCGGGTTCGATCCCCGGTACCAGCATGGGTACGTTTATGGTTTCACGTACGTCTCAACTGTTGCACTTTCAAATAAAGTATCATAGTACTATGTTATATAAGTGTTATTGCTATGTATTATAAAAGTTCATCTGACAGTGTAAGACCAGAAGAGTTCACTTTGCACACCCCTGTTTGGGAGCTGCCTGCAAACTTAATGTATTGCAACCATTCAGGGCTGGACCACACGCAGAGTCTCGTATGTGCTTTTATTCCTTACTTCCTTGATTTAGCGCTTCTGCTTTATGTATCGTGTGCGGACGAACAGAACACCGACTTTCTTTCTAATATTAAATATACCCAACAAATAGTAGGATGAGGCCTTCCCTTGCGAGTACATTCTCTTATATTTTCGATTGTTATTCAAAAGAGATAGGTTGAACGTTTTAAAACGTGGAAACATTTACAACTCAATGTGAACATTAATCATGACCCGACTATTGTTTGTTGGCAAGCGATTGGGAGTTGTAAATAATTGTTAATCAACATGGAGGATTGGTTGAAAACAGACGTAGGCGCAAGAATGATGGTACCGGAATTGTTTACGTCTTCGCTGACAAGTCGCGAACTATAATTGTTTATTATTAGGAAGTTACATAGCATTTTCCCGAACTTAGAAACGCCAGCAGAAGTCCCGTTAATCAAAAATTTTTACTAAAATAACACATGCTTGAAAGTCTGCTGTGCAGTGGTCCAGATATTATCCCAAAAGATCACTGCAATTTTAAAAGCTATATATAATGAAACAGAAAAACTGGAATTCAGAATTTTGGCAACTGAGACTCTATGTGTAGCTTAAAATTAGGATTGCTATTGGTCTTCAAGGACAAGAATGGAAGTTTGCCTTTTCTGGAGCATGCAGATGGATTTATGACAATCAGTTGTGAGAGGTGCATATTTTCCAATGTAAAACAACTGCACACGCGTTCATCAAACAGGCTCTACTTTGTTAGTAGCTTATTTTGAATCAAAGAGAGAACTTCGATTGCATGGAAAACATGGACATTAACTTGGGAACATACAACAGTGGGTACAATCAATTAATCTAAAACTGCAACCCGTCGAACAAAGACAGCACCAACCCAAATTCGACGCTGTCACTATCACAGCCGACGCAATAATAACCTTGGAATAAAGCCATTTTCATAGTAACAACCACACCAATCTATACCAGACAACATAATGGCAAACACAACTAGACAAAGAAAAGTTAATCAATAAAACACAAAACTCGCATCCTCAACCATAACACTTCGAACCCCTTGTGCTACTGAGAGGGCCTCGATCATGCAAGCTGGGAACTACACCCCATCCACCCCAACCACCGGTTGACAGCTCCCGACACTAATATCCACATTGAAGCTGACTGCTTAGTGAACAACTTCAAATTATTTGCATCGTGTTTCTAACACATCAAAGAAAAAATTCAACTGTGAATAAAAAATGTGAATTGCTCAGTATTTTATCACTGTAACTTAATATCTAAGGAAATAAAACAGCAGAAAAAAACTAGAAACTGCCGAAAGACGGAATCAAAGGCGCATAATCCATCAGGACCAGCTTACCTTACTCCGGTTAATTTATGCGGTTCTGAAGCACCTTTTTCATTTTTCTGTTCTTGTAACTTACCTGAAACAATAAAGCAGCACGTATTCACAAATGGAACTTACATTAACTAAAACATTAACTTAAATGAAGCAAGAATATTTTATTTTAACTGCAAAGACAAATGTTATATTTTCATTATTGTCGAAATAAGATCCTTAACTAAGAAAAATAAAATAATTGAAATTAAATTATGTTAATTATTATTTATTTATGCCAACAAACTTACCGCTGGTATTTTTAAACACAAGTCGTGCGAGGGTAATGTTTGAGAGGTAGAATCGGAACTGAAAAATTTAATTATTTAATCCCGTAGCATAAAATACTTAAAGTAAGTCGCTCTCTGATGTGAGACTGCCTTTGTGGCTTACCGGGAAAAATACGAATCGGTTGGAGAATTCAGTGTCATTTGGTAGATTCTCAGTGGTTAGAGCGCCTGGTACAGCTGAATTCAGCACAATATTATTTTAATTCGATGTTGTTGGCCAGTTAGGCTATAAATACGTATAGTCTCTAATATACCAGGTGAGTCAGCTAGCCCGTATTTTCCAGTTTTATGCAATTCGCATTTTATAACCTAACATGAAAACTTCAGGCCCTATGCTAGGCTCTGTGCAAGTATTAAACATCTCATGTTAAACAGAATGTTTTCTTCTGAAGATGTAATTAGCTCAGTTGGAACGAGCATATGATTCGTAAGTAATCCGTCTGCTGGAGAGGTGGTTCGAAGCCCCTGCATGTACTAATTTTATATCGTATAATATTAAAAAATAACATTTGTTAAATTTATTAAAAAATAACAAAACCAGCATTATTGGTTTAAAGCTGTCATTTTAATCCGTAATATTTTTATTTCCATTTTATGGTATTGTTGTATATGAGGATATATCTCCCGATATAGATGCTGAGCTGCTTGTACATTGACTCTTGCTTCTCCCTAGATCAAAACCATATCAATGTGTTCGTCTGTCGAATACATATACGCAAGGAGAATGGAGGGAATCGGAATTTATAACACATTGCATCATTCCAGTCCAGTGGGGCAAAAGTCATTATACCGATTCTATTACCAAATGCCGACAAACTAAATTATAATGTCCTAACTAAACCATCCGGTACTTTAAAATTAGATTATTGAGGAAAAATCGACAATGTCGGGACACGAACCCATGCTCCTGAGGTTAGTGCACAGGACACAGATATAATTCTATTCAGCTATTTTGACTCTTGCCTGAAAGCAAATTGCGAGTTCAACCGTAGAATGTGTATGTCAGGCGCAATGACAAAGCCACCTCGCGACTTTTCATGCGTAACTTAGCCTTTTAAGACAGCTTTAATCATTTGCTTAGCGTTTAAATAGTATTACTTAAATCACAAGAGTTATTATATATGTTATTATTATTATTATTATTATTATTATTATTATTATTATTATTATTATTATTATTATTATTATTATTATTATTATTATTATTATTATTATTATTATTATTATTATTATTATTACTATTACTATTACTATTACTATTACTATTACTATTACTATTACTATTACTATTACTATTACTATTACTATTACTATTACTATTACTATTACTATTACTATTACTATTACTATTACTATTACTATTATTATTATTATTATTATTATTATTATTATTATTATTATTATTATTATTATTATTATTATTATTATTATTACTCGAAGGTAGCGAACCCAAATACTATGTTTACGGTCTGACTCAATCCAAATTTATCGAACTACTTTTACCCCTCCTCCGCGTGTGTTAAACATTGCTCTTCATTTAACATTCGGAACAGCTGAAAGTATCATCTTGCACTGCAACTAAATGAAGATCACCATTTCAACATTCAACTACTTCATCCCCTACATTAAAGTTACCAAACCATGAGTAAATGCTTTCCAATTCCACAGATTTTATAATTGTCATTTAAATTGTCATTTAAGTAATGATTGTTATAATAAAGAAACTCCTAAACTCTAAGTTTGGTCATCTCATTCTTACAATAATGCATTCCTACGTCTGGTTACCCACGACAGTTGGCTCTTAGGTAACAGGGTAAGGATCGATCAAACTGACATGGGGTCAGACGGAAACTAGCTAAGAAAATAGTCTAGCAGAATATCCAGCTACTCATCTTAAAAATTGTATTATTATTTCTTTATAAATTAAGATGGATAAGTATAAACTATAAAGAAACAGTGAATATGGCCTGTAGTGCGCATAGAATGTTCATGGATCCAGTAGTACCTTGACTCCAGTTTTTCCAGACATTACCGTTAAAGTTGTATAAACCATGGCTTAGCCCGTCGCTGGGTATTCTCGATGATGTTGATGGTGTAGGAGGTATGTGGTTTGTCTCTCGTCCTTGGCCTACATGTACCATCTTGCAAATTCATGTAAATAAATCTTTGTACTACGGTGGAGGGTTGATTTATTTCCCTCGTAACCTCACACGTTTGGTGTGCAGATGAGGCAACAAGCTGGACATGTAACTCTTGTGTGTGACCTTTACAATACTTCATAGCCAACAGATAAAAGCGTCACAACGACGTGATAAATGCTTCGAAGCAAATGCATTTTTCGTGCACACGGCGAAGCTAAAGGGAACGGTAGACATTCCTTTATACAGGGCTTCCATTCCTGAAGTTTCATTCTAATAATTTAAATTAATTTTATTTAAACACAAACAGCCCAGTTAGGGAAGGTAAATATTAAAATCTAAACTGGATTCCTTCATTTCATATTTATTTGCAATTTAGCCTTTACTTGAATTAACTAAATCACATTTAAAAATCGTTATGTACAGTGGAACTGTTTCTAATTAAATATATCCAACTAGATATTTGGAATGTCATCAGGCCCAATTATATCACGAGATGTTCTGGAGCCACAATGCAAATGTTTCTGGGGTGACACACGTCTGTATTGCAATTCGCCAAAGTGTCGAAATGACTTAAAGTCCACAACTATTTATCGTCTTACTATATCACTGTACACCAGATTAGACCAACGCTAGACTTCAGGACCTTTTGCAACTATGGTAGCCGGAAAATTTAAAGTTGGCTGACAGTTTTCTATTACTATTATTACTTTCTCTACCGCGTATAGGAAAGCAGAGGAAGTATTGTATTCCACCTAAAAATTCGATGTCGAGATTTCACCGGAAATATATATAAAAAAATCATTTTTAGAAAAACGTCCGTGTGTGCGTGTGCGTGTGCGCGTGCGTGTGTGTGTATGTATGTGTGTGTGTGTGTGTGTGTGTGTGTGTGTGTGTGTGTGTGCGTTTTGTGTCTGTCAGCATAACTCAAAAACGAAAAGTCGGTTAAAAACCAAAGTTGGTATTTAAGTTTAATGTCTTTTAAGGATGCGACATGAAAATTTTGAAGAAAATTGCTCTACACTAAATTACCCTTCACATGGAAAATGTTTCGAACATTTTAATTTTCTTGAAAATGACTTGAACGATTTTGATTAAATAGCATATGTTTAAGATATTTTTATGACAAATGAATGTAGATTTTGAATTTTTTGGCTATACCCTATTTAGTCCTGTTTACTCTGGATGACTTTTGAATAACTCGTAAACCATAAGAGATAGACAAAATCTTATTATACGAAAATATAGTTAGCCAAAACACAATTTATGTCCACATAAATTTTTATAGAGTGAACTATTTCGGAGATATTCCGTTATCTGTGTCAGTTTTGGAAAACTTAAACTTTCGTCAAATGCAACATCCTAGTTCATTTTTATATGTGTTAACCGCGCAAAGAGAACGGAATTTGAGAGCTTTAAAAGATTTGACTATCGCTTAAAGTCCACTGTATTCTCATATTCCCCTTGCACCTACAAGGTAATAAGGCTTTAAATTTTCAGGCTACCATAAATATATTTTGCGACTCAAATAACTGTCTTATCCAACTCCCTTAAATATCATGTCCCTCGCCAAGCACACTTGCATTTTTTTCTAGTCTTTTCACATGATGCGAACTAAACACCACGCTGACTTATTTCCGAATCGCTCTGTACAGCTGATTGTTCACAGTAGTCCAACACCTGATATGTCGCACTCGGAAGCGCACAGTTTACATATCAAGTGGACTACTTCACTTCCTTCTTCCTTTACGGATAGATGCCTTATTTTCACTCTAGAACTTCTCTTGCCTAAAACTTTTTGAGTAACTGATGATGAAACTCGCCGGTGCTATTGTGTGCAAGAAACCACCAACCGCCGCTGGAACAACTTATCATTTACTTCTGCAATTAGCACAGAGAAATTAAGTAGAGCTTCAAATGATGAGTTATGAACGACTTTTTCATTTACTACCAAAATGAGTCGCTTAGTCACAAAATGATAATAAACAACTGGGTTCTAGTGTGTCCAGTAGAATAAATTCGTGGATATACCCTTGACAAGCGCGTGACATTGGTGTGTGCGTAGAGCGGAAGGTTAGGAATGACAACAAAAAGCTATCTGCTCAGCCTCGTAAACAATGTTTAAATAACTTGAAAGAGAAACCGCCCGTCCTGTTCATTACTTGCAGTAGCTGATAACAAGCACACAGACAGGTGATAGAAATATAGTTTTCCAGTGTGGGCCTAGTTTGAACTTTCATCGGCCTAAGTGTGAACGCGTGTTTGGTAGCAGAAGCCACATTAGTAAACAAACATACGCCTCTTCAGTTCTGGTCTATGGGATAATATATTCAATAAGGTTATCTCATTTGCCTTTAACGATAAATGCATTTGTTATTGGACGTTTTATTCGTCATATTTGAATCTACGATCATGCGAAATCTACCCCTAATAGCGTTTATCTACTACTCCAATTGAAGTTGCCTCCCGAGGAATGATGGAACAAACAAGAATTGCAAGAACAAGAAGAAAAACAGCATCGAAGCTCAACAAAGATGCTAAACTGAATTTAACTGCAATATTTCTTCCGTTGCAACATGTACCACCATGTTATTTGTTTTTGAAGAAAACAAAATTAAAACCTGACAGACTTGTAGGCCATTTAAACAAAGAAAATAAATGACTAAAGTGGTTGCCGTTTCTGGAATGATTTATAGGCTGGTGAATTTTATTAAAGTATGTTACGAGCACAGGGAAGTAAACTCAAGCACCCGAGCTGTGACGTCACTTCCCGGAAGGCAGATGGAAGTATTCCGCACATGATGGCAAGAATTAACATTGTTCCCACAGCTTTTTGTTATTTGTTGCTGCATATGTTGAGGCTGTAACTTAAAAATTGTGTCTGTTGGCAGAGGCAACTGGCAGAAGGAGGTTTCTCTCGACGTGCACATGCTTTAATTATAGGCTTGTCTCTTATGCTACAATTAGAAACACGAATTAGCATAGGATCTGCAGGTCACAGACTTGTCTGAAGTGATTAATCTTTTGCTAAATCAGCGACTAAATCTTATTGTAGGTAAAGTAAGTAATTAACTATCCAAAATTTCGATATCTGAATTTCATATCAACAGATTTTCAAATCTCCTAAATCCTCCTGCTCAAAAGAGAGATGTGTGTGTATGTATGTGTGTTTCTGTGTGTGTGTCTGTGATGTGTCTGTCTGTGTGTGTGTGTCTGTGTGTGTGTCTGTGTGTGTGTGCGTGTGCGTGTGTGTGTTTGAGGTACATCTTCACGTTGGCAACAAAAATCTATATTTTTAACCACAAATTTCTAAATGTTTAAACTAGAAATATTTATATTACCAACACTTAAAAATGTTTTGAGTAACCATAAAAAATTCAAAAGTTGAAAATTTCATTTTTTTTTCAAATTCTGTAGCTTCTATAAAAATATAGATTTTTCAGATTTTAATTCATCAATTTGCTTTTCTGAACATGTACAAGGATTGAGACCTTCTTTATATCGAGTAAACTTGCTGTTAAAAAGCTTATGAATTTTGAAACTCAAAATTCCTGTTTTTTACAAACTGAATTTTGTGTAAATAGCTACAGAGTTTTTTGGTTTATTATAGACCATAGTTGTTGTTTCACATCAATATCTATCTAACAAGCTTCAAAATGATATATGAATGAGGTGTATAGCACAATTTTAAGAGTACTTACTTGGGAATGGAAGTAAGAATGTTAAATATTTTAATTTCGAGAAATATTGAAAACAAATTTCCACAATGTCATGCGCCCAGGCTAACCTTATTGTACAATAGTTTAACTAAACACACTTCTGGTAACAATTAACCTGCATTTTTGAAAACTAGAAAGTCAAAAAGTTTAAAATGTTGAAAAATAGAGCACCATATTCAACATAAAGATCTACCCAAGTTCAAGGTTTTTCAAGGATGCAACACAAAGACTTTCAAGAACAAATTACTCTTGATACATGGAAACATTTTGACATTTTTTTAATTTACCAAAAATAGTTTTAATGGTGTTTGATTAAACTATATGTTTGGCACGCTGGCTTCAAGAATAAAATACATATCTTCAATGTTGTATCATGAAAAGAAACATAAGATCAGAACAGGAAGATCCTTATCCATGATGATGATGATGATGATGATGATGATGATGATGGCGACGACGACGACCTCTGAATAACTCTTGGAGTCCTCTTTCTGTCGAATTTTGTGTAATTTTGCGTAACGGGTAAGCCATAATATATATGTTTACCGCAGGATAAATGTACAGTTCATTAAAACACAGTCTCTGTTAAATACATTTTGGCAGTTTAAGAAATATTCATTATTGCGCAATTTTTCAAAACTTCAGTTTCTTCTCACAGCACCAATGTAACATAAGCAAGATGTGGATCATATGTTTAGCTGAGGAGCTCATGGTAACCGACTAATACACACATAATCGAGTCGAAATGGACACATTCTTTTAACAACTGATGTGCTTTTTTATCTGACTGCATTTCCGCATTGCATACCCGTGCCGGGATAAGATATGTCTTGTCCTTGAGTACAAAAAAGTCGTCAGTTTACCTCGATCACAATTGTACTTCTTTCTTCTGTAACGCTCCCGCATTCATGTAAGTAAATTCCAATCGGCCCTTATTACATTTCTCTGCCTTGAGATAGCATTAATCAAGGAACATTACATATGATGTAAAACCAGGAAGGAATCGCTAATAGCTTCCCTTAATTAATTCTAGACTCGTGTAAACGGTTAGACTAATATAATATGATCCGCATCTCTAGCTTCTAGAGGTACGGATGGGTGAGAAAAATAGTTATCTGCAGCGCATAAGTGCCCAAATTTATAATACTTATTCAAAAGTTCAATGCATGGTTGTACGGGAGAAAATGTGGAAAAAAGAAGCCTGATTGCACAAAATACAGATAAGTAGGAACGGGGGAAACATGGGAAGGGAGAAAAAACAAAAACAAAACAACAACAACAACAATAAAAGGGTTTCTGGAGGAAATTAGAACAACGGTGGAGCATATCAAAAGCAAAAAATTCTAAGTAGCTTTAATGAAAAATTCTCATTAATAGATTAGATTGTTACAAATCTGATGTGTTGCACTCACATGACTTTTTCTACTCTTGTACTAACCATCCTTACAAACTATTATTCCTATATCTTCTTCGTGTTAGTTGAGATAAACATTTGTACAAACTATCTTATTGCTTATTTCCTTGTAGGTGTAAGAGGAATATTAGAATATTCTTTGAGCGATAGTCAAATCTTTTAAAGCTTTGAGATTCCGTTCTCTTTGCACACTTAACATATAAAAAAATGAACAACGATGTTCAATTTCACCAAAGTTTTAAGTTTTCCGAAACTGACACAAATAACAAGGAATATCTCTACATTTTTTGTATAGTAAGATTTGGTCTACCTCTTACGGTTTACGAGTTATTCAAGACAGTAAATTGGACTACATAGGCTATGGCCAGAAAATTGAAAATATACATTTCATTTGTCATAAAAATATCTTAAACATATGGCATTTTAATAAAAATCGTTAGAGCCATTTTCAAGAAAATTAAAATTGTCATAAAATTTTTCATGTAAAAGGCACTTTAGAGTGGGGATATTTTCTTCAAAATTTTCGTGTCGCATCCTTAAAATACATTAAACTTAAATACCAACTTTTGTTTTAACCGACTTTTCATTTTTGAGTTACGCTGTTCACAGACTGACAGACACACAGCCAGGCAGAGACAGACACAGATTTTTGGGTGGAATACAATACTTCCCCTACTTACCAGTAGAGAGTACAAACACAGAAACGAAACAGGAATTGAAAAGAAAAGGTAATATGGACGGTTCGCGTTCTGTGTTCAAACTGGTAGCACTCAGTTGCTTGGCTATATGACAATTGAACATAGAAACCATTTGAGGAATGTCTTACCCAGTACTTGAAATTATTCGATGCTCTAGATCTAAGTTGTTTTGTCTGACTCGATATACTACTGACTTGAAATGCCTTCACAAAAACAATCTCAAAGTTGACAAATCTGGGGATCTTGGCGGCCACTCTATGTGACCTCTCCTATCAATCCATCGTGGAAAAAATCTGGTCTAAGTACTGACTGACAAAAAGAGAAATAAGATCAATGCGTGTGTAAAATATGTAGCCAAAAGTGTGAAACATACCACTTCAACAAATGCAAAAGAAAAGAAAGAGAAAATCGGATATGTTGCAGTCACGTAAATTTGTCCACTCTTATATTAAACATTGTTACAAACTCTTATTCCTTTATCTTCTTCGTGTTAGTCGAGATAGACACTTGCATTTGCTAATTTTCTTGTAGGTGCAAGGGAAATACAGTAGGCTCTGAGCGATAGTCAAATCTTTTAACGTTGGTCGCTATACGAAACCTTTCAAATTGCGTTCTGTTTGCAGGGTTAAGAGATAAAAACAGTAAATAACTACCTATTTGAGAAAATATTAGGTATTATAAACATCACACAAAAAACTAGACGAAATGGTTCACTCCACAAAAATTTCTGACAAAACTGTGTTTTAACAGAACTACATTTTTTATATAGTAAGATTTGGTCAATCTCTTACGATTTACCAATTATGCAAAAATTATCCATAGTACAGAATTACATAGGCTAAGGACAAAAAATTCAAAATATAGATTTTCTTTGCTATAAGAATATCTTAAACATAATAGTATTTTAATCAAAATCGTAAGAGCCATTTTCGGGAAAATCAAAATGTTCTTCAAAATTTTCCTGTCGCATCCTTAAGCTTAAATACCAGCTTTGGCTTTAACCCACTTTTGGTTTTGGAATTATGTTGTTCAAAGACAGAGAGAGAGACAGCAGGCAGGCAGGCAGGCAGGCAGGCAGACAGACAGACAGACAGACAGACAGACAGACAGACAGACAGAAAAGCAGCATTCAGGGATCCTCAAAAACTATATACAGAATGGAAGGGAAGTCATTGCATTCCTTCTAATATGTGCTTCATAGAAGCTTTACAAACAAAAAAGTCTAATGGCATTTTGTTCTTTGATCAGCCGATTTAGAAAAAATAAATGTTTTTTTATCTAACTTGAATGCGTAATTTCACAGAAATGTACGAAGATAACAGTTTGTTACTATGTAAGATGCGTAGAGTAACTTATTTCTGACATAGCTTCGGTAGTAATTATGAGACATCACACAGCGTTTCGAAATAGTTAATCGTTTAAAAGATGTGAAGGAATACTCCAAGCAGCCTTTTCACACGTGCAGTAAGTCGACAACGTTGCGTTGAGGTTGTTCAGGGAATTGAGCTCGTTTGTGGATGTAAACAGGTGTGGAACTTCCGCTTTCGCTTTAATGTTTTGGTAGCTAACGCTTGTGATTGGCCTACACTCGCGCAGTAAACACAGAAGGCCAAAGCAGGGTATTTGTTTGTGTTCTCAAGAAGCACCGTTACTGTGTTTGTTTATGTACTGAGGTAGGGAAGATGCCACCCACACAATCTGCAGTGTTGGCAGCTTGTTTTCTAGAAAACTAAAATATCTCCGTAGGAAATGATCAGAGACAAAAACGTAAGATACAAAATGTGTTCCAAATATCGATATCTATCACTGCTTTTAAATTAATGTAATGACTTCCCTTCCACCCGGTACTTCCGGTGAAATCTCGACATCGTAACTTCGGATGGAATACAATACTTCCCGTGCTTACTATACACATTAGATAAAATAAAACAGCACAGACTGAACGAACTTATAAAAACCACTGCTTTTGACTGCACCCTTTACTTATTATTTTACTCATTATTAAAAAGACCTTAAGAAGGCCTACTATATCTTAAATATACGATTTTGTACATCCCTATAGGAGTAGACACATTAACTGATCCGAGAAGATAACGAGCACTGTTTAACTGATAAAGACAGGCATACTTTTATCTGACATTCTTCCTCTCATTTTGTGAAGCATATAAAAACAAACACATCGTCGGTAACGCATGCCACTTTATAGACCCATTTTCCAGATTTGTTTGTGAATCAGAGTGCTTATCGTAACGCCGCATCTTCAATAATGGGAGGAGAGGGGGAAAGAAGTTATCTAATTCGGCATCGAACTTGTGGCAATTAGCAGTGTCAAGCGT
The DNA here is from genome assembly GCA_030765045.1 of Tenodera sinensis. Lineage (NCBI taxonomy): Eukaryota > Metazoa > Arthropoda > Insecta > Mantodea > Mantidae > Tenodera > Tenodera sinensis. The sequence continues at coordinate 90,005,452 of CM060968.1, read as the reverse complement.
TTTTCTTATCATAGTTTGTTCGTATTTTAAATACGTTTCAGCTCTGGCAAATTCCTCGCACGGCTTATAAACGACCACCGGCGATTCTATTTTTATCAGCCTGCCTATTTCGTGAAAATTGAAAAGAAGCTCAGTTTTCTGGTGTAGAAAACGTGATGCTAAGGATTAACCATGTAATAAAGGCAATGCATTGTTAAAAACTAGTTTATTAATACTTATCTTACAAATGCAGCACTAATAGAACACCATAAAGCTAATAACTGCTAATAATCTACTTAAATGACAACCTAATTCAGGAGTTAGTGTTACTGTTCAGGAGTTCAAGTTTTCATTCACTGTCACTGTCACTTTTTTATGCTTCTGCGCACTCATTACACATAAAAACAGTTTATTGGAATCCACAGATTGACAAGTTTCGTGGTACCATTTCAAACAAAAGAAGCACTAAGTCCAGGAACTGTGTACCGCATTGCAATATGTTGATGTTCTTCTGGATTATATAGGCCAGAAGGGTTTCAGTGCAGTGACACTACAGAGCCCACCCCTCTAAGAAGTAGACTACATATTTTAAGAAATAAATAACCTTTCAGTACCTGTGTTGATGTCTTTAAATTAGTACACAACTTCGATAAACTTTCGAACAAAAAAGACATGCTTGAAAATACGCGTTTTTAACAGTAATTTTTATTTGTGTATATTGTATCCTTAAAACTACTTTGGTTATTTTCCCCATTATTCACAAAAATGCATAACTTTTTTCTTATTAACAGTTTACATTATGGTTGGCCATGTGAGCCTTTAAGTTTTATTTTATTATTTCTCTCATTATTCCGGATATGTGAAAGTAAATATGCGTACCTATAGTCAATGGCAAATAAAACATGATAATCTCATTGATTATAAAACTCGAAGGAACAAAAATATATTAAGGTGCAATAAGTCAGACAACTTTTTCCATTACATTGTACAGTGTATTATAACTGTCTCAAATTCATACCACATAAAATATGCTAAATTACCATTTTTATTTTTGATGAATAGGTTTATATCCGTCAAACACATTGCCGCGGGTTTTAAGTTTGAACACAGAGTTCGAGTACTGTTTATACACTTCTGTAGATTACACAGGTTACTTCACAAATACAAATTACACAGTATTCGATCTGAGATCAAGTAGGGTATACACAAGACCAATATCTGAATTCTAAGTGTTTACGGACACAGAAGATGACGCACGGCTCGCCCGAGAAGAATACCAGCAATTTTTGAATTAAATCAGAGGTGCCAAAAACACTGGAGGTCATTCTCTTCTATTCTACCTCCACTCGCTTTGGTTTGGTGGCGTGGCCATGCAGGGTAAAGGTGACTGACATTGAGTAGTACGATACGTCTAGCTCATAGCATAACAAGGTCAGTTTCGGCCTCTGGAATCCTCCCAGCATTCCTCCTTGCCCTCATATCTAGTACGTCTCTAGCGAAGGGTAACTAGGGAGGGGGGAAAAGTAACTGACCTATTTCCTCTCAGTGACAACACTGAAATAAACCGTCAATAGAAACGATGGGTAAGAATCTAATGCTGATGGATTACCTTCTGTAAAGAGTACCTCATTATGACCAAGGGAGCTAAAAAGACGAATGGAAAAAATAAGCAGTTACAAAAAAAATTGAAAATGCTATTACATTGGTCTTAAGATATAAAATTACAGGAACTGAACAAAATAATTAAAGACAAGAGATTGCCATGACACATTCATTTATAATTAATCTTATCAGCACTATAATTTTCGGTTGTCGACTCCTGGAGTTACGTAAAGAGGATTAGAATTTAAATAAATGCCCAGTGTTAACATCAATGGATCTACTTAAAATATAAAATAATCCGTCACGTTTTGACATACTAAAATTGCAATTATTTGAAAATGGAACTCGGTTATATTTTTCTTTTGGTAGTGTTTAACATCCGTTACAACATGCGGCACCACAGGCGGTGACATTGATGATACATGGAATGAAGATGAACCACCGCTGGAATGAGATGGTGAGGAAAACCGGAGAGCCCGGAGGAAACCCGCCCTTGCGCCGCATTGTCCATCAACAATCCCACATGCGGTCGCCTGGGATCGAATCTGGTCCGCTTTGATGAGAGGCGGTGTAACCACTCGGCCAGGTGCGACGCTGAACTCGTTACCGCCACTGAAGATCTAACTTTCTATCAAATAAGTTTAGGCGTGCATACCCGTATGTAAACTAATTCAAGTTATGCACACTTGTTACTCAAGGCAAAGAGATACTAAATTCGAATCATATTGTGATACAAATTTAATCTGTTTATTTGGTTAAAAAGGCCAAGATTGTTTATGGGCCTGTCCAGACTTTGCATCACTGACCTAAAAGTGAGGGAATGAATGGCGTTCCTGTTTGGGAAGCTGTCAAGTTGTGCTACGCTTGAAATGTTTCAGAAGTTCACACGGTCGTCCGCAGAGGCCATGAGTCACTCACGCACTCTCCCGCAATAAACATACGCCCCTCCCCTCTCCTCTCCCACTGCATCCCGGGAGGTCGCAACAGGTTGTAGGCTCATTCTTCTGAGAACTGCTCAATTAAGTGAACACATGGCGAATGAGGACGCGCATCTTGCATATCTTAAATAGACCTTTCTACTATTGTCTATTGTAACGTACAGAAAATTTAGGATCACTTTACAATTCGTTAAAGGGTATCAAATTCATAATTTTCAAGAATGGGTCACTGCAATAGCATACGTTGTGTAGCTCATCATTTAAGAATCTTTTTTCCCAGCTTTACATCATCTCGCGTAAACAAGATATCAAAATAAAATAACAGACTGTTTAGTCAACGCGCGTGCAGTTGCTGCACAAAGGAAATGTGCGCTACCAACAAATAATGACTGTATAAATCCAGTATAAATCAAAGAGTAAAGTGTAGCTGAGTGTTGCGAACAAACCAGGGAGCATGATGAGGGAGTCGTGAAAGTTTACGGTTAATCGGAGGATAAAGCTTGGAAAGTCAGGAGTAAGCTAAGTTGAGTTTACTGTTGATGTGAGACTTCCAGGTAAGTCAGCGGTCAAATAGTACTCCCAGATACTTTACTGTGTGGTCCTTGCACTTCTAAGGCATGTGGATATTATCTAGCAAAACAAGTGCTGGAGGTGCCGGCCGCCGGAGAGTGAAAAGCATCATTTCGCATTTACCATAGAGATAAAGAATCCAGAGTAGTTTGAAGATGATTGCCAGCTACGTGAATATATTCGTGGGAGGTAAACAAGGCTGTGTCTTCGGTGTATATGGACACACTGACAAACTACAGGGGAGCAATGTGTATCCCTCTCCTGGAAGACCAATATCAGACCTGATTTTAAGGAAGTAACTGTTGTGTTGACTCCACGTAGAGTCCCTGTTTCAAAACTTCTAAATTCCAGTTCTGTATTGTTTCATAGCTGCAAAAGTTAATGTTAAGATGTTGCAACTCTGCAGAAAGGACTGAGGAGGAAGGATCTGTATTGTAAAACGATTTTAAGGGTTCCTCAAACGAACAGGAACAATTTGTGCAAACATTCATCTAAATTGTCTATAGAAAAACAAGCTTTTTTGGGAGAATGGGTAAGAAAATCAATATGAATGTAACACATCCTATTTTCTGTAACCTATTATTAAGTTTCTAGAAATGTAGATTAGGTACCTGAATCGACAAAGTATACCGTATAGACTACAGAACAAGGCTTTTCAACAGTAAAAAAATGATTAAAATTATTGACTGGTTTTCGATCGTAGCGTAAACATATGGAATACACGGGAATAGATAAGGGAGACTAGTTATGGAACACGTCAAATGTTTTTCAGCAATGTCTTTAAGTTTTCTAAACTATAGAAAAATTTCGAAGTGATTGTGATTGTGAGGGAGCACACCTGGACACACGCGATCTGACAGGGATCTATAGTGGGCTGTCACCTCGCTCGCGAAGGGATAAGGGGAAGGGAGACCACAAATCTATAAGAGGGCGGAAGCAAAAAAGCACAGAGGAAGACCTAAGTCCCTAATACTTGGGGAGATCCTCACCTGAAATTTCTCGCACTCAAGGAGAGGACAACAAGGCGACATTTGCGGCCCGAGCAGCAACTTCGAGGGAAGGGGGGGGGGGGGGGGGGTCCACATGTATTGAATGCATTTGCAGAACAATCAGAGAAAGTCACGTAATACTTTTAACTGTGGCCTCTGAGGTAGGTTGAAGCCTTTGAACTTTGGTTTAATTATAAATTCAATCTTGAGTGAAGAGACCAGATCATTATTACAAGCACCTTCTCTATCATCTATCCATGATAAAGGAAGTACACAACTTTATTTCACCTGGAAATGTGCCGAAATGTCAGCGGATATTACCTTTTGATGTGAACTTAAAAAACGGGGAGGAAAAAAATTGAGCATAAACAACGTAAATTAAAAACGAAAATTTGAAAGAATACTAAATGCTATATGAGTGATACCTTTTCAGCATGCTAGGAGAATCTTTTAACAAAATCACGCCGCCCCAAACGACCGCTAACATGAAAAGTTCCTTTTTTCTTTTTCTTTCTTTCTTTCTTTTTTTTTTTTTTCTTTTCTTTTTTTATTTCTATTAAAGCACTCTAGCAATTTTGTTTAAAATACACATTTTTAAAGATAACTCGCGATTAATATAATGTGTATCTTGAAATAACTTCTGAACTCCTCTTCATCGTGAATGAAGTTTGTGCTACTGGTAACCCATGAGAGATAGTGCACAAAAAATGTAAATATATGTATATTTCATGTTAAACAACTTTCGTATAACCAGCCTTTTTCAAAATACCCATTTTTACACAGTTTTAAATGTTTCCAGGTAGAACTATTTAAAGAGCATCTTACGCGATTCATTTCTCAGTATGCATTCATTAGTAACAAAAACAGAATAGTATAAGATATCCGAACAGATGTGCTTTGTTTTCCGTATCGTGCATGTGTTGAAGTTGTTTCTACTCAAAATTTTGTTGTAACTTAAATTAAATAGAGCATATCTTTGTATGAAATTGTGACATTGTAATGGACAAAGAAAATCGTCAGTGTAATACTCAGGATTTTCAAAAGCGCAAGAGCGATTTGGATTTCCGTGGAAATGCCCGTTATCTATAACACGTGCCGATCCTCCGATTCTTTAAAAATATTTACAGTTCCCATTAAGAGCATGAGCATGTGTCTCGAAAGGCCAATGACCCATAAAACACATGCGCCCACTTGTATCACTACACGACCACAATATCAGTGGAATTGCGTCACTCTCCCACGATTAGGCAGGGCTGAGAATCAAGGTAGATTTATGGAACAAAATGGTGTTCATAAACGAATGAAATATTCACCGTGCGAGGTGCCGCTGCGGTAACGTATGGGACTGGCATTCGGGAAGTCCCGCATTCGCACACCTAAGGCCGACCAAGCCTCTGCGGATATGTCACTAAGCAAGATGGTATAGTACAGGAACAGACATTCTAAATGTCCGTCACACAATGAGATACGAGGTGTCTCCATTCGCGATATGACTATGTAATGAAAATAATCTAGGATAAAGAAACTAAAGCATCCATGAACATAATAATTAAGGATCTCATAGGTAAAAATGGCCGTAATAACAACTAATTTTAACTCGAGCAATAATATTTCATCACTCCTTCACTTTCGTCCAGAATTTGGGCCAATCACCCATACAGACTATCTTTGCTCTTAACAGGCACTTATAAGTCCTGGTTGATTGAGGTTGAGTTAGGAGTGGATTCCACACTGAGCACCAAGCGATCAGACCTCTGGGATGAGCGTGAGGGAACCCAAACGAGCAGCGAGCCACCTAACGTGTGCTGTAGAGTCTTCATCTCGACGTCAAGGTTCACCTAAGTAGTTACCAACTCGTGGGTTTCGATAGCGTCCCCCCCCCCCCCTCTCCCCAACAGACTAGGGCGTCCACCCGTCAAGTACAGCAGTTACATTGCGCAAATCCTCTAACATGTGCAGCGCTAACTCATCTATTGCCAACACTTTCGACCCTGAAAAATTGGATTGCAAGGAAGATGAAAGACGGAAAACTCAGGGATGTAATTATCCTACCCGGGTAAACCCCCAAGAAAAACCATGGGTCAGGAAACTTGGCCGCGGGATTCGAACCCACAACCTACCTAATATGGCCTCACACGTTACCACGGAGTAATCTCACTCGGTAAGTCCTTGGTGGGTGCGAGTCTTACATGCGATATGAGGAGGTTAAACAGAGAAAAAAGAAAAATATTTCAATCTAATTTGCCGCAAAATATGCAGGTACCACTTACCGTGCATTATACAGCACGATATAAATTAAGAGCCAGCTTAAAATAAAAGTATTGCGTTGTTAAAAGCATAATATATTCTAACTGAAGAAGCAATGGATTGCTTGACTATGCTTTCACAAACTTCTTCCTCACTTCAAGAAATTCAGTAACTTGCACATTTTGTAAAAAAATGTGACAAACAGCAAATAGCTAAGTGTATGGGAATTAATTTGGTATACTCGTATTTATCTCCCAAGCTTTCGAAATATAACAGCCTAAGGCAATGAAATATTTATTAATTGTATGCGTATTATAAACAAAACTTTATTGTGTTCATGAAGCAATTGTCAGAAATCCATGTCCGGCAGTGATCCTGCAAATAAATTGTATTTGGGTTTACTTTCTCCACTACGTAGCGGAAGTATTGTATTCCACCTAAAATTTCGATATTGTGATTTCACCGGAAATGTTTTGAGGCCCCCTGAAAGCTTCAGAAAGAAGCAAGCAAGTTTCCTTGTTAATTTCCTCTACTGCAGAGAGAATGTGGAAACTGCATTTCCTCAATCTGCAGTCATGGGCTGAAGCCTCTGGAAGTGGGTCACCCGAGAGGTTCCGTTTTAGTGCTGCTGTCTATTTTAATCCTCTGTATTGCTGCCATCGCATTATAGTGTGGAACATCACAACAGACATAATTTTCAAACAGAACGTTTTCCTGGCTTTGGGACAGGATAGCATCTTTTACGTGTGCCCGTGCGCTCACACTTAACTTCCTTGGCGCTATCAGCATAGTCTTAAATTTGTATGAGACACAGAGAAGCTTGGGTTACATTTTATAATCATGTAATGTGCGTAACACATGCGTATAGCATTAAACCTTATAAAGTTAATTAGTAATGCTTATGGTGTACTAAAGGATATCCATAATTATGTTAAGATCATTAAATTAAAAAAGCTGGTCTGTTGTATTCACGTGACTTTCTCTACTCTTGTACACTATTCTTAAGAACTACCCCTTTGAGAATTTACATATTGCTAATTTTCCTGAAAGTACAAGAGGAATATGGAACTAGGCCTTTCAAACTGAGGCGCTGTTGGGACCCCGGCCATCACCGACAGAGCACAGGTGCTGAGCTGGGCACCGGGGAGGCGGGGGAAGGTGAAGTGGCTGCGGTGGGGCGTATGTTGAATGGGACAGGTCATCCAGTCAGCGTGCAGCTTACCTAACCAATTATTATTGACAATTTTGTGAAAATGTCGTTTATTCTCTACATATATTTTAGTTGCACATGTGTACATTTACTATTTAGGTAGATTTTGGACATCGTTTTGTGGCAACCAATTTATGAATATTCGGTGCAATAGATTTGGCAGTAGAAATTCGTAGTACCACCTCTAAGGCAGCATCCTGCTTTTACTTTTACTTAGATGCATAATTGAAAACATCTGTTCGCATGCATAAGTTGTACCGAACATTCATACAAATTTAGGGCAGTGCATGAATTTTGGGTCATTGCTATTGATTAATACCTTGGTAAAACTTAATTAAATCACCTCTGTAGTGTTAGTACCTATCTTTTAGGATTGCGTTGCACTGCAGTTTTATCAGATCTGTTTCGAAATTTGATGGTGTTTTTTTCAGGACGGGCTGAAAATGGAGTTATAAACATTTCAAGTTTAGTTACCATATCGTTAATTTCTTTAACAAATTAAGCATTGGAGTATCCCTTCGGAATTGGTAACAAAATATAAATCTTCCCATGAAGAATTAAACGACATTTCATAACGAAAGAGAATGTATAATAACTGCTCCGCTATCTGCTATATCGTATTTAAGACACATCTTGAGAAGCGAGAGTGATAGACAGGCAGCATGCTACTCTTACTGTTTGTCGTACACATGCAGTCGCTATGTGGGGAAGCCACGGGGGCTGCTCAGTGCTACACCGGCGCGCCCCAGCGCTAAGTGCTCGAGTTGGAAAGACCTGCTTTAAGCGATGGTCGTCAAATGATGGCTTTGAAATTCCATTCTCCTTGCATGGCTAATAGTTATAAAAAGAAATGGCATTTTCCTGATTGACAACAGTATAAGTATTGGAAAATTCAAACAAATAAAATGGAATATCTCGGAAATTGTTTAACCTAAAATACATTGCATTTGACAAAACGTGTATGCTTTTATGAGATCTAAACTTTCTCTATCTATTACGGTTTACCTATTATTTAAAAGTCACGCAGACTGAAGATGACTTTGAGGAATTTCTCAGAAAATTCAAGACATACATTTAATTTGGCACTACAATATTCTACATGTACCGCATTTTAATCCAAATAATTATTAGAGCCATTTTTGATAAAATCAAAATTTTTGAGATATGTTCCAAATGAAGGGTAGTTGGGGGGATTTTCCTGAAAAATCTTTGTGTCGCATCCTAAACTTAAACATCAACTTCGGTATTTAAGCGACTTTTCGTATTTGAGTTATGCTCTTCACTGATACATGGACACACACACACAGACACACACACACACACACACACACACACGCGCGCGCGCGCGCGCAGCCTATTTTCAGAATTATTTTTTATTCACAGGACTTCCAAACGTGTATTTCTACTGAAATTTCGGTATTGAATGTTTGGCGAAATGCATACATTGGAATCATTGGGATATACAGAATGCAACAGAATAGCTGTTCCTAATTTTCTAACATAACAGAGGGCACAACATTAAACACTTTTTCTTAATAAAGTATTGTCGGGAAAAGATTCATTTTCAATATAAAAGGCTTCATCAGTCACATTGTAGCTGCATTCATATTTCAATTATTCTTATTATCATGGAAATAATAAACAACTCAAGATAATTCGTTGTATTTCACAAACTATCTTCTATGAGATCCGTTTATTTAATTTTAGGTATCAAAACACATCGGTATACAAATACTGAATTTGTAGACACGCAAAAGGCATTCGGAGCAGCTTAAAGAAGTGCTAATTTGGCAAAGTGAATCTGAGGAGTAACATTTGCGGTGCCATATTCCTTCCCATACATTTTCAAGACTTAATCAACATCTTCGAGAAAGTGACAATTACCAGGTTAACAGAGTAGACTCAGAAAGATATTAAATTTTGAAGAAAAAGTGTTGCACAGGTTTGAAAATCATCCACGAACTAGCAGTCGAGCTAGTGCAGCTACCAATTACAGTAACGCAAATTTACAGAGAAAAGCAAAGCGAATAATTCATCAAGTATAAAACAAGATTTCCGAACCAGAACTTTGACCTAAATTTCTCTTTGGTGCGCTAATGCTATTTGTAAATGCCATAAGTTTCTGTACTGTCAATTGCTATTTGAAGAAGTTCTTCCATACTGTGATATAAGTTACAATAGTTATTGCTTGTATTCGTGTCTTGGAAAGATGTATGTGTGCACCTGTTGCTTTCAGTAACTGTAGCTGTTGAAACTGCTTCCGAGAAAGTTTCCTCACCTGTTTCGTGACTTCACAACAGAGCTTGGCATTGCACCTATGGTTACGAATACTAGCCATCAAGCACCTCGTGCAAGTGCTTCTATCAACATCCATAAGAGAACAAGTAACATCCCTGAAATATTGGAAAATTGACTAAGGCAACTTGCGGGGTGGGATTTAGCACCTCGACCAAAAGGCGATCTTTTGTCCTATGCGCCTGACGGGGTACCCCCGGGGAGGATGGGGAGGCGAATGGATCCGAAGGGCGGCCGAAACGTTGCTATGACAAAGCAGGTGGCAGGGTCCCTACATTCTCCCAGTTAGAAGCACCCCAACAAAGGCTGGCTCAGAAATTCGGAAATCGGCTCTCCTCCACCCCTCGGGCTTGCACTATCCCATGGGAGGCCTGAAAACCAGTAGGTAGGTTCACCCTCCAGCCCGGGAGACGAAATTTCCTGATCGCATTTGTTCCTCTGCCGTGCTGCTTGCCATACTTTCAACCCTGGAAGAAACCTAACGGGATGAGGGTGAAGTAAAATTATTAATACAACGAAATGGAGGACAGAAAATTCGAAGCATATAGAAATCCTTCCCAGCATTCGCCTGGCAACTCGGGGAAACCTCTGAAAAAACCCATGGGTCAAGAAAGTCGGCCACGGAAATCGAACCCGCGACCTTCCTAATGCGGGCCACAGACGTTACTGCCTGAGACATCCAGCTCGGTAATATTGAAGAAAGTAAAATTATAAATCTAAATTAGTAATTAATAATTACATTAATATTATACAGGGAGAAAAGTTGTCTGTGTATTGGTGTGTGTGTGTGTGTGTGTGTGTGTGTGTGTGTGTGTGTGTGTGTGTGTGTGTGTGTGTGTGTGTGTGTGCGCGCGCGCGCGCGCATGCTTGCATCCACGCCTGCCGAGGAGATGCTAAAGAAGTCTGACGTTTCACTAGCGTTACACGTACTTTTGCAAGGGGAATTTTCATCTCTTATTTCTAATACCCAGAGCTGTGTGATATAATAATTATAATGAAATCGTATACATTAAGAACGCAGGAGGTAATTCAAATTAATTAAACCGTGCAACGTCGAACAGTTAGTCAATAAAAAAGAAATCGTTGGAGTCTCAGGTAGGGCAAGGATACATCCAATATAAAAGAACAAAAAAGGGAGAGACTGTTAAGTTAAAACAGAAGCAAAAGAAATACAATACCTATACGAACGAGGGGTGCCACCGCAAAATTATAAAAAATAAAGTGAGTAAGTGAAGAATCTTAGATCGAATCATTGCTACGCAGGAGATATAAGATGTGATAATCAGGTGGACTATTAATCATGAACGTCGGCAGACTTTTTTCCAGGGAGGGGCCACATGTTGGAATTTTGCAATCAGACAATATTAATTCATTAGTTTGTTGTCAAAAGCTATAGTATTTGTTGCGGATAACCATATTAATTTGTGCAAAATAAAAATTGTTCTTTACATAAAAATTAAAATAATTGTTTAATAGTCCGCACATTAGGTTCATAATTTCCCGCCCTTGCCCCCCCCCCCTTCGCGACGCCCATGCTATTAATGAAGAACACTCACAAAGGAATATTTAAAAAGGTAAGTCATACCCATGAGACAGACCCATTAGGAGGGGAAAAGCAAAAACTTGCAGTAAATAAAAAGCTTTGTTAATAATATTAATAACATGATTATATTATATTTATATTATATACATATTTGTATTACATTTATATTATATTTATAATATATATGACCGTCACCGTAGCGCGCCTGCCTCTGGCACGAGGGAACCCAGATCGATGTCCGATACCAGTACTGGATTTTCCCCCGCTGGGAGGTCTGGTCCGGGATGTCCTCAGCCTCGGTAGGTCCCTGAGGGGCTAATTGAGCTACTTGAATAAAGAAGTAGTGGCCTCAGGTCATGAAGACAGCATAACGGGCTGGGAGATCGGAGCGCTGACCAAGTACCACTCTCCAGTATTGCTCCCCACTCATGACGCCTGTGGTGGGCAGAGCTGGGGGACACAGGAGCTGGCTGGTAGGGCTAGGCCCGGATAGGGCTGTTGTGCCGCGGGGTTAGTTATAAGATATATATATAATTATTATATATATAATTATTATTGTTGTTGTTGTTGTTTATATTATTACTATTTTAGTAAAGTAGTCACACCAGTGCTATAGGAATTTCAAGCATATTTCTCTGCTCCTCAGGATATTTTCTCCTTAATGAGATGAAGTAACATTTTTATCCTTTTTCTAAAGTATTTATAATGCAAACCTCTTCAAAGGAGAGTTCTCGCATTTTGCTACTCGAGGTCGGAGAATCTCTAAAACGGCATTCGCAAAAATGCGACACAATCTGTCACAGAAACAAACGATAGAGGCTATAATCACAACCTTCCAACAAATCGTAATAATCTGTAACAGAAACAAACGATGTGGCACTTTCCCTCCAAAGTAGTGGAACTCATTTCTGATCTGGTCTGCGTGGTTCACTCATTCTTGTCAAATGTACACTGTTTGTGTATGTTTCTTAATGAAGTGGTGGGTAAATTTGTTTTAAGAAAAAGAGAGGAGAAGTCTCAGTTGGACTACAAATGAACATAAAATACTGATGCTAAATTAGCCATACCAAATAAACAATTAATAGAAAAGAACCGTTAATGAAAAGAACTACTTGGTGTCATCATCAGGTAAGCGAATATTAACGTTCACAACAAATGGAAGAACTTAACAGTTTAATACAGTGCTTTAGTATAAACAGCAACGCAAATGATGATTATAAAATCGTTCTTTAAGGCGACCTAATTAATTAGTTCATTAAATTCTAAATGATATAAGCGTTAATAAATAATTTGGATTCCATATATTACAAATATATCTTGCAATGATTTTGATTTTGAAAAATCATTCAGTATGTGGAATATACATAAATACTGGCCTATTATACATTATATACATTATATCACATTGGAAGTATGCAAATCAATACTGGTAATTTAATGTAGTGTAGGTATATAGAATGTGTGGATCTATATGTATAAAAGTTAATATAATATTTCATTTAGCAAATTACTGTTGACTTCATTTCAGTACACACATATGTATGTCAGCTTTAAAACCCTCATTAATAGTATAATGTGTAATGTTTTCTACAAGCAGAGTTTTGCACAAGTTTATCGTATTTTGCACAAATGTAAATTTTGATTTGTGCAATTTTGCGACATTATTTTATTTGCTAGCCTGATATCTGCTCGTGAAGTTACTTCAAACACACATGCGCACACACGTACACACAGACTCCCTATCTGACACTGATTGAACAAAGCTTATTGAATCTGAAATCACCGGAGGTACAGCGTCTCGAAAGAAAACATTGGAATGTGTGTCACGGAATTGTTGATTTAGATCTAAACTATCTCACGCCAGATACAACGCTGATCACCGCAATGAGATGAAGAAGAAACCTATAAATATACATCACACAGACGTGATACACATTAAAAGAAAGTGACGACCTTGGCATTCGGATCCATGACTCACAAACGTGTGGTAATTCCTATACCATCAAGGTCAGCGTTGGAGTTCACTTAAGCTCCAATAAATTGGACTCTGAGTCACAGTCATATGCATCAAATATTGGCCTCATGTCAAACTCGGTGCAATTGTAGCGGAGTTGATTTCAGTCTATTCATCTTGAACAATTTATTCTTTCATTTTAACTCTACGGCATCCATTTGAGTGTCATACATGTAGTTGTACACATTACTGTGTTATATATACGCACAGAGAACTCTATCAAATAATTCCGATCCGGAATCCAACCATGAGCATCTGGAATAGCGTGCAGTGCTCGACCAATTGAGCCACAAAGGTGCTCCTAAATAATTAACTAGTTACTACTATACGAACACTTCCGTTTGATCTGAGTATAAACCACATATTTAAATACTTAGGCTCGAAAATATCAATTTGCAATACAAAATCAGATATTGAGGAAAACATAGAAATATGGATGTATAAAAAGACACTTCGATGAAAGTAAGAGATGAGAAGTGAAACAAAGAGTACATAAAATTGTGTCAAAAACAGCTCTAAAATACGCTTGTCAAACTTGGCTAGAGAAACGGCTAGAGTAGAAGCAGCTCAAATGAGATTTCTACGAACACTATTGGGAGTGACAAGATTAGACCGAATGAGGAATACCGATATAAGAGCACAACTCAAGAAAGATAATTTAATTCAGGAGATTCAACGCTATAAGGAGTGGAAAGACCTTGTTTTAGCCCCCTTCGAGATATTCACGGCAAGCAAGATATTCACATTCCAGCAAAGGAATCATTTTGAGGTAGTTATTACTCACCATGTTTAGCTCCGACCTGAACCACATGGATGTAAAATGCTGCGGTATCCAAAACATACGAAAAGCGATCACTGTATAGGATGCTGCTGCACTCACAATGTTAACTGAATGATAAGATACACACAGTGTGTATACCTACGCGCTTCCATGTAAAAGCTTTGGGAAGTGGAGTGGGTAGCTGCTGATAAAGAAAACGTGTGAGTAAGGCTTCGGGTAAGGGCACCTGTGATCATTAGGTACTTCTAATAGGCTCATTAGCAATCGATATCGTCATTGATCAAAGGTCACCTCTAAATCATGGCTCTAGTTTTCTTGTACAAGTAATCTTGTCATCACCTTTGAAATGATCAAACCAACAGTGCATTTGCACTTCTATGGTAGACACAAAATTAAGTGGCGGCTCATAGCCGACCACTGCTTTATCAGATTATTTCCTTTCCTGTCGTACAAATAGATTTTGTGGGCGCCACTGATATTTACATCACCGGCTTTACACCATGATTTCACTCATTCCGGTCTGGGCCTCATTTTGACACTTCTACTCTCCTGACTGGGTGTTTTAAGCTTTTTTTTTTTTTTTAATGGTAGCTCCTGAAATGTTTTAGATAATCCACTGCTTTTTTACGTTGAAGTTTAAAATAAATAATGAATGTAAACACAACATTCTTAAATGTCAGATAAAAATTTGAAAAAATCAAAATAAAATAGTGCTTTTCGATAAAAACAAAAACTCATACGAGCAAACTTATACGCACAAAAAATTGAGCTCTTCTTATCTCTTGGAAGAAAACTATCATATTTTTAACTAACGAAAAGCATGATAAAGTATTGTATAAATGAATGCCATTAAATTTTGTGTCTACCATTAAAGTCAGGGATAATCTTTTGGTTAGCTTCATACAATAATGTAATACATTTCTCTTTTCAACAACATTAATTATAGGTGTATTAATTTCTTTATCTGCTAATCCATGAATAGCCTTAGAAATTTATTTACTCTCCTTCTTTCCTTATCTTCTAAAAAAATATATTCTCCACGTAAGATTCTTATATTTTCTCACCGCAGTTAGTTCTTGGTCATATTGCGACAGTAACTTACTCTAGATACGTTGGTTTACCTGACTCAGTTTATTGCAGCTAGATTGCGTAGTTATCTTTCTGTACCGTCAACTTAGCTAACTCGTGTATAGATGTTCTTAGTCGCATAATAGATTTTCTGTAGTCCTTTTTTGTGTAATGATTTTGAATATCCAGTCCGAAGAAAAGCACCATTCAAATTCAGACATAACCTTCGAATACGATTCACAGACTGAGCCATTTCGCTTCACGGTATGCATTGTAAACAAGGTGATAATATTTTCACTTAGTGCTTCATACAAAATCGTAATACAATAAGTAAAAATGAAAGATGATAATAACAGACAAAAATGGAACTGCACTAATGGTTTAGACACTCAAAGAAAACAAAATTACACATATAAGACTTGAAGCTTTCACGGCGATGATCATTAATTAAAGCTTCTCGGGTTACCAGCCTTGTAATACAAAGACACAGGCACACACGCACACACACAGCCTCACATAACCTTTTCTTTAGATTTGCCATCTTCCTCTGTATAGTGATTGTGCGTGGAGCTATTTCTGTTATTCTTAGCTTTCCGGTGTGCTTGATAAATGTCTGTGTTTATGTAATCATTCTTAAGGGTGTTTATCAAATAATTTACTTCATGAGATAAGTGATCTTTGTCCGCAATTTCATTAGCTCGATCTATACGTGTAACTTTGTTGTAGACAATGTGCCCTAATGTATCATCTAGTCTTATATAAACTCGGATATCCAAAAACGGAAGAGTGCCTAGATTTTCAATTTCCAGAGGCTGCTATGTATTTGTAACATACACACATACATACAAGTTTTTTGCTAGCCGCAAAATTTAATGGCGGCTGATAGCGGACTGTTACTACTCTCTTTCCTGCTCTGCAAATAAATTTTGTGGGCACAAATGATATTTATATCACCAGCTTTACAACGTCATTTCACAGCGTGTTTAGCTATACAACACCACAAGACCTGGCAAGCCTGTTGTGTTAATCAGCTTCTCCTGGCACCCGCCATTAAATGCTGTGTCCATGTTATCTTTCAATGTTGCATTATACCAGACATAAATCCTTATCATGAGTTCCAGATTAATTCCTTAATTGGCCTGATATGTAGCTATTATATAAGTGTATTGTATCCATTTAAATGATTTAGTTTAAGAATTTCTTTATGTATTTTCAATATATATTTGTACAGAGAGATCCAAATACATCTGCACCGCTACACGGTGTTTTTCCACTGCGAACGCGGAATCACGATAACAGCAGCTGATATACACAAGATCACGAGCATAACTTTTCTCTGCTCTGGTCACAATCAGTATTGAGTTGACCGATATCGTGCGGCTGCATTATTACCAGTGTGCTTTATTATTTAGTCCTGTACTTGGTCACAAAGTGTATTATAACTCAGCATTTGTTTTCTACTGCACAGCGTGTATTTATTATTATTATTATTATTATTATTATTATTATTATTATTATTATTATTATTATTATTATTATTATTATTATTATTATTATTATTATTATTATTATTATTATTATTATTATTATTATTATTATTATTATTATTATTATTATTATTATTATTATTATTATTATTATTATTATTATTATTATTATTATTATTATTATTATTATTATTATTATTATTATTATTATTATTATTATTATTATTATTATTATTATTATTATTATTATTATTATTATTATTATTATTATTATTATTATTATTATTATTATTATTATTATTATTATTATTATTATTATTATTATTATTATTATTATTATTATTATTATTATTATTATTATTATTATTATTATTATTATTATTATTATTATTATTATTATTATTATCATCATTATCATTATCTTTTTTTTTTTGACGCCCGTACATACATGAATACAATTTTGCGCCTTATTTTTTAGAGAATTAACCGACAGGGAGTGATTTTGCCTTTTTTCAACAAGACTGCAACAGTTCACACAGCCAATCCTTCGATGCGAACAATGTGTTTCAGGACAGAATTATTAGTATAAAATTGTGGCCCCCTCGGTCCCCCGACCTAACCGCCTGCGATTTCTATCTCTGGGGTAACTTAAAACATAAAGTGTACAAGACAAACCCACACATCCTAAAACAATTAAAACAAAATATTCGTCAGGAAGTTGTCAACATTTCTCAACGTGAACTACGGGAAGTAATGAATAATTTCCTAAAGAGGTGCCAAAAATGTATGGACAACGACGGTGGCCAGTTTCAGCATCTGCTATAATTATATTGGTAAGTAAAGCGTTGAAAAGTAGTTTTAAAATGCTGTATGGTTTAATCCGTGCTGTTCTATGACAGCGGCAGAGGACCCGTACAGACAGAACACTGCGCAGTCGGTTCACAGTCTTTTGGATCACCCGTTAGTATAATTAATGTGTACATATATGTATTTTGTGATGTATAAGTATATATATATATATAGTTTGTACTCGTCTTTATACGCAGAAAATGGTTATTTCGGAATGCTAAACAATTCACACAATAATTTACTTGAAACATATTGTGACGTCGGACACGGCACTCAACAAAAGACGGTAGGGTCGAGCCATTTCACACTACATAACATGCCGGCAATCAAACAAAGGCGCGAGCGAACACGTAACTAAAACCAAGCCAGCGGCAACACAAGGGTTCCTAGAGCCTTTGAGAAAGACGCTATCTCTGCTATATAAGGGGACAAAGAAACAGTGGAGAGAGTTAATTACAGTTGCAGGCAGAGTGGATTACTGCGTCAGCGAGTGCGGGACAGCTGTGCCTGTGTTGTCCCATGGTGAAGTTCTAACGAGCGTCGAGTGACTGTATCATCGCAGTTACTGTATGAGTCACAGAGAAAGTGAAAAAAGACATTGAAAGGGCTGAGTCAAGGGTACGAGAAGAAAACAGCTGACTGTAGACTGGGTTAACGTCACTGGAAGAGAACTGGGTTTCTGTGCAAAATTTTGAAAGAAAATACATAAAGTGATAGAAAAGTAACTAAACTGGAGTTTTGTCGTTTTTGTCACATAGTGTCGGAAGTGAGATTCATCGAATTGCCCATTTGCTACAATATTACGTCAAGCTATTATTTTGCATCCTACTGGCAAATAGGGATATTTATTTGGTACCCTACTGTGACTGGATGCTTACATGCTGAGGCAAGGCTAACTACACCACCCTCCCGAATTACACAACACAATCGTTTTTGCAGTCTTAAGGATACCCATCTGTGTAAAAAGGCTAAAAATTTAAAAAATTATCAAAAATGGATTTTTGTTTTATCAAATAGTTTAAATCTTCTGCTTTATTTTGATATGCTTTTTATAGCCTTACGGCCTTTTTATCTATGTCACGTGGCCGTCTAACTGATTGCCTGTAAGTGGTCATGTCCATTTAAATCCATACAGTTCCATTATCCTTGCTATCACTTCAAACTTAGTTTTCCCACGTTTTTATTTTTAGCACTGTTTGCTCTTTAAAATGCTCCACACGATGCAATTTTCAGTACTTATGCATGAAATTTGGTGTATCTGCTTAAAAATAACATTATTTTTTTCATAACGTGAATAACTGCTGCGTAATTAAATATTTAAGTTTACATTTCGAAATGTAAATGAAAGAAATTATGAATTTAAACTTTAAAATTTATTTTTATCCAAACTAATAACAAGATGAAAAAATTATCTCATCAATTTGCTAACATTCTATTACAGGACATAACTGAAAATTATTAAGTTTTTAAAATCAAAATTGCATCATGGGGAACCATTTATACAAATATTTAAAAAAATATATAATAAAATATTAACATGTTAGCAATTAATCTGACTAAATGTATGAAATTTAGCACAGTTACTCCTCACTATACAGTGATTGTTGTGTTAAAATTTCAAATCAATCCAATGAAAACTGTAGATTTTCAAAATTTCACAGATGGGTACCCTTAAGAGCATTGGTACCCTCGGCTGACTTTTGATTGTAACTTCCTGAGCAATAATTTTACATTAAACAATGTGAAATGTAATTTTGCTATATTTTGTAATTACTTTGCCATCTTTTTTAAGTTTAGTCGTTTTATAGGTCATTTTAAAACATCTTAGGACGTCAAAATTCGGATTGTGTTATTTCTCTCTAGAAATGAGGACTATGGAATGAAGTTTTGGAGTGGGGTAAGCTGTAGTAGCACCCTGACCACCTACAGCAGGGCGTGTACTTCTCACATCGATCTTACAAAAACCTGTGCTAATTCAACTCATGCTGTTTTCATCTACCACCCGCGGGGTCTCGCCAATGCGTCTGGTAATCAGCGAGTTCAAATGCTCAGTACATTTCCAAACACAACATCGACTCCCTCACCCTAAGGCGTTAAAATCTCACGAAACGAATGAGTTGGAAGCTATTCCATTTCACATACAGTTATATAATGGTTTCCATATATCAGGCTAATCAATGAACCAATATTTCGAAAACAGCCAAAACAATGAAAACATCATTTGACACTAAATCACATATTCCACTAGCTCCACGTTTCCCCTATGGTACTAGGTTTTCATCTATCTTATATGATTTCTTAGTTGAAGAAAAGTACGTAAAATCAGTTCGTCTGACGAGGGCTTCAAGTTATTCACAGAAAATTCAGGATGTACGTTTTAATATTGTTACAAATATCTTTAATATATAAAATAAAGAAAGATGTTGATTTTTGACACCAAGTTAGGTATTTATCTAACTTTTAACTCACTCACTCAGTCATTCACTCCCTCACTCACTCCCTCACTCACTCCCTCACTCACTCACTCACTCACTCACCCACTCACTCACTCACTCACCCACTCCCTCACTCACTCCCTCACTCACTCACACACTCACCCACTCACTCACTCACTCACCCACTCACTCACTCACTCACTCACTCACTCACACACTCACTCACTCACTCACGTCACACACATGCACACATACAATTCGAAATATTTAAAAAATGACTAACGATTCTGTTTAAAATGTCATATTTAAACCGTTTATATGATAATTACTTATTTTGGGGTAAAAATAAGTCTTACAATATTTTTCTATCTTATTAACGAGAACAACACGTCTGCACATTTCTTTCTTGATGATGATGACGATGATGATGATGATAATGAATGATGATTATAATAATGATGATGATGATGATGATAATAATAATAATAATAATAATAATAATAATAATAATAATAATAATAATAATAATAATAATAATAATAATAATAATAATAATAATAATAATAATAATAATAATAATAATAATAATAATAATAATAATAATAATAATAATAATAATAATAATAATAATAATAATAATAATAATAATAATAATAATAATAACAATAATAATAAAAAAGTGGATGTTGCTGATAGTTTCGTAAGCTTATGTCAAATATGCCGCTGAAAAGCACTATGGACAACACTACAGGAAGGCAATCAGGATACACTCTGAAATGAATAGATTGTTCACAGATGCAAAATAGTTCGAACGCAAATTCAGTTGTACTTATGACTCTTCAACCACCAAGCACACAAACGATTCAGCGTTTACTTCCGATAGGCAATAATGTAATTCCATTTACACATAAAGTGCAAAACAACATAGAGCAGAATTTCAGATATAAAGTAGACAAGCAATTTTCAGCGGGTTTTGAGTCACTAGTGATATAAGAATTAGGTCCATGAGAAAATGTTGAATTAATGACCTAACTTACAAGTTCTTCTATGTTCGTATTGCTTACTAGTTCAATTACCCTAACCATTTTTTTTCCTTTCAGTTTCGCTTATCGGTGGATGCAGATACGTCAAGTGCATGTCACTCTGTTAGCAGTTTAAATAAATTAACCACTCTTTTTCTTCCGGACAAATATTTTGTAGCTTAACTACACATAACCTCACGTTGACCTACCACAATGTGTTTGAGTAGCTACAAAGTACACATTACAGCAAATGTTTATGTCATTTCCAAGTGCGTGAAGACTCAAAATGTATGTTAATTAGTAATATTAACATTTGGAACTTGTGACAACTTCTTGTTGCCGTTACACAATCGTGGATAGTCTAAACAAGGCACTGTGCCGTATAGGACTTAGACGAATTTGGTGCTCCAGACATGACGTTTTTCGTCCACGGCTGTAGAAATACGTATGTTAATGTAAAGAGTCACAATTTATTGTGGTTATGGGTGAAATTAATGCTCTATATAGGAAAATAAAAGAACAAATTGAAGCCATATTACGCCTTCTAGAGTAGGGACACCGGGTATCTCAATGGTTTCATTCGCTGCTGTCGTGGCGCCATTCTTGGCTCAGCAGTGGCGATTTTAGTCTGCATTATTGAAGTCTTCACTATCTATCTCATGACCCAATGTGAGTCCATGGTAAGAGATAGGTCCTCATATTCCATTGCTTCATCTCAGAAATCGGTTCAGTCTTCTCTTGGTGGAAGACCAGGTATGGGGGACATTACACAGGACAACGACATCCTAGAGTATCTTGTATTACAGGGGACTTGTGTTATTTCTACTAAACTAAAACGTGTTCGGGAAGGTCGTTGTTTCTTTGTCAAACGGATATCAGTAATAAGTACATCGAGGCCCAAGCATGTTCAAGGTATTTTACTGGGAACCAAGGACATCACACAGGGCAGAGAATAGATAGCTAATGAATGAGTCGCCTGAAATGAAAGCTTCGCTGTTTAGAACAGAAGGTAAAGCTTTTAGCTCTCGCACTTGAAATCATTTGGTTTTTCTACTAGCATCAGAATGTACTAAAAGACATAAGTATTAGTTTATAAATACTTGATATTGATATTGATGATATGGCCATGTGTGTTTAATTTCCAACAGATGAGAATGTTATGCACACAATTTCCAGCCTAACTCGAGTGACTGTCATTCGTTATTTTTTTCTCTTACTCTCCTTCCGTCGTGCAATGTTGTCCTCGGCAAGAATCATCCCGAGCTATGTCATCTATGAAGCCTTATTGAGTGAGATGTAGAAAATAAAGCGTTTCATAAACAACAGGACAACCTGCTTTGTCATGAACATATTATTTGATCTGAAGGCCTTACAGGCTAAAGGGTGTAAACCAGAGAAGGATCATGAGAACCAAGTTCTTTGACATTGTGCTTGTGAGCCACTTCTCTGACTATGAAATACTGAGTGGTGATGTTTCTATTAGAAACTAACATTCGGTTTCTGCGGATAATTTGAGGTCAACCACTTAGTGATGTAGCTATCCCTCTCAACTGTTTCCTGAACTTGCCTTACTAAGCTAGAAGTTCCGAATGCTTATTTTTTAAATTCGATTTGACATTTCCATTAATACAACGTAATAAAGAGAAATGAAATATAATTACATTAACTACGTATAAGACACTTTCAAATTTGTGGGAAAGCTTACGCCATAAAGCTAAATGTTTCTAAATGTACAGTACCAACACTGTCTTGATTCAGTAAATCAGGCATGGGTAACATCGGCTCAAAAGGGCCACTTCACTAAAACGCGTTCTTGCCTCACTCCACCGGCCATTCCTCTCCTTCACTTCTGTTCAACTTCCGACACGCCTCTTTGAGTGGCGAGTATGGCCTCGTTGGAACGTCTGTTTTAAGAACAGTGGCAGAGAGAATTTGTTGTAATTTACGAGAACAGGAATTTGCTATTTAATAACCAATTTCAATTTGTAAATATAAGCGATACAATATGGAACGCCACTTTGATCAGAAGTATAAGTTAATCTTTGGTTATCTTACAGGAGTTTATTTACAATTGCAAAAGGTACTTTCTGAATACTTGTATTTGTAAAGATATAAAAGGGATATGATTTCCCTTTTTAGGGATTTAGTTTCATATTAGTTTATTTATACAAACTATTGTATTTCGTGTTTCAAAGTTTGAACATAATATTGAGCTTAAAACCCAAAAATTTACTGTGAAGGAGAAACAAAGTAGTATGTTAATCATAAGGCAGCTTTAATAATATTACGTGCATAAGAAAAAGGATGTTTATAAACTTGAAGATCATGTAATTTACCTAACCACAGCAGGTGACTGTAATAATTATTGCATGCAACATATGTTTAACATAAACAAAATAGTTAATAATAGCGTAAAAGTTATTACTACCGTGCAGGTGGAGTGAACCCACCACTGCACTTGTTGTATCAAAAGAGCCTTCGTCACTCGATAAGGGAATGTGGGGTGAATAAGGCAAGTTCAATCGCTCGTGCACATGCTTGCTTTATCAGAAACAACACCAATTTGTAGAAATATCGAGTGAAAAGACAATTTCAGAGGCGGCATGTGCACCACAAAGAGCTGCGTATGTATCTAGTAAATTAAACGAACCATCGTCGAAATGAAGGCGGCACATAAATTTTCATCCAGACAAATCATAAACTTGAATTTGTTTCTCTGTGCCAGCACTGCGCTCGCCAATCAGAGGGCCTGACTTCATTCCCAAGCTGCCTTTAGGGTGTGGTGTTTTGTGTTTTTGCACTCCTACCAGCACGGATCAATTTCTACTTCACTGCAGTATTATTATCCATCCCACTTACCTCTCACAGCCAAACTGCAGTTAAGATGAAGCATTTTCAATGTTAACCAACACTATTGGTCTCTTTATTCACCCTACCAAAAGTTCGATGTCGAGATTTCATTACAAATATCTACATGTATTTTAAAACTCCTGCGTACAAAAAGCATTACTAGAAAAAAAATCCACGGTGTGTGTATGTATGCGTGTATGTGTGTGGTAATACAAATCATATATAAGTCAAAAACAAAATGCCGCATAAATAGCAAACAACACGAACATTTCTTTAAGAAAAACCCCTCAAACCAAAACTTAGTATAAATGGAGAAATTTTCATTTCTTCCTATTTCCTCAGAAGTATCTTTCACGATTTTTATAACAATAATATATGATTTGATGTACTTTTATCTCAAATAAAGCAGTTATCTTGAACTTCCTGCGGAGAAACTGTGAAATGGCCTTTTCTTCAATAATCTGTGCTTAATTTTGTATAGTTAGAAGGTTATTAAAACAGACTAAAACTCACCGCAAGGAAAATATAGAGGTCATTAAAGTACACAATTTGTGGCATTTTTTCCGTAGCATTAGCTAATATCAAGATTTTCCACGTTTTGATTTTACGTTTTGCCTAATTGTGTGTGACATAAAACGGAAATTCTTTATAAGTTCTTTTTTTTTTCTTTAACGCCGACATATTTGAAAAGGGTCAACACTGCTAAAAAGGTTTTGCGATATAGTAACTAACATTATCAAATAATTTGAACAGAATTGGGATATATTCTTCACCACTCTATCCTCTATGTGATCTGCAACCTTCAAATATGCCCGGTCACTTCTAGCGCCCCATCCACCAGTGAAAAATATTGGAGAGCAAGACCTGGATTTCTGACTTCATTGTTAGCATTAACAACAACAACAACAACATTATCAAATATTCCTTAAAAATCCTGCATCGCGATTTATATTTTGTTTAGTAACTTTTTCTCTCGTGGACTATAAATAACGCTATAAATGAAAAATGTTAATAATATTCTTATATCATGATGTTCATTCATTTTCTTAATTTGATTTTCATTATAGCTCTTGTGAATTGCAATTTTATATTCTTACGATAATTGGTTTTCTTAGTCTGATTTAATTGTTGCTTTATCTGTAATTTGTGTTCTACTGTTAATTACATTTATTTAGTTTATTGTAATTCAGGACTTCTGTGTGCCTAATGTAAAATGTTGATTAAATAGTGTAACAAAATAACAGAAATCGACAAATCCCATTTCTGACACCAGGGTGATAAAATGCCAAAAGCCCAGTTCAATTACTTTTTTCTCACTTTATTTTCTTCTAAAACCTCTTGCACAGATACAGTTATCTTTTACTGACGTTACAGTCTACAGTTCTTAGTGATATTACACCTCACAACTGTTTTCTTCTCTACCCCTTACACACAATTTTCTGTTATTCTTCACTTTCTCTGTCTCTCAAACAACTGACTTTGACGATACAATCATGAAACATTCATTAACTGCTTTGTTACCTTCCTCCACGACGCGGCCACATACGCAGCTGACACTTCTACACTAAAACCAAAACTGACTGACTCGACGACCATATCTGTAACTAATTACTGCAGTTCGTTGCCTCGCCTCCTTATATAGCGAAGATGACGTAAAAGAGACCTCTCTAGAACTTCTACAAGTGAGCCGATCGCCGGATACCTCTCGAATGATGTAGAAAACCCCCTATGGTTCTGCCGCTCTGATGTCAACAGTCGCGCGAAACAGCCTGAACTTGAGCGCCTTTGATACATGCACTATCAGTGAGGTGGGGCAGCCTGGCCCCGACCGTCCTTGGTTGTGCGCATGGCCAGGCCAAAATATATCAAGAGAGTCATCTCTAAGAAGTGGGTGTCATTCCAAATTATTTCAAACATTGATATACATTGGAACAAAATATGTTATATCAGGCATGAACAAAATCGGCTCAACTGGGCTACTCCACTGGAACACGTTCTTATCTCACTCCACCTGCCAACCCTCCCCTATACTGCTGTTCGCCTGATTCAGTGGCGAGTGTGGCTGTTTCATGAAGAGTGGCAGAGAGAATTTATTCTAAGTTACAAAAACAGGAAAGTTTAATATGCGGATTTCAATTTCCAAATATAACACGCTACAATGTCAGATGCCACTTTGATCAGAAGCATAAATCAAACTTACGGTATTTGTTTACAATTTCAAAAGTTACTTTCTGAATAATCGTAGTTGTAAACACATAAAAGAGTCAATATTATTCCATTTTTTAGTGGTTTAGTTTATTATTAGTTTATTTAATATAAACTACTGAGTTTCCTGTTTCAAAGTTTGAGCAAAATTATTAACAATTTATTATGTTGATCAAATAGTTTTAAAATATTTTTTCAGGTTAAATGACAATGAAACGTTACTGCTTTAATTATTGTGAAAGAGAAACAATTTAGTATGTTAATCATAAGGCAGCGCAAGGTTATTACGTGCATAAGGTAAAGAAAGGTTATAAACTTCAAGATTATGTAATTTGCCTAACCACAGTAACAATTATTGTATGCAAAATATGTGTAATATAAACAGAAGTAGATAAGAACAGTGTAGAAATTAGTACTACCGCGCAGGTGGAACAAACCCACCGCTGCACGTGTTGTATCCAAACTACCTTCTTCACTCGGCAAGAGAGTGTGGGGTGGGTAAGGCAAGTTCAATCGCTATCTCTCGTCTCTTGCCCATGCCTGCGTTATATAAACTAATGAGGTGTAATTTTCTTAATCGTATTGAAATTCCAACATCAACTAAGCTAAAGCGTAAACATCTCATTCGTAATAAAATAAGTAGGTAACTTTGTTGCATTAATAAAAACACTGTTTAACTATCAGCTAGATATTACTTACTAGCACATTCCATTCCTGTAAGTGACTTAAGAGTGTAACTTAAAAGTGTCTAACCATTGACTGCTGTTTGGTTTATCTTTTAGAAGAAAGCACGTAATTTTCCAAAGAACCAGTTAACCTGAAGTTTCTACAATAAAGTGTACTTTTAAGTAGGAGGCATATATGAATTTACACCTTGTAAATTAGAATATTAAGCGGAGTTTGGGTCTAGAACCACAGTGCGCTTTGATTACAAAAGTCAGGTTATGAGTCTCCCATATATAATATACATATACTTCAACACATTGCTCGTAAAAGTCAAACTGCCAAATGAAAGAGATTTATTGCAGATAACTATTCACTCGAAACCAAACTCGACATCCCAATGGCCGCTTCCGGCCTCCTATAATAAGCTGATCCTGCATTCATTTTATGGTTCTCGTTTTGGCCTGATTTCAAGAATTTCCCTGTCTGGTATTCTGAAAATGTTTTCATAAATTCTCTATACGGTTTTTAATTTCTTGCAAGAAGGTAATGCGTGGAGAAATGAGCTTTGGAGCTACATCCAGTTGTGCGTATTTTTACTTTCTCTACTACGTATAGTAAAGTAGAGGAAGTATTGTATTCCACCCAAAAATTTGATATTGATATTTCACCGGAAATATGTTTTGAGGTCCCCTGTATCTAAATGAATAGCATTTTTAGAAAAAGGTCCGTGTGTGTGTGTGTGTCTGTGTGTGTGTCTGTGTGTGTGTATGTGTCTGTCAGTATGTCTGTCAGTATGTGGACAGCATAACTCAAAAACGAAAAGTCGGTTAAAAACCAAAGTTGGTATTTAAGTTTAGTGTCTTTCAAGAATGCGACACGAAGATTTTGAAAAAAATTCCTCCACCCTAAAGTACCCTTTACATGGAAAAAGTTTCGAAAATTTTTATTTTCTTGAAAATGACTCTAACAATTTTGATTACAATGCCATATGTTTGACATATTTTTTTGAAAAATTAAGTGTATATCTTGAAATTTCTGACTGTAGCACAGAAACTCTGGATGACTTTTGCATAACTGGTAAACCGTAAGAGATAGACCAAATCTTAATGTACAAAAAATGTAGATCTTGCTAAAACACACAATTTATGTCTGAATAACTTTTTTGTAGAGTGAACCATTTCGGAGATATTGCTTATTACTTTTGTAAGTTTTGGAGGACTTATGCTTCTGTCAAATGGAACATCGGTATTCATTTTTTATATATTAACCATGCAAAGAGAACGGAATTTGAAAGCTTTAAAAGAGTTGACTATCGCTCAAAGCCTACTGCATTCTCATATTCTTCTTGTATGTACAAGGAAATAATCAATTAGACAATTTCTGCAAATGTTTATCTCAAGATGAAGAAGATGGGGAATAAGAGATTGTAAGAATAGTTGGTGCAAGAGTACAGAAAGTCATGTGAGTGCAACACATTAGATTTTTTACAACTAAATTCCACTGCGTTTGTGATATTGAGAAATCATGTTAACAACCACGTCTTGTATACATGGATGCCTGGACGGACAGACGGATGAGAAGGCCGGGACGAGACGGAGCGACGCCTGGACGGACGGATTGTGGAAGATTAGAGAGAGAAAATAATAAGAATGTAATAACCAGTGTATTCAGTTTCGTCGCAGTCATATTCAGTATACCCGTAGTGTGCAAGGTTGGCCGGCCTAAATTGCCTATGGGCTAGATTTTGTTTGAGGATTTGGCTCAAGAATGTTAACAGAATGCCAATTTGTTTGGGAACTATAGGCAAGGTCAGAGCGATACTTGTGCCAGGTTGTGTGAAGTGTAGAACAGAAAATATGTGACGCACATAACAGACAAGCCCATTGTCTGTTCCTGGAGCAATGAGACATTACGTACGTCACATATGGCTAACACCTGGTCACACAATGATACTCCTGCTACGTATTACCTCCCAAACTAATTCACATGTCAGCAAATAGCATTTCCTTTTTCAAACCAATTATCACAGTGCGCATTCCACATCTCCGGCATGAATTATGGTAATGGATTAATGCACATAAATAGCTGCCAGAAGCTTAAAAATTTGAACGAGTGCCAGAAACTTGCCCAAATCGGAATATGCAGTAAAGCTATGCTATCTTGCCAAAGTATTCTTATCCTCCAAATGTTCATGGCTGCATGGTTGGAAACCCTGACTTCATGTCACCAGTCTACATGCATATTACTGATATCAACCAACTACCGCAGTAAATGCAGCAAAGGTAATAAACGGAAGGCTACAGTTCCTACTTATCAAACAGAAACACAAAGGTTGTACTAAAGTTGTGAAGACAAAGTGTTTGGGAGTAAAAACAGATAGAGAAGTTAAACAAGAAAATGATATTAAGAACAGAATCAATAAAGGTAAAATTATAACACACGTATAAGTAGGAAGAATACATTGCAAATATATAATAAAATAGTGAAAACTACTTTCACACATGGAACTGAAACATGAAATTTAACAAAATATTTAGAATAAAAACTTATGTCGCTTGAAATGGTTTTCTAAGAAGGTCAGCGACATCTTCAAGATTGGTAAAAATAAGAAATAATTTTAGAAAACGTCCATGTGTGTATGCGCGCGCGCGCGTGTGTGTATGTGTGTCGGCGCGTGCGTGCGTGTCTGAGCCTTGTCCATGTGTGTCTGTGAACAGCATAATTTAACAACGAAAAGTCGCTAAGTACAGCCCTCCCAGAACGTGGTGACAATTCCCCATTCCTGAAGCTTAGATGCACAATAGCAGACACCAGCCAACTTTCATAATTAGAGAGCTGGGGGGGGGGGGGGGGTAGGGATTAGTGTACAACTTCCTCTGTAATAACTAATAATTGTTTACAATAAACATACACTGCTTATGGACGTAACTGCCTGAGTTCTCATATTCGCTAGTTCCCCATGTGGAGTGTTACGATGATCTGGACAAACTGTACCAGACTTGGTGTTTCAAATTCACCTTCCAAGGATGCGACACGAAGATTTTCAAGAAAATCCCCCCCACTCCAGACTAGCCCTTATATGACACATTTTTTATTAATGTTCATTGTATCAAAAATGGTTCTAACGATTTTGATTAAAATACCATATGTGTAAGATATTTTCATACCAAATGATTTGTATATTACCTTGAACTTTCTGGCAATGTCCTCAGAAATCTCCTTCATTCTGAATAGTTTTGCACAGCTGCTAAACCATAAGAGATAGACAAAATCCTGGTGCACAAAAATATGTCAAATACTTTTTTGTGAAGTGAACCATTTGTGAGATATTCCATATTATATGTTTGAGTTCTCAAAATGGGAAGTCGTTATATATTTATCTCCTGTACATGCAAAGAGAATGTAATGTCACAACCATTCCATAGCAACCGACTCTCAAAGGATTTGTCTATTGCTGAAGGCTACTATATTTTCCACTTTTCGTAGTACAGCCATGGGAAAATAATTGAGCATATTTGTATTTGCAAGTATGTATACAATGCGAGTGGTGATTCAACACACAGCCTATTTATAATTTTGGGGTAACTTTACAAGACATTTTTGGTGATGAAAATTCAGGTCCTGCTGCTCACTCATTAGAAGTAAACAACTAAATGATTTTTAAGAACCAAACGATTTAGAAATGTTGAAAATTGCATGTTGGAAGATTAAAAGTTGACATAGCGTTGTGAGAGTGCAGCAAGAAAGAGCATTTGAAGCAAAGTAATTGTTCTTTATCAGTATCCTACTTTATTACAAGTTCCCCGCCCTGCTCTGGTGATATATGGACAGGAAAAGCAGCAACAGCAGCAGCCGCACAGCCGCAGACAAGCGACGCCTATAAATACCAGCGCGCTGGTAAGGGGGAAAGGCTCTTTAAAAAGGAAGAAAATAACTTCTAAAAGCAGGGAAAAGAAGGTCCTTGAGGGGAGTGGCATTTAATCCACGCTAGGCGTGAGTCACATTGATATGCAAATACCGAGAGAGATGTGCTTGGTTCGTTCAACTGTGTTGCCAAGGACTTTCCTCTTCATGGCCCAATAAAATTCATTACTACTAACAGACGTTCCTTTCTTTCGTCCGTGCACGGAGCCAGGAGCTAGGTAGTTCTATTACTTTCTACTAGGGGAAGTAGTATATTCGACCCAAAAATTTCCATGTCGAAATTTCACCGGAAATGTACGCTTTGACACCCCCTGAATCCAAAAAAATAGGTTTACAAAAAGGTCCATGTGTGTGCCTGTGTGTATATGAACAGATAACTCAAAAACGAAAAGTCGGTTAAAAACCAAATTTGGGATTTAAGTTTAATACCTTTTAAGGGTGCGACACAAATACTTTGAAGAAAATTCCTCCAACCTAAACTACCCTTTACATGGAAAGATTTTTGAAAAGTTTTATTTTCTCAAAAATTGTTGTAACGATTTTCATTAAAGTGCTATATGTTTAAGACATTTTATGGCAAATGAAATGCCTACTTTAAATTTTTAGTTATAGCCTATGTAGTCCTGTTTACTCTTGATAATCTTTGCATAAGTGGTAAACCGGTAAGGATAGACCAAATCCTATTATACAAAAATGTAGATCTGGTTAAAATATACAAGTTATGTGCAAATGATTTTTTTTTTTTTTTTTTTTTTTTTTTTTTTTTTTTTTGGTGGATTGAACCATTTTGGAGATATTTCTAGTTATTTTTGTGAGACTTGCAATACTTATACTTTTCTGAAACGGAAGATTCGTTATTTATTTTTATCTCTTGGCCGTGCTTTATCTCAAAGCCTTCATAGAGCGACCAGCTTTGAAAGATTCATAATCGCTCAAAGTCTACTGTATTTCCATATTCCACTTGTACCTGCAAGGAAGTAACAAATAAGATAATTTCTGCAAATGTTTATCTCAAATAACATGAACAATATGGAGAAATAAGAGTTTGTAAGAATAGTTAGGACAAGAGTAGAGAAAGTTATATGAGTGCAACTCATCTGAGTTTTAAAAAATATGTTAGTCCCGCCACACACAAGTAAACGGTAAAGAAATTGAAAATACGATGCAAGTAGAAACGAGGGCTGTGTTAAAATAGCTGTCTTATAGGCGCGGTTAAATTAATGCAGAATTTAAACCGAGCGGGATGGCTCAGGCAGTAACCTCTGTGGTTCGCATCCAGGAGGTCCAGGGTTCAAATTCCGTGGGCTGACCAATCTGACTGGGGGTTTCTCTTGGGTTGCCTTAGTCACCAAGGTAAATACCAGATTGGATATTTAATAACACGACCCAAAGGTCCACCTTAAGTCTAAAGCAATCGTATAAGTGAAAAATATATAGTAATAGTGAAAGCTGTGCGTTCTATCCATAGACTGGCACCCTAAAGCCATCTGTCTGTCACAGAGGCGGAGGTGCAGTTGCCCTGCACCTATCCCTAAGTGGACTCGTGAGGAACCAAGGTGATATGATTGGAAAGGGTAGAGTGAAGCTGAAAAATTCGACGCCATGACCGGAACTTGAACCACGATCTATCGGTTACCGTGCGGCTGCTCTAACCACTAAGCTATCATAGCCAACATGCCGACATGACATAAATTCTCCAACTCACTCACATTTTCCTCGGTAAGCGACACAAGGAGATATCAATGTATATGAGGTGGTATGATATAGGGATGATACCTTGAAGGCTAACTGTCCGCCTCACACCAATCTACAAGTATCCCGTAACAGATCGTTCGAGATATGATTACGTAGTTAAAACGACGTAGAATAAACAGAAGAATAAATGCAGAATTTAAATTAATACTGAATATGCACTAATTTAGTAATACCCATTTTATATCCTGCATAACTAGTCTAATGTTTGATATAAGGATCTAAATATGTACTGAGGTTTCAAAATAATCTTTATCAAAATGTGATCTAATTCAATTTTTTCGGTCTCCTCATTCTTTCCGAAGTAGCGAAAAGTTATCGTACTAAGTTAGCACTGGTGCTGCAGAAACCATGGATTATATATGTACTCCTTATGCTGTGGAGACAAAATGAATGTATGAGATACATTTCCAGATCGATGCAATTACGAGCTACAAACATGAAAAAGAAGCTCAAACGTAATCCGTAACTCAAGCGATGGAAAGATATTCTTGTAGACGTTTAATAAGAGCGGCCCTTAGTGGGCTGGCAGTGGTTATAGATGAGTGCCAATTGATAAATGTAGCAGTAAATGGAATAAATTTAAGATGCTGAGGAAATACACCTTAGGAGACCTGAACTACGGAGATCATTTTGCTAAACTCGTCTTCCATATTTGATAAATAACAGCCGCATATCTATAAAAGAACGACTTCAAATGTACATCCTATATTGGGCTACACGATGAAAAATCTGATGTGTTGCACTCACATGACTTTCTCTACTCTTGTACTAATCATTCTTACAAACTCTTATTCCTATATCTTCTTTGTGTTAGTTGAGATGAACATTTGTACAAATTATCTTATTGCTTATTTCCTTGTTGGTGCAAGAGGAATATGAGAATACAGTAGGCTTTGTGCGATAGTCAAATCTTTTAAAGCTTTGTTGAGATTCCGTTCTCTTTGAACACTTAACATATAAAAAAATGAACAACGATGTTCCATTTCACGAAAGTTTTAAGTTTCCTGAAACTCACACACATAACAAGGAATATCTCCGAAATGGTTCACCCTACAAGAAAATTTATTCAGACATAAATTGTGTATTTTAGCAAGATCTACATTTTCTGTAAAGTATGATTTGGTCTATCTCTAACGGTTTATCAGTTATGCAAAAGTCGTTTTGATGTTTACACACATGCGCACACTCACACAGACCTTTTTCTAATAATGAGGGAATTTCAAAATATGTACTTTCGGTGAAATCTCGATGTCAAATTTTTTAGTGCAATGCAATACTTTCCGTACTTACTACAGGTAATAGAAAAAGTAATAACGAACAGGCAGGTGATAGATAGGTAGATTGTTTTTAAATAGAAGCTTGTTCAAAACGACAGAAATTCCCCAAAGCACTTTCGTGAGGCATTCTTTGAAAGAAACCCTTGGTTTGAGTAGCAAATTTCGTCATCACAGAATTTTCCCTATTTGAGCTATGGTGCTTACAGAAATGTGCATTGATGTGCGTTTTTGATGAAATCAGGATACAGAATTTCGGGGTTCACTGCAGTTTTTATTGTGACAGGTAAAGTAGAAACTGCGAACAAATGAGATAATTTATGGAGCGTGCTGCTGAAGGGAACGTGTAGTGGTTTTAATGCCTTTGTCAGGCGCGAATGTCACTGACAGCCATCAAACAGCAAACTGCAGCAAGCTGCGATACATCACATTTTCTAACGCAAGTTTTTGTTCGGTCCCATTAATGGCGTGTTGCGTACTTACAAAACCTGTTTGTTTGCGTTTTTTTACACCGTCTAATGAATTATAGCTAGTGTATTTCTTTTTGACTAGAGTCTTTAACAGTCACCTTGCTCCAACCGGCGCCCAAACGGAATGGACGATAAATCTCGTGTCGCAATAATACCCGTGTGTAAACAAGTGACTGGAAGTACCTGATTTTTATTCATCATTCTGGCTTAGGAAAGCTGCTTGTCAAACTGAAAAACTACACATTCAACGGAGCTTCAAATGTTAATGACTAAATTGTTCAACATCAACAGGTTGATAAATCATGCTTTTCAAAGAGTCTGATACGATCTTCGTATTTCATATCGGTTATCTAAAGTCTATTGGACGAATACTCTCGTACAGATCAACTGACATAGCATGCTATACAAAAAGCAAAAATATAGGCGTTAGTATTAGGTAGCAGAATATATAGTTCTTCCCGGGCTAATCCACCCTCTCTGTCTCTCTCTATTTCTATCTCCCTATCACTGCTTTATAAAAGTATTAATCTTACCAACCAATAATCTCCTATCAAGTATCACATGCTCCATGTGACAACAGTTCCTTGGTAAATGGCTCCTCTGATATGCTTTCTAATCAGCTGACTTATAATAATAATATAGTTAACAAGCAAAGCCGCCTTCATAGCTACTTATTCGGAACTTATTCGGAACATCACCAATTGATATCGACTTTTAAGTGCATACCTAACAATAAAGTAACTAATATGTTCCCTAACACGCCAATGTCAATTTCTTAAACCTTTCAATAGTATATTAATACTCAAGTGGAGAACGAGAAAGAGTCTGAAAATATGAAACTAAGTCTAGAAAATTTTACTTCCAAGATTCTCCAATACATTTCACTAAGTATTCTTCGATGAAGTGCTCAGCAAAAATAAAATTAATTACTAACAGCACTGAAGATAGTTGTTTCAGTATCCAAAATTACGAGCAGTAACCTGGGTAGCGAACTGGCGATTGATTATTATCCACGCCTGCTGTTGATCTATAACTTGCAGCTTATACTTAGGTAGGTCTGCATAAATTAAACTGTAAGTAAATGTTAATAAATTAAATGAAGCAAAGACCCACATAAGATTGAAATAGCGAAGTTCAATTACCAAATATGGTTACATTCCCCGTCTAGAATAATACATACATAAAACTATGGGAAATTATACTTTAAGAGAAAGAAGCAAACAAATAACTAAAGAGTTAAATGTCTTCAGTTTAATATAAAAAAAAAATCATCAATATTGGAGTAATTGGATGGACCATGTAAAAACGATAAATCATTACCGCATTTCCAGATTAATTATAGCCTATAAACCCAAAGGAAAAAGAAACAGGTAGGCCGAGAAGATGGGCAGAACGGTTTTGATATATGATACCAGAACGAGCATAAATGGCTTAAACCCTGTTGTTGTTGATAATCATGATGATGATCATGATAATGATGATCAAAAGTTAAGAGGATTCAAGCGGGTTCGAATCCCTGACCGCGCACTCGGACATGGATTTTTCCATGGTTTCCCAGGTCACTTAGGCGACTTTGGGGTGCAGTCTTTCATATCACGGTTTCCTTTCCATCATTTCGTTTCATTCCATTTCCTTATCATCTCTCAGGCGAGTAGTGTTGGTAGTACCGGACAGATGTCGCGGATGCTTACGCATGGTAACTATTATTCTGGAGCTGGGTGGCGTTTGGGCGGCCGCTATCCTCCATCGGGGGGACGCCTGTGTGACATCAGACCCAAGAAGTGTTAGCCCCGGCGGGAGGAGGGTTACGTCTGTGCGACACCGGACCCGCGGTGTGTGGTGGCTGCTTTGCGGCTCTGGCGCCGATATGAAGGGATCTCAGCACTAGTTAGGGACTTCCGTGCGACTTTGTGGCCTGTCTAGCTGCAAACCTGTGGCACCCTGCTGTTCCATCACTTCATCCCTGCCTCCCAGGGGTGGTAGCCACAGAGTTGGTCGCGGTGTGTGAGGTGTTCCCCTCCGTGTTTATCCTATACCCCCATACCCTATAAGAGGATTCAATATAACTAATGCCCATAGTTCAGTAACATAGACAAAACACGGGTTAGATTTCACCGTGACTGCAGGAAATTCAAATTTCCATCTCAGCATAAACGGGAAAGAGATTTAAAAAAAAATACACACATATGATATATATTATAAACAGAAATGGCTATGATGAAATGTAAGCTAAAATTATGTAAATGATTTTTATTATTTGAGGTAAACTAAAGTATCCTCAATTTTCATTAGCATAAAAATATCAATTAGTGACAGATATGAAAAACGTATGAATTGTAAATATAATCAACATTATTAAAACATATTAGCGCATTGACAGCTTATGCATATACACTAACCCGAAAATACATTATTTTATTTTTGTATTATTTATTGTACGTAATAAGTAATTAATTCTTTCTTATTGCAAACAGTTTACAAAAATTCATTAAGCAGGTACTCAGGCTGCCTTGTGAGCCTTCAAAAGAGGATGTATTAATAAGTGAACACCGGCTTCTACCAAATGACTTAGCAGTATTCACGCGCCATGGAAACGCAGCGCAGGTTTACAAGGCGCCAGGTTCGAGAGTCATGAATCATTTGTGGTTAAATGGTGAGTTAATGTGAGATCGGGGTTTTACCCTAGGCACGTATGGGCAAAAGGTTGTGAAACGTGATTGAAGAAAAGTGACTACATACTTTAATATGAAAATCAATATGCTCGTTCTAAGAAAATACGCTTATATTATTTCGTGGTTACCAATGCATAATGTTGCGGAATAAGAAACGTGATGCTGAATCCATAAATTCAATCTATATTAATATATTTGCCAGTTACTAATGATAGAGAGAGTATTGCAGTCCTCCCATACATTCGGTATCAAAATTTAGATAAAAATTTGCCTCGTGAGACCTTCTGAATTCAAGAATAAACTCCAAATTTCCTATTTAAATTAACATCTCTTAAGGCAAAGCGAAAATTTTCGGAACGTTCCTCCACCTTTACCGCGAGCAACCTTTTACATACAAAATTTCGCTATTTATTTTTTCTTTTATTCTTAAGAACAAGGAAGAATTTTATTCAAATGTAACTGTATTTAATACGTCAATGCAAACACCCTTTAGTCTCATTGATTTTTCTTTAAATGCGAAATCATAAAGATACACAAATGCTTGCTATGTGAAAATAGAGAGTTCATTAAAACGCACATTTTGTGTCAAAATAACCTTTGGCGGCATCAAGCATTTGAATGGTCATTTGTTAAAGGTCACAATGAGTAAATTCGCTGTTAGCACAGTATTTAGTTATCGTTAAGCCGTGCTTTCCTCCAATCTGAAAACTGAACTGAACTAGTACTAAAACTGAAAAGTTAAGATCCTTTCAGTTCAGTTTTCGGCTATGCTTTCCTAAAAAACTGAACTGAAAACGCCATACCATGGCTGAAATGGGGTTGGGAAAGCTGCATGACAGTGAAGAAAGTGAGTTGGAATTAGATACTTTGTTGCTTATTTTGGTCGATGAACTAACAGATAATACTGGTAATGAGAAAAGTTGTGGAAAAGGCTCTGAGATACATCGCATGTTTGCTGATCGTAGTTCAGAAGGTGCCTATGATATTTTGGTTATGAGACACCTGAAGGACAATGCACTAGTTCGTGGAGTATTTCAGATGAACACCAAAGTTAAATCCAATCTTAATATTACTACGTCTAGATATGCATAAGCGCATTCCAGAATCTACAGTTTTTTATATTGCAACAGATGTCTATCTCTGTATTAGTACACCACCGTTTATTGCGCACATGTAGCATTATATTGCTTTCGTTTATTACACAACTTGTAGTAATACACATAAATGACAATAATTCACACTCGGGATCTTCACACCTCCCAGGTTAAGTATTTCTGACGAATACGCAATCTTAACCAAACGGTCAAATGTATAACGAGGCTATACCCACCAGGTCTACCTTGTTGTGCTGCATTTATTACAGAATGTTTGTACGCAGAAACAAACTTAAAATTATTAAACGTTATACAGAAAGAATACATCTTATTTACTTATGTACTTGGTTTTCCTAATTCCTCTACTCCTTCCAAAGTCTCGTTTTTCCCTACATTTCTATACTCTGCATGCTGAAGGTTGTATATAAATTCGTTCTGACGAATAAAATTAATAATTACTTTCTCTTCACTGTGTGAAAACTTTCGTTTTCCACTCATTATGTCCAATTTGCAGGGTAAACAAACCAATACCGCGACTATAACCTCACTTCAGATGTCCCAAGCTCGACTG
Organism: Tenodera sinensis; assembly: GCA_030765045.1. NCBI lineage: Eukaryota > Metazoa > Arthropoda > Insecta > Mantodea > Mantidae > Tenodera > Tenodera sinensis. The sequence goes on along the minus strand of CM060968.1, from coordinate 89,966,942 downwards.
AACTGAAATGAAAAAACGATTGTCACCGTAATTTTCGACGCCTAGATTTCTGGTGGAAAACTTAAAAAATCTAGTGACAAACGAATAAAAAGAGATTCAGTCGTATGTTCAGTTCAGTTCTCGGCCGGAGAAAAGCACTTCCATAATAAACAAGGCTCCCATTCTGATCACGTGACAATCAACTGGAAAAGTATAAGCTCTAGTTCAGTTCAATTCAATTTTCACATCGGATGAAAGCATGGCTTTTGAGGCGCTAACAAACTTTATATTTGCTGTGAACACATTCTCCTTCATTTTAAAATAATAATAATAATAATAATAATAATAATAATAATAATAATAATAATAATAATAATAATAATAATAATAATAATAATAATAATAATAATAATAATAATAATAATAATAATAATAATAATAATAATAATAATAATAATAATAATAATAATAATAATAATAATAATAATAATAATAATAATAATAATAATAATAATATATTAATAAACAGTGCGAAAGTCAGAAAAATAAAAATTACCAAAACAGTGACAGATGACCTTTTACATTTCATCATATATTTATCAAATATTCCCCGCTGTTTTCAGTTTTAAGCATTACGCTTAGCAATTTAAATGATTATTAATTATTTTTCTCCGTAGGAACTTACGCAAAGAGAATTAATAGTAAGGCTAGTTTTTCTAGATATGCTTTTTAGATAGCTGGCCGTTGTGTCGGCCTTTTCTGTCACTCTACAGAAAAGTTGAAACAGTTCTATCGAATATGTTATTCAACATTAACAGAAAATTGAAAAGTTAAGAGTTTAATATGAATCATTTGTGGAAATTATATGAAAATAACCACGATAAATAGGCATATTATTACTTTTTGTTTCATTTAAAAGTATTGGAAGTAGCTACATAGCATTGCACTCAAAAATTGGAGATTAAGATTTCGATACATGTTCTGAGGTTCCCTGAACAAGAACCCATTTTTAGAAGGCTTTTCGCAAACATGTACGCGTGGATGGATATATGTGGACAGCATAACCGATGTAGAAGCTCAATAAATGCTGGAGTTCAGCACTTTCCAAGAATGTGACTCGAGCATTTTCAAGAAAATCGTCTATTCCAAACTACCCTTTATATGGAAAATTTATCCTTAAGCTTTATTTTTCTAAAAATGCACTTCAACGATTCTAGAACACAATACCTATTTTTATATCTCATTAAAATCAAATGTGACTTTTTTTTCGAATAGTCCGTGATGTTCTCTTCATCCTGAATGCATTTTGCTTAATGTTATTTGTCTTATATAACGTAAGATATATGCAAAGGAACACAACGCTTACTATACAAAACATCTGATGTAGTTGCACCCACATGACTTTCTCTATCCTTGTACTACCTATTTTTACAAACTCTTATTGCTTTATCTCCTTCATGTTAGTCGAGATAAACATTTGCAGAAATGATCTTGCTCATTTTGTTGTAGCTACAAGGAATATCTGAGAATACAGTAGGCTTTGAGCGACAGTCAAATATTTTAAAGCTTTGAAATTCCGTTCTCTTTGTACGGCTAAGATATAAAAATGGATAAGGATTTTCCATTTGAGAAAAATAGGTATTGGAAAACTCACACAAATACAAAGGAATATCTCCGAAATGGATCATAAAAAGATTTATTTGGATATAAATTGTGTATTTTAACAAGATCCACGTTTTTTGTACAGTAAGATTTGGTCTATCTCTTACGAGTTACTTAAAAGTCATCAATAGTAAACACACACACATACATATACACACACGCACACATGCAGGTCCTTTTTCTACAAATGCTTTTTTGGATTCAGGGGGCCTCAAAACATATATTTCGGGTGAAATCTCTACATCGAACTTTTGGGACAATACTTTCTCTACTAGTACCGAAAGTAAAAATGTATGTAGATAGAGATAAACACATACTTTATGTTAAGTAACATTGTTTTGTGGAGCAACCATACTGTCTTTTCTTACGGCTGAGCACACACATAAACATGAATCTGCATGGAGATCTCTCCTTACGTCAGTAAACGTTGCTGGTTTCTGTGTCTCAGGCCGCAAACATACTTGAAATCCTGTTACCTACTGCTACAAGGCGGGTCAGTAAGGGGTTGTTCGTCGACATCGGGGTTGCGGTCGATACGTTTGTGTACTCAGCAGGATACTGTGCTTCCAGTATGTGCCTACAATTAGAATTAACTCTGGTTTCCCTCTATCGAACCACACAGGCTTACGTCGTTTGACTACAGCAGTTAACTCGATCGGCAGCAAGGGGGAAGTCTTACACACGATCACCTGGACCGGATTTGAACCAGCAAGCTTGGAGTTGCAAGATGTGTATCAACATGAACGCCTCTCTGGACACACTATTCCAAAAAGAAATACAGATGACTACAGAAAGTTTTCACAAGAGGGGCACCCTAAAAGCAGCTTAGTTTAAGCTCAGAGATAGTAAAGAACGTTTTAAAAGTGTCAAGCATCATAAGTAGTATTTAGGTGATGTAATGAATATAAGTTGAAGCAGACCAGCATTAAAGCTACGGATATCTCATGCTACAAATTGCTTTTAGTTGGTACAGAATTTTGTATGTAAATTTCGACGAAAATGAGTATGCAAAGAGGATATAAATTGTTTTCAAACTACATTTAAACGTAGCAAATCATAGAGAAGGCTGTGATGTTACTACTCAACATAAAAAGACAAAATAAGCAGTGATTATAATAGTTGTAATTAGTTCTATATATAATTCCAATGACTGTTATCTTGGCATTATTCCAGAATCAAAATTTGTAAACTAACATGGTAACACTTTTCTGCTGTTTGTACGATGTACATATTAGCTAGTCAGTAGAATAAGAAAAGTTGCAAAAATCATAAATATATATATTTAGGTTATTAAACACTACAAACCTACTTTTGCCCACCTCCATGGTGAGAGAGCAGCGTGTGCGCCTTATATTCAAGAGGTCCCGAGATTGCATCTCGGTAAGGTTTTGTTTTCTTTTTTTCCTTATCCTGAAAGATGGATGTTGGGTAACTCTAAGCTCTACTGACCCCGGGCTCATTTGAGTATCATTTTACGCATTTCATTCATCTTCCGATATGATCTAACCGGTTAAAGAACATTAGAAGTAGCTAAAAAACAAAAATGAACATGGAACTATGATGGTATTCTCGGCGTTGACAGTTGCCCAGGGAGCGGGCGACAGGGATTGAAGATATGTCAAACCTCGATTGTAAGAACCGCCAATTTTTGCGGGTAAATTTTAGGAAAAAAATATATGTGTGTGAATGTTAGACACGTTAATTTGAGACAGGCTGTAATTCCTAAAAACAGTTCAGAATTTCTTTGTTAGTGTATGTACATAAAGATGATTGGCAAAGGACAAGTTTTATTTTCCTTTCATTTATTTATGAGGAAAGGAGTGGGGAGTTCGACATTCACCTTCACTCATTAGTAACTTCAACCCTTCTCCTGTTTTCTTCTTATTAGTATAACAGGAGCTTAGGTTACAATAGGAGAAAGTTTACTCAAAGTTTACTGTCTATGTTAGCGGTAACATGAATTCACGAAAAAGTTTCACTATACGTTTTAAGCTAGATGTTTTGCAATACGCTGAAAAAAAAGTATGTAAGAACAGCGGGTGAAGAGTATTTGGTACAACTAAACATGACTCATTACTGGAGAAATCAGAGAGATAAACGTAAAGCCGCGGAAAAAGGAAGTCGATCTTTTCAGGCTGTAAGAAAGGGCACCATGCTGCAGTGATGGCAGCTGTGTAGTGACCTGTGAAATGATGCAAATGAAAGGGCGCAAATAACAAAGAGCATGCGAGTAACAATAATAAAATTAGTGTTTAATAATACATGGGTATTAAATTCTGTACTAATACATTATTTTCATTTTCCGAAATACCCGATTGTAAGACGGTCCAAATGTTTTTGGGCTTGTTAAAAAAGGGGGACCTTATTTTGGATTAAATAGAGTATCTCATACATTTGGTGTGTTTATCTCTTCACCGCGTGCACCACAGAGCAAGTTTCTCGGATTAAATGGGTGTAACCTAGAAGAACAGTCGAAGCGTGAAAGGCGAGTATAATGCAGGGACAAGGAATGTGAAAGTTAATGCGACCTCAGAAAGTAACACGAAAAACAAACAAATGTAATACCTATGCTGTATCCGTTCATTGGCAAGTAATCGGTGATCAGATATAGGTAAGAATAACGCTTATGCAGCGGCCTGCTTGGTCGTCTCTGAGCAACAAGGTAACGCAGAAATTGCCAACTTGATCCATGTTCTTGGCTACAAGTGACAACACGCCGATGGCAGCGATTCAAGTAAAACACTTGCTCCTGACGCAAAGACGTTGTTACGGGCTGCCATTTGTTAAACGATTTTCTAACGGACTACGTAAAATATACCAACACACTCACATATATGTACCTACCCACATATCATATCACTTTCTCTACTCACTTTTACATAAACTAAAGTTTTATTGCATGTTTATGGATATTTTATACACATAATGATACTGATTCTAAAGCAACAGTCACTATGTGATGGTTAGGCTTCGGTCCTAGTTGCAAACGACGTTACGTTGAGAGCTACCTTACTGTATTCGTTTGCACTTCATGTTTGTTGACAGTAGAGGAAATGTGGAAGGGGAGAGTGTCACGCCGCTACAGTAACCTGTCTGTAAGGCGACGCAACCTTACCGCCCCTGCCGAACGTGTGCTACGTCACGAAACCTCCTGCAAACATAACTCAAATGCAGACCACATGCAACCAGGACCCAAGTCTAATGACTAATGGCTTTGAAGCTCCATATTCTTTGCATGATCACAAGCAAAATCTGATGGGTTACATTCATATGACTTTCTCTTATCACTACCATATATTTTTATGTAGCTTAAAAGCCTTGAAATGTTCTACTATTTTCTGACACACCGAGAAACAAACGAATACAACAGCACTTTAAAAATAATAAAAGTATTTAAAATTCGAAACAATAACTGATATCTTGCAAACGCTTTATATGTCTTTCACAAAGTTATTTAAAATAAATTGTAGTTTCAAAGACATCTACATTTTTCTGTCTACCTCTTATGGTTTACTCATTATCAGGGCTAGGATTTTTAGGTGCTAAAAGCTTGGGAAATGTTTATTTTTATGTGCTGGAAATCTCAAAAGTATGTGCCAAAACATAAAAAATATTTTAAGGTCAGAATGGCTGAGTTAATATAAATGTTATAGCATATGGCAGTGAGGGAATTCTCCGTTCTTATGTTGCTGGCTGACTAGCTAGCTTGAGGAAGCAGGATGTTTATACTTTCTTCCCACTGAAGGGATGCTCTAACTGATATAACAGCTCTCCCAATAATGAACAACAATTGCGACATCTGGCGTGTGTAATTGAGCATTAAAGAAATTTGATGGTGAAGTTCGTATTAGGACGCATACAAAATATGTATTTGCTTAAAAATCCAAGCCCTACTCATTACCAAATTACATAAAAATCCTTCCCAATGAAGAGGAATTTACAGACTTTTCCAGAAAACTCAACACTCACACATTTAATTTATTGTAACTTATGTAAATATTAGATATTTCAATATCATTAACCATTTCTGAGGGAAAAAATAACGAAAATGTACCCGTATAGTGGATAGTTAGGGATGTGGTAACTCTCTTCAAAATGTTCGTGTCGCATTTTTAAAAGATCATAATCTTCTTCTTCTTCTTCTTCTTCTTCTTCTTCTTCTTCTTCTTCTTCTTCTTCTTCACTTCACGGCGTGGGCAGAGTACCTGTTCTGTCTCAGATCTCCTCGTGGTTGATATTGGAATGTAAACTTAGACTGTCTTGTTTCGGACATTCTTTGAACATGTTGCATCCATTCCTTTTTATATTTTTCAATTTTGTCGAGCCTATATTGAGTTCTGTTCTTATGTCATTTTTTTATCTAACCTTGTGCATCAAACTACCTCTGCACTTTGTATTTGGCTTTTCATTTTGTTCGTGACAACCATGTCTTAGTTCCATAGAGTAGTGCAGGGATCGCCATTGTATTATTGAACTTTAATCTTGTCTCTCTTCTTAAAATTTAATGGCGGGAGACAGGAGAATCCTGTTAACTGAAAATCCAATTAGAGACGTTCTACGCCTTGCGGTGTTGTATATTTAAAAACGCTCTGAGATAACGCTGTAAAGCCCGTTATATAAATATAATTTTCCCCCAAAATGTATTTGCACTACAGGAAAGAAAATAGTAATGGTCAGGTATCAGCCGCCATTAAATTTTGTATCTGCCAAGCATAGGTGATTCACAGACACACACTTCGTAGTAAACAAAACGACTACGTGACCACACTAACAGTTCAAGTCCCCCCTCATACCACATATTAATATGAATAAAACATCTCCAACTACGAATCAGATTATTGCTTATGGTTTTGCAATATAACAGCTAGTTCTTTAATCATTAATTACTTTACTAATTTATATGCATAAATTAACTATCCTCTCAGTATAACCAATAAATTTACCACTACTATCCACAATTAGTTTATAAAATGTCAAACATACACCTAAGTAACCGTTATAATAAATTATCCGACATTCCCCTATTTACATTTTTCCTAAATTTCTTCAATGACAGAGGACAGCCCTGAAAGGCTGCCATTTCATTCCATACCTCAATGGTTCTATTAACAAAGGAAACGTTTTCAACGTCAGTTCAGTGCCTTCTACCCTTTATTTTAATTAATGTTCGTTTCTTCCGAAATATGTTGAGTTCTCTAGTCTTTTACCAATGTCCATCCATATAAACATATAATTGTTAAGAATTATCATTTCAGACAAGTAGGTACACTTTAATTTGTGTCCTGAGGCAGAAATATCCACTTCTGATTCCTACAAGTGCATTTTCTAAAACTTTCCACAAGAGTTAATATTTTTCAATTTCAATTTTCACCAAACTTTGAAAGTACAAAATATTCAGAATACAAAATCAAGTCATCTTGGAACAGGAATTGTATTTACAACTCCATCATCAGATACATGAATATCATGGTGAAGTGACAACCAAGGTAAGGGTATTTAATCGTGATGTATTCTCAAATAAATCTTTAATTGTCTTATTGTGGAGAAATTCTTCCTGTAGAAGCAATTGAAGCTGGCTAATATATTGAGAATAACAGACAACCAAGAAAGTCATATATTTAAAGCTTTCATCTTATAGAAATTTTAGTTTAAAAATAAATATTTCCTTTCTCTAAGACTGATATTAGCAAAACGATTGCGACTGTCTTTGTTTAAACAAGCTATAAACTTACTGAATAAACTTATGTCTTGAAATCACAATGATTTTCCTTAGCTAAAAGAAAAGCTTTAATCCTGAACAAGAAACGAAACATTTAAATATAACGGTAAAAGTCTTTTTCACAACAAATACAAATTACTTTCACTATTTATGTACATTTCGGGGGGAGGGGGAGGAGGTTATGGTCTCTTTCAAAACAGCTCTAAATAGAAGGCATGGAAGGAACGCAAAAGGGAGTTAAGACCAAACCAAAATGTAATATTCATCCTAAGGACTAAGGAAATAGTCTGAGTAAAAGCTTCTGTCAGAGTTAATCAAATCCGTGCCCCCTCCTTGGAAATTAATGAATTTAATGTGCAATCAATTAATGACCATTAGAATATTGTTTTAATTTTGATGTACAGAACAATTTTTGTTTAGCACAAATTAATACCGTTATCCGCAACAAACACTATAACTTTTGACATCAGAATAATTGTTTTATTGCAAACTTTCAACATGCGGCCCCCCCCCCCGAAAAAAGTCTACCGACGCCCATGCTCCCACGTCATCGTGTTGAACGATATATTATAATTTACTTTTCTTAACCTAGATGTTTTCATTGCCGTGTATCACTCAATTTTGTGGTGAATAAAAGTTTTTACATAATAAATTTTGTTTTGTACATAGAGGAAAAGTATACCACGTATCTTTAAGGACAATCGAAATGCCCTATCTTGCCAATGTTAATTAGTTGCCGATTATCTAGAAAACTAACTATTGAATATAATTAGCTGAATTTTAACGCATGTTTAATAATACTTTTATAGCTGACCAATGAAACAATATCAATTTTTATTCATCAGCAATAAAGTGATGATGTTTTAAATAAAAAGCCTAAATGTTTATTGAGAAATAACGGTTTTCAAACGCTTAAAAATAACTATGCTTTATGCATATATCTCCTTTCATTAAAATAAAACTTTTTAGCTGCAAATCTGTGGTAAAAATTTCAGCACTTTACGTCTGCAAATTCCAAAGATAAGGGACAGTTGTGCAGAAAATTGTAATTATTTGAGAAATTGGAGGTAAACAAGCTAAGAGAGTCTAAAAACTATAAGCAATTGTTTGCAGTTAGCATGCCTCTATGAGGGTTATACTAACATGAGTGGAAGATCTCAAATATTCATACGCAAGTAAAATCTGGATTTGGAAAAAAATTACGCAAATCATTTTGAGTCCCCTTAGTACCGAACGTATTTGAAAACATATTCCAGGAATATTGTACGCTTTTACTTTCTCCACTACGTATAGTAAAGTAGAGGAAATATTGTATTTCACCCAAAAAATCGATGTCGAAATTTCGCCGGATATATATGTTTTGAGGTCCCCTGAAAAAGATCCGTGTATGTGTCTGTCAGTCTGTGGACAGCATAACTCAAAAACGAAAAGCTGGTTATAAACTAAGGATGCGACAAGAAGATTTTAAAGAAAATTGCTCCACCCTAAACTCCATGTTACATGGAAAATTTTTCGAAAATTTCGATTTTCTTGAAAATGGCTCTAACGATTTTGATTAAAATGACATGTTTAAGATATTTGTATAACAAATGAAATGTATATTTTTAATTTTCTGGCTATAGCCTATGTAGACCTGTTTGCTCTGGATGGCTTTTGAATAATTCGTAAACCGTAGGAGATAGACACAACCTTACTGTATAAAAATGTAGATATCACTAAAACAATTTGTCCCAACAAAAATTTTTATAGAGTGAACCATTTCGGAGATATTCCTTTATATTTGTGTCAGTTTCGGAAAACAAACTTTTGTCTAATGCAATATCATTGTTCATTTTTTTATATGCTAACCGTGCAAAGAGAACGGAATCTCAAAGGTTTAAAAGATTTGACTATCGCTCAAAGCCTAGATACTGTATTCTCATATTCCCTTTGCACCTACAAGAAAATAAGCAATAAGATAATTTCTGCAAATGGGTATCTCAACTAACATAAAGATCTGGGAATAAGAATAAGAGTTTGTAAGAATTGTTGGTACAAGAGTAAAGAAAGTCATGTGAGTGCAACACATCAGATTTTTTCACTCGTGGTCTGCTTATTGTTGTTATTTTGACATGACGCAATATTCGGCTTCGTAAATGAAATTGTTTTTCAGAAAGGAGCAGACATTTAGAATAAAAGTAAACAAAGTTTTGCAAACAAAAGCATGTGGATTATCACTGTTAGGTCCTTTAAGGTCTAATCCAAGCGTGCAGCCTGATACGAGTTTGTTTTGGGCAAATAAAAGCGGTCAGACTTTAATCATACTCTGGCATTTGGAACTTTATTGTGAATTGCATTAAAGCAATTAAAACAACTGGTAAAAATGACCTAATTTAAGGAATAGGGCACAGTATACGTGTGGGAACTATCAGCTGTAAGGACGGACATCCCTGTGGTTGCAACGGTAGTGCATAACAAAACCGAGATAACAGCTGACTGACGACTTGCCGGCAGTGACCTTGACCCCCCTTGCGGTTTCTTCGCTATTCCTTCCCGACACCTTGGGCACGCAATTTGTTTACTGCTTCCCAAACCACAAACATGGTAGCCCGCAGTACTTAAGAGTTTAAAGCATTCCAGGGAACTTACCGCAAAGCGACTGCTCCTGAAGGGGTCATCTGGAACAGTGACGCTCCTTCGGAACTGTTTGTGACGAGGTGGCACCGTCTGCATCTTCTTCACAGTGCGTTCAAATCACTCGTTTATACGGCAAATTAAAAAATAACGAAAAATTGTGATTGAAATTAAACACTTTCTTGATATTCTTTATGACAAAAAATTTAAAACACACTCCAGGAAAACCACACAAGGGGTGTAAAAGCAAAAATAATATTAATTATTGTGCATAAAAGCTGTAACACTTAATTTAGAACAAATTAAATCAGAGGGGTAAAAAGTGAGGAAACACTACACGTAAATACTATGCTAGCACTACTGATAAACAGTTAGAACTTCACATATTCCCACTGTGGACCCGGCCAACGTTTTCAGTCACGTGCCGAAAGGTAAGATCGAACCTCCAAATTCCACCGCCACCTCTGCACATGGCAGAAGACTTGATCGTACTGAGCCACGGCAAGGCGATGCTCGACTGTTTAGTAGTCTGGTTGTGCAAGCTCGAGAGTGAAAGAGATGGTAGACGGACTGCTTTGCCTTGCCTCAGTGTCTGCTTGAAAACACAGCCTTCACTAAAAACTGCTTCTATAATACTACGACTACTATCTTCCTCAGTTCCATTTCTTTTCCTTCTTATTTTGGCTCCGCCGCCAAGTTATAAAAGTTCAAGTACTGCCAACGCACGTGATAGAAAACACGCTAATACACTTCACTAAGTGCAATGTGTTGTAATGGCTTCAGAAGGGCTTGGGTGCCCATTATGTGCGATATGAAGTTATACAGAACCGAGCCACATGTGCGGGCTAACGCTCGCAAAATATTTTGATCCTGCGCTGTCAGTAGCGGTTAGTGAGTCCAAAAACAAACATCTGTCCCATTAGGCATTCCAAGTAATGCAAACGAGCTTTGCCAGTGCATTATTTTAGTAGCAACACTTTATTTTACCTGAACTACCTCATTAACAGAAAGAATAGGTAATTTTAGGCAAGCATCAATTCAATGTTTTTAGTATTTATTAAAAAGGCAAAAGGGCAACTTTTAAGAACTAACTGCGTGTAATATAGACACAACAGTAACGTTCAACAATGACTCAATGAAATTGCCGGGAGGAAGCCAGTTGTACCACACCCGACAAAATTTGTTAAACCAACTGTTTCACGGGAAAATATATCTTAGCAGCGTATGCTTTAATAATGGACTGCTGCTAAGGTTTAAGGTCCATTTTCCCATGAAGAGTAGGCTAGATTTGCATGGCTACGAAATGGTCGATAAGCACGGTAATTCCGACCTTGTTGCTCTGAGTAGGAAGTGTTGTCTATCTCCAAAAATAATAAGGAACAGGTGAGCCACCTGGTATTTGTCTATCGGCAATGGTGTTAACTCGCAAACTATGTGCGGTGATTTTTCTTTCCGTTTGGCACACTAGATGTAACACACACACACACACACGCACACACACACACACACACACACACACACACACACACACACACACACACACATACTGTGTTTATATCCATGCAGTTAGACCCATTGTGTTTGGCATCTTTCAATTGTTCACCCAGTGATGATCAAATTGGACTGCGTTTAGTTATGCTAAACACTGGTTCAGGTCCCGTAAATGACCAGATTCTTTCTTAAGTAGGGCATCTGCTCTCTTATTCGCCGCTATCCCCTTGTGCCTAGGCAGCCACCCTTCTCTCGTCACCAAAGACAGCAGTGAGTGGATTAACTAGGTAGGATGTGCCGGACGTGAAATGACCGGCAAATTTTATTCAGGAACCCTTTTCCTTGGTTTATGAGGTAATTTTGCGCGAATTAGCATTACTTGTGTCTGCTCTTTCACTTCCCATCCGAAAAAGGCTTAAGAATGTTTACTCTGAGGAAAATTCCATCGCCATCCGGCCGATTTGAACACCGAACTCAGCTGTTTGCGAGACAGCAAAATTTAGTGTTTTAAAACTATCATGTTAGGCTAGAACGTACCATTTTATCATTCACTGAAAGGCATTAAACCGTAGTAGATCCGTTTCTTAACTGGATTGTATTCTTTATCTCCCCAGTTTTCGGTAAATATAATAACGAGATCTGAGCGAAACTTCGGCACTACTCGGATAAAGTCGGGTTACCTCGCTCGATTGAAGGCCACGTGTCATTTCCACTCCCTGCATTGTGCTTGCCGCTCACACTGTCTACTCTCTCTCTCTCTCTCTCTCTCTCTCTCTCTCTCTCTCTCTCTCTCTCTCTACTGATTCACTGCGATATGCATACCTCTAAATACTATTGAATACTGTCGCCCTTCAACAGGCGTAATAGTACGTTTACGAAAATAGTATTCTGCGCATATTGCAGATTGGTAAGCTTTCGTTGCGCCAGCTCTACCTCATAATTTTTCCAGTATATGACTTCACATACATAACATATCTATACCATCGTTAAAAACTAAAGCGTTGAGTTCCGAAACAAACTAAAATAAACTGATGGGCAACAACGCAGCCACCAAATGTACTTTCTAGGTAAATAATTCTAATAATTATATAACATGCCGAGCGAGGTGGTGCCGTTCTAACTTTTGCGACTCGCATTCGGTAGATCCCGGGTTCAATCCCCGTTGACCGGCCACTCTGACTTGGGTTTTTCCGTGATTTCTGCTTATCACTAGGCGATAGTGGGGTAGATTCTCTACTTCACGGATTCCTTTCCCTCCCTTTCTCATTTCCCTCCCTTGTCATTCAAGTTTGGTTGGTAGAGTGCAGACAGATGGCACAGATGCTTGCGTTCTGGAAACGCTCCTTCCCTGGACCTTCCTGGAAATTGCTACCTGGGCCACAAGCGTCGCCTCGTCACCCCCTGGCTGGCTAGAAGAAACACTTAGGTCGTGCGCCAGCTGTCAATGGGTGTAACTTTTAGTGCGTCTCTGGTCTTCGCTGGCTCGATTCTCTGGAGGTAGTGGCCCGCAATATATCCATGTCGGGGTAACACTGGGTCGAAGTAGCCCTCGTCCGTTACCAAAGTCACAATCACAACATATAACATTTTGATATACAAATCGTAACATGAGAATTTCTTTTCAATGAATCAAATACAGTTTACTTAACGACAGTTTGACTATAGCATGTTAGAAAAGAGATCATCCTAGAAAATGTGATACAGTGCAAACACTTCAAACCCATTAATCTCAGCGATGTTTTTACGTTAAACCGCTGTTGTGTCCAACCCCTCAATTCCATGCAACGACCTGGATCGAGAATGCTGTACAAGTCGTTATGTTGACACATAGATAGCAATCTTGTTTTATTTCCATGTGATGTGATAACTATTCAGGTTATAAGACTGTTGAAGCAGGAGCTGAAATAACCTGTCTAATATTCTGAGAATTTTAGGTGTGGACTGACTTTTAGCTAACAACCTCCCCACTACAAGGTACTGTTTGGAGTTCTTAGATCTATATACATGGTCAAGTTTTACCAAAAACTGGTCGCCTCTATCATTTATTACATAACCTCATTCCTTAACGAACAGTTTAGCAGTTTCTAAATATGTAAATAAATGCTGGTTACCCTGAACCATAAACCTGCAATATATTTCTCTTGGTATGATTGCTAAATTTTAACACTGTATATCATCTCCCAAGGACCAATTCCATATTCAACGTAGTGGAGTGCTTCTAAGGTTTTGGGGACCAACCCCATGGAGAGAGCACAAGAAATAAAACCTAAAACGGTTCTAAACTAATTATTTAGGCTTGTCGCAACGACAGCAAATACAGTCAAACAACAACCCTCGTGCTCTCCAGTATCTCGTTGGTTTACCTGTTCTTGAGAATTACATGCGCATTCTCAGATGCCTGCTGTTCATTTATTAAGCTGGTTGCAGTACCTACAGGAGTTCAGTCAGTGCTATCAACGTGACCCGAAATGCGACTAGATACGGACGATGATGTGCATTAGCAAGGACGGGGTCCCTAACAATTCCAACATGAAAACAATCCTGACGTCGGCTGGCCTTACCTGCCTTAACCAGGAGAAGAAAAAAAAATTGCCAATCTGCAGGATGCGCAGAATACTATTTTCGTAAACGTACCGTTACGCCTGTTGCAGGGTGGCGGTATCGATATTACAGGCTCCAGTATCTAAAAACATTTCGAGGCGTGCATTATCGCAGTAAATGTGTAGAGGGGAGTAGACAGGGGGCGGTAAATACAATGTGAGCAGTGAAAATGGCACGTGGCCTCCAGTCGAGCGATGTAACCTCGCTTTATCCGAACATTATCGAGTTTTGCGCAGCTCTCATTGGAAAACTTTCGTTGCGTTATATCCAATCACAACCCGGGGTACCGTGGCAGTTGAGATAGCTTCCAAAAAGCGGGCCTCAGCAGTCTAGGGAGAAAGCTTTCCGTAGTACAAATTCCACCGTCCTGCCGTAATACACCAACTGCCGTCACATATTCCTGCAACCCTGTTGCGATGAAAGGAAATGACGGGGATAGAAATTTGGTGGACGAAGGGGAAGAGCTAGTGCATTCGCCTACCGACTAGCTAAAACAGCGAAGAAGCTCATGGTTAGAGTGACCGGCCCTACGGGTATCGAACACAGGACCTACCTAATGTTAACCTTATCGTCACCGTGGAGCCATGTGCTCGGTCAGGAGTCTACAGAATAAGCGATTTTCTTTCCCACCGCCAGCTACGTTATTGAGGCGAAGGATGGTCGCTGCATCAAGTCTTATTATTGCTGTCTGTCCGCAGCAAAACATGCTTTTGGTATATGTATTTGTAAAGTGCAGTCACTTTAAATTTTTCTATATGTGGGACATCTATCGATAAATATAAGACCACTTAACGTTTATTTATATACAATTTAAACCAACGGTGGTTTAGCTTGTCTCTAGAGTCATAAACCTCGCAAATTAGGGTCAGGGGGAAGAAAATATGTTTTGCTGGCAGAAACGTCGATCTATTCATATTGCCTCTTCAGTGCAACACTGATTGGATAGAAAAGGCTGAATTTTCTCCTACTTTCCCATAACAACAGAAACAGAGTGTCTGCGTCTCTTTACAACACGTATATTCCTCTTTAAACTAAATAGCCCATACGAGACCTCATGACTGGAGGTTTTAATTACAGTGTCCCAAAGATCAGAAGTGTGGAGCTTCTTCATCATCATCATCATCATCATTATTATTATTATTATTATTATTATTATTATTATTATTATTATTATTATTATTATTATTATTATTATTATTATTATTATTATTATTATTATTATTATTATTATTATTATTATTATTATTATTATTATTATTATTATTATTATTATTATTATTATTATTATTATTATTATTATTATTATTATTATTATTATTATTATTAGTATTATTATTATTAAATTTGGATGCATGCAAGAAGTACAACATGCACTTGAAGAAAACGATTCTGATTGTTAAGTTTAACTCGATAACTCTACCCATAAGAACATTGTCTCAGAATACTTTACGGTGAAATCTTGAAATCGAATTTTTGGGTGGAATACAATACTTCCCCTACTTACTATATGCAGTAGAGAAAGTAACAAGTGCTTGCTGCTGCTTGGAAGCTCAGATTTTCAGCAGTTTTACGAACTAACATCGAAGTTGACTGAGATTCGATGATCCTACATTAGTTTTATACACTGGCCTCAGTTCATGTTCTGATCTTAGATTAAATCCGATCTTCAGTCAATGACATATATATGCAACCTGGCCTTAGTGTAATGTTACGCTTACTAAGCTTCCAGCCACCACATACTACATTATTTTACGTCCTGTATAGTATATGAGAGAGAAGTTGGTCAGCCTGAGCACGTGGCACGTGCGAGGAACCAGACTGAAGCAAATCTTTTGGCCCGGTCAGTTCTCAACTCAGTTTCCCCTATCCTTATGTAGATAGAGGCGAGGTTAAGTGCTCATTGCCCTCCCTATCCAGGAACCGGTCTTGTATTTTGTTGAGGGAGTGGCTAGAACCAAACTGGATAATCATACCAAGGTACCCAATACTTCCGAGCAGTTGTTTACATCTTCCCAGGTGTACCTACTATACAAGGCAGATATGGGTCTTGCTTTTCACAATAAATGTTGTTGCCTGCAAATGGCTTCCAGCATGTACATTCCCATAATTGTTTAAATGTTTACAATAGACGCATTCACATTCTATTTCACTTGTTACCTAAAGCGTTTGTCTGTTGTAAAAGATCACAAATATTTAAAGTGTTCCCTCACACATCCGTTCGTACAACACAACAATTCGACTATTTCATACATAGAGGTATTAAATTACCATATATCAATTAACACCTGATCATTCTTTCATTTTATACAAATTATTACTATACCTTTGCCGGCCTTACTTTAAACTAAAATGTAAACGAAGTGCAAAATTGTATTCCTCCGCGCCTATTTTGTATCGCTGTTAACAATAATGTGTCTGCATATTAGTGTGTTGCATTTATTGTTACTATAAAATTTTCAAACTGTTTTTGGAAATAATTCTTGTAGTTATTTTAAATTTAATGCTATTTTGCATGTTAGTTAACGGACTATATTTTCATTCGCGCCTGCTGATATGGAAGTTGTGCGGTTCGATCAACCGATGAAGTATTACTCAAACACGTGCTGTTGTTTACACTGCGAAGGTATAAGTCAGTGTGGCCAACTGTATCCCATAAATCGCTGAAAAACAATCAACGTAGCACTCCATTTCAATTTAACAACTGTGTTTTTAACAATTAATTCTTCTTTTAATAAATAATGTATTTTTCCAGAAGACAGGTTATTTGCTAATGTTAAAAATAAAGTGAGATTTATTGGAGTTTATAAACTGGTTTTCTGTATAACAAAAGAAGTAACACGAGTAACTCTTGGGTTTCATTTTCCTCAGTTGGCAATGCTCAGTAAGTGGAACTACTCTAATTGAGATGAATATATTTTAGGTTATTCCTTTAGGATAGAATTTAAATTTTCTGGTCCAATCTTTGCGATATAGTATTTAAATTCATATTATATGTGTGATTTCTAGATAAATGTTATTCGCTCTAGACTTCATCGGTTACGTTAGACGTCTTATGATATTAATTGTGATTACATTCTCTGATATGGTGTATTTTTACTTCGCAGATTTAGGTACTCTAAGGTACAGAAGTATAGTCTTCAAGTCAAAAGTTAGATTTCGATATTTCAATAGCAATGCTTAATTTGAGGTCCCCTGATTAAAAAGAACAACAAACTGCCCTACGATAATATGTGCGTGCGTCTTTCTGCGTGTTCACAAACAGAGTAACTTAGTAACGAAAAGTCGAATATACACTAAAACCATACTAGGCGTTGTGTATCTTGCGAAATATGTTTTAGAAAATTCCCCCACCATAAACAAGCCTTTAGATGGTAATCCCTATTATTTACTTTCTCAAAAAGACAATTTACCTTGCAAATCAAATACATATCTTTAATTTTTGCCTATAATGACCTATTTAAGCCTACTGATTACTGTAATGGTTACAATTCAGTGGCCGCGGGAGTGGTTCTCTTTGAGGATTTTCTTGTTTTGCGCGAGTCTATACTACCGGTGCCTGTCATAGAGCGTTCCCATCTATCTCTTCCTCCCTGGGGTCAGGACCTGCGTGTAAAGTTCCAAGTGCAGCCCCCTCTGCTTCCAATCCAATGACGTTATGGCATGCAGAACGCCACGCCACTCGCCTTGACAGGACAATACGTAATGAGCTTTAATGAGCACGGCAATAATATTTTACACGCGTTCATTAATTTGACCACACTAGTAATATCCTCAAACTGTACTCATCACAAAACAGACAGTAACAAAAATGCTAATGAGTTGTGCGTCATTCTCAAATGTTCATTATGGTTAGAGGTCAAGGAGGTCAAGTATATGCATAGGATGAAACTAAGGGTAACAACGAAGTATTGGCATAAAATGAGGTATAAATCACGTTCATAATTGAATGCATCGCCACGTCTGATTATAACCTATTACATTACTGTTAATGGAAGGTGGCTTCAAAATGAAAAATATTATACCTACTGGTGTAAATGGTGCGTCCAAGCTCAATTCTTCATAAAAGTGAAATAAAACGAATGTTAGAAGCTTATTTTCTTAAACAGTGAGTATTATTTAAAGGAAATGTCCCATAGATTCCTTCAGTCCTCACAGCCCTACAGAATTGGAATTTTCATCACCACCGCTGAGCCAGAGCGAGAAAAGATCAAATAATTCACACCTTCTAGACCTATCCATGAAACAAACATCCGAGAAAAAAGGAAAGAAAAGAACGGAAAATGTCACCTATACTCGTATAAAAAAAATTCTGCACTCACATGACTTTCTCTACTATTATACTAACCATTCCTACAAACACTTATTCCTATATCTGCTTCGTGTTAGTTGAGATAAACATTTGCAAAAATGATCTTATTGTTTATTTTCTTGTAGGTACAAGGGGAATATGGGAATACAGTAGGCTTTGAGCGATAGTCAAATTTTTAAAGCTTTGAGATTCCGTTCTCTTTGTGCGACAAAGATACAAAAATGAATAACAATCTTCCATTTGGGGAAGGTTTAAGCATTCCAAAACTCTCGCAAATAACAAAGAATATCCCCGAAATGGTTCACTCTACAAAAAAAATTTGGACATAAATTGTATGTTTTAACAAGAACCACATTTTAGTAAGATTTGATCTATCTCTTATGGTTTACCAGTTATTCAAAAGTCATCAAGAGTAAACAGGACTACATAGGTTATGGTTACAAAATTTAAAATATACATTTCATTTGCCACAAAAATATCTTAAACATATGGCATTTTAATCAAAATCGTTACAAATATTTTCGAGAACATAAACATTTTCGAAAAATTTTCTATGTAAAGGGTAGTTCAGGGAGGAGAAACTTTCTTCAAAATATTCGTGTCGCACCCTTAAAAGATATTAAACTTAAATACCAACTTTGGTTTTTAACCGACTTTTCGCTTTTGGGTTAAGCACAGATACATACAAACACACAGACACACACACACACACACACACACAAACACACACACACACACACATGCGCGCGGACCTTTTTTCTAAACCTGCTTTTTTGGACTCACGGGACCTCTAAATATGTTTCTGATAAAATCTCGACATCGAATTTTCGGGTGTAATACAACACTTCCTCTACTACTATACGTAGCAGAGATCAAAACGCTTCATGTTTGTGCTCTTATGCTATTCAACGGATAACAAAAGTACATACCTATTATAATGCCTGTCAGCAACAGCCGTTCAAAAACAGAGCCGAGGTCGACTACCTCACACCACTAGACGGCGAGTAAACAGACGGCAATGAGCGCGGCTGAGCAAAGAGATTCCAGACAAGCCTGGAAGCTGTTCACTCGCCGGGCTCGTTTGTAAGAAGTTTAGAAAACGGTGTATTTTCCAGAGAATTCGCCTGGCATATAGAAGTTACAGAACCCGGACAGAAAGGGAGAGAGAGGGGGGAGGGGGTCGTTAAGTGCTGAATGAGACAACTGTTAGTTTGTTAGCTTTAAGGCAGTGTTAGTTAAGCCTGTTTGAGTGAGTGTGAGTGCATCGTCGGTAGCAGTTTGTGAGACACAGAGAGTAGAACTGAAAGACAATTGAGCACATACCAAGGTTACGAGAGGACAGAACAGCTGAGAGTTAAAAGGTCATGATGAATTGCAGATTGCGTTAGCGATAACAAAGGAGAACTGTGTTTTGTGATTCATTTTTAAGAGAAATAAAGTGGCAGAAAATGTAGCCGGATTTTGACATTTGTCACAGCATATTTCCGGCGAAATCTCAAAGACAAATTTATGATTCCCCTAAGCGCTAGAGAATGCCGAGTTTGAGAACCCATTAAAGGTCGTTCACTTCAGAAGCTAAGCACAATTTTAAAACAAATGCTTTCTTTTTAAACAAAAGTTTTATATCCCTATTTGAGGATCTACATACCGCATAAAGTATCTAAGTACTCGTATTTAAATGTTTTACGATTGCAGTAATGATGCAAACTGCTGGTCGTGTTTTAAAAAGTGGCATGAAGTATCTCTTACCAGATCATAAACAGAGAAACGCCGCCCATGCTTTCGTGTTGAAATCGTGATCTTGACTCACCTGCAACAAAGATAACACATCTTACTTTTGTATAAGATATGACATACATATAATTACTGCACAGAGATGTTTGTTTAGCTTTATAAAACAGCGCATCATGCTTGAGATTTATTTCCTGAAACAAACGCGAGTCTGGATCCTTACTCATGTGTACTTACCAAGCGTGTTATTTTAAATAAATAATATCAAGGCTGTGACTTATTTAAAACAGTTCATAAAGATAACAAAAGAAACTGTCTTCAAAGTGCATTTTACATTTTCTACCACTTATCACGGGTATAACAAATACATATACAGTTTTTCATGAATTTTCTTTAAACAGCCTAGGAAGTTATCATTATAGTTAAATATTCTATAATATTGGTAAACCATACCTACAAAACGTATTTCCGAAAACATTCACAGAAAAATAAAATTAGCTTAGATACTTTTTAAACATTATTCTTTTAGTTTAAATTTACTCGGACTGATGAAATTGTAACTTTGTGATATTCCTTTTTCCACCAAGAGCTGCTGACAATGAAAATTCGACTCCACTTTTCGTTTGTAATCATTGAGGCGTGCGTGCCTGTAGCCTAATTTGAAATAATTTCTAGACAATGATTTTTATTATGATTAAAGCAGAGAAAGAAGAAGAATGACTTTTTATATGAATTTGTTTGTTAAAGACACTGTCAATTGCCAAGATTATATCAGCGCCACCGGTGTTATATCGACGCCACGCGTTGACTAAGGAATCAGCTTTTGAAATCCTGAGCATCTTCAGCACGTACTTCTCTGAATCTGACACCTTTTTATGCGAGGGAAATTCGTAAAATAAGGTGCGAATCCCTATAACTCATCGAACATTCAAACAGGCATGCGCACCGACTCACTGCATGCCTTGCATGTAAAGCGGCACCATTTACATTAAGATTGCTGCAGTGTACTGTTCACAGTGTCGGTTCAAAATGTTTAAAACAATCGGGTGCAAAGTACAGCTTGTGATGCGATTTTTTACAGGAAGGAACGTTTCAGCAACGGACATTCATCGACATATAAGCGAAATGTATGTCCCCATTGCAATGAGTGACAGCAAAGTGCCTAAGTGGGTGAGAGTTTTCAAGGAAGAACGGGACTATATCCATAGTGAACCGCGATCAGGCCGGCCATCAATAATCATAGAAGATTTGGGCATTACCGTGGATGGAAAAATCCATGAAGACCAGCGATTTACAACACCCGCTGTTTATCCAACGACTGATTATCCTTAGAGGCTTCTATGACATGGGTTATACAAATGCTCCTATGTAGAACTTTGTGACAAATGTTTAAACAAATTGGTAAATGTGTAGAAAAATACAGAAATATGCAATGAATTATGTAAACAACCGTTTTGCAACTATCTATGATAGTTTAATGTGTATAAAACTTAGGGCCTTACTTTACGAATTGCCCTCGTATTTTACCCATCCCGCCTTCTTACCGAACGCTTTATGGTTGCGAAATCTTTGTTAAAAGATTACGCTAAATGACTTGGCACGGGAATACCTGAGCCAAAAATATTAATTTTGACTTACGTTAACGTAAAGTGATTCAGGACAGTTGCTTCTTGAAAAACCACATTTCTGCTGTTCAGCGTGGTATGATTAATGGCGTTTAATGTAGCCAAAGACAGATCCTTCACATTCTATCGATTGTCTTCTTGAAGAGTATTTGGAAGGCGTTAAAACTCATGTATAAGAAACAGCTGAACATTCTAAGTTGTTTCAAATTAAAATAATACAAAAATAGTAGGCTGAGACAGGTTTTGCATACAATAAAGACAAATACAAAAGCTTGTTCGCGGATTTCTCACAATGACATGTATTAAGGAGCGTCTTATAGTGATTTAACTAAAGGAAAAAAAGAAAAGTGTTTTTGCACGCATCACTTATAATATATTAATATTAATTAAAATATCCACACGCCCTACCTTACAGGAGTTCGGTAATAGATAAAGAGTATGTTAAAGGCAGAATTTTGCTTAGAACTATTTGAGTATCTTTCTTTCCCTATCTCGTGGCTCTTTATTTCCGTATGATGCACTATAGTACACACAAAATTTAATGGCGGGTTGTTGGAGCAGCTGGCCAACACAAAATCCACTGATAGGCTTGGCAAGCCTTATGGTGTTATATAGTTAAACACGTTGTAAAACCCGTAATATTTATTTGTACTACAGGAAAGAGAATAGTAGTAGTCAGATATCAGCCGTCATTAAATGTTGTGTCAGCCATACTTTACTATTACAGTTATACTAAAGAACTTAACATATGATTGTTTACTTTGAATATTGAATGCAAATCCAACCCGATACATTTAATGTTTAGTGCTTATTTAAGTGTATAATAAAACTGTACGGCTTTTAGCGTATAGCCCATGTACCCACACTCAGTTCAGCCAAATATAAAAACAATTTTTAAAATTAAATCCATATTTAAAATCGTTATCAATAGATTCAATGCATAACTAGAGTTAATACTGTAAAGCATATACCACAATCATTATTTTCAACGATTGTGTAAATTTGTGTTGACATTCTTGCTTTGCAAATAAGAAATGTAGCCTGCAAATACCCTTAGTTCCAATTTTCGCCCGTTATAAAATGCATAGAGAAGATAACTTTGTATGCTGACGATCATGTGTTATTAATTCTTTTTAAGATGCTTTATTTTTACGCAATTCTCAATGTCACTGTATGGTTTTCCTATGTTACCTAAGGCAAAGGAAATTCTGCATTCCAGCTGGAAAATTGATTTAGAGATTTCACTTGAAATACACATAAAGAAGTGTCAGAATTTAAACAAATTAAAAGATTCTAATAAAGGGGGTAAGGTCAATTATAGAGAATAGTGGGGTGGGCAGGCGTGTCTGTTATATCTTGCTTTCACAGTATAATTCGAAGATGAAATCGTTCAATAAATAGTAAATTTCACAATTAAGATGTTTCAATACATTTTCCGACTTCCCAATTGCCTTTATATGAAGCAATTTCGTTAGTTGTTTTCATTTATTTATTTCCCTCTGTCTCTTTCATTCATTACTTTTTTCTGAAAATGCCTCTAACGATTCTAAACCTAGATATTTAGATGTTACAAGACAGATAAAAGAAACACCTTTAAATTTTGTGTAAATGACATAAGAGTCTTCATTCTTATCAATTTCATATAAACGTAAAATCATGAGACAAGCTTACTATAGATACAAGACATTTAGATGTCCTCACAATTGAGAGTAACTCACGTTCTATTGTTTCCTTAAAAACAACAAAGATGTCACGCTGTGTTTCCTAACACTAATTCGATGTAATTACGTAAGAGTACCTGGCAGCCGTTTGGAGAAGCAGTAAACTTGGCACTTTCTACCATTTTAGCACCTGCTAATTACCTGCTTATACAAGCTTGGTAGAGCATTAAGCCCGGCTAGCTCAGTCGGTAGAGCATGAGACTCTTAATCTCAGGGTCGTGGGTTCGAGCCCCACGTTGGGCGTAACATTTTATTTAAGGAAAACGATATGAAAAGTCAATGAACAAATGTCTGGAAAGAACAATTGTCTTAAATTTATTAAGCGCAAGGATTTAAAATGAGCTCTTCATTTTGCACTTAAATTTAGTTCTATTAATTTTGGAACAATGTACTGGGCGTTTTCCTCTTTCGTGGATCAATTACGGAGCATATAGGTAGTTTTAACAGCTTTTTTTTCTTTCATCACAGTGATACATCATTGTAAGGTTTAGGAAGAATTATTCTTTTCCAAAAGGAAACGCAGGAGTGACGGCTCGCAACCGAGCTTTTAGGAGTGCTATGAAACACCAGCGTTGTCATTATCCTATACACGAGGAAGAAGAAGAAGAAGAAGAAGAAGAAGAAGAAGAAGAAGAAGAAGAAGAAGAAGAAGAAGAAGAAGAAGAAGAAGAAGGAGGAGGAGGAGGAGGAGGAGGAAAAAGACTTCTTGTGAATATATATATAACAGGGTTCATATTTCTAAGTACAGACGTCGTGACATGGAATGCAACAATACCTCTGTATTCTAAACGGTAATAACTAAACGTTTATTTAAATAGATATCAATAACTGATGAAATTGTAAATCAATATAAATCATGTAGATGTTACAAAACTACAATGAATAGCAGTAGATCGCGTTGATCATTGAAAATAGGATACTTACCATTAAATAAACACATCTTTTATTCAAATAAACTCAAAATAATGGTCAATAAAGATTTTAGCCTGGTAAACAGAAGCATATAGGTTATAACGTGCGTATCATTACAAATGTTGCAGTATTTGATTTAGAAAAGTCTCTAAATCACTGTAATTTAGTTTCTATTTACTCTCAAGGCTAAGGATAAATGGATACAATAATTAAACATTACGATTACTATTCTGATACTTAATTTTATATTTGCTTTGTACACAGTATTTTTTAATCATTGCCCATGATTAAAAAACTTCGCCCAACGTGGGGCTCGAACCCACGACCCTGAGATTAAGAGTCTCATGCTCTACCGACTGAGCTAGCCGGGCTTACTACTTGTTGCCTTCTCCCACTTAATTGGAGCGCTGTGAGAGCGCCAAAGTTCTAGATTACTATTTCGGTGGAAAAGGTGAATACGGAGGTTTCTTCGGTCTTGGTTCCATTCACAGATTCACGGATATAATCTAAACCTCCAGTGTGATTAATATACACAATTTCACATTGGCAGATGTCTGCTATTTTCCTAAAGCATGATTATGTGTCTTTTAATAACTTAATGAGAATTTAGAGTATTTCTAAACTCATTCACAAGAAATGTAAAGCATTTATTTTATTTCTAATATCAGTATCCCAAAGCTTTATATAAATAATGAACAATTTAGCATCTAAGGTGTTGTATTATGGAGCACATTTTTTATAGAAATCTTCGGGTGGGATTATTAAGCAGCTTCTGAAACACACACACACACACACACACACACACACACACACACACACACACACACACACACACACACACACACACACACACACACATACACACAAACATACCAAATGGGTCTATTTATAACTATCTAATATATTAGTAATATATTAGAACCAGAAAAGTAAGCTTTCGTAAGAATAGATAACATTACAATCACATTACCTTCTCTGCTCACTATCGTTTATTTTTATGTAGTTTCTGCGATCTATTCTTAAGAAAGCTTACTTTTCTAGTTCATATTATTGAGATAAAACACTTGTACAATTAATTTCATTGCATATTTCGTTACAGGTCAAAGGAGGATAGAGGAAATAGATTCGGCAGTCAGATGTTTAAATGCGAATTGCTGTATAATGAGCTTAAAAGCCCATCGTATAACCACGACATAGCAAGAAACAACTGAATAGCGACGACACTTCAAAAATGACATCGTATGAACATTTCAAGCCAGTAATAACCAGAGGACGGGGTTTAGTAAATAAACATAGGAATAACAGGTAGCGTGAGGGTTGTACTGCCTTCCGATCTATACTTGTTTAAGGTGGCCGGCACCTTCACTTCCCGTTGTAGGTGCACGGTTACTTGGATTTCTTACTAAAACCCCGCTCCGTAGTAATAACAAATATATTTCACATAAGTTGTCTGCTTAAAGAAATTACTTTTTTTCAGTGCATTTTTGCGTGTTATTTGTTCACCAGTTATACTAAATTAAAGCAATATAATTACCAATAAAGGGCACTTCTGACGCTATTGTCAAAAAATTCAGGACTTGTATTTTGTTTGTCATCTTTATACCCACTTTTATAGAAAATTTAAACTTACGTAAATTTGTCATGTAATTAAAATTTTTCGTATAAAGGGTAGTTGGGGTTAGGAGCATATTCTTGACAATCTTAAGAACTTAATGAACTTTAAATACTAAGTTTAATGTCGAATGAATGATTTATTATCTTCTTTAAACTTTATATAGGTATAATTTACACAATGTGCATTATCTTTTAGAGTTACTTATTTTTATTTCTTACTCTTTTAACATATGTAACCAATATTTGCCTTTATGTCTGTCTCATTACCCTTTTTTTCGTATTTTGTCCACTTTGCTTTACATTTTCTTAAACCATTTTAATTTTATTTTCCTAGATGTTCTGCTTTCTCCATATATTCAATTGATCTCGAATTAAAGTTCTTTCTAACTCTTACTTCTATCAGACAATTCTCTCATTCTTTTTCCCTATCATCGCATTCCACAAGATAATGCCAATTCAATCTACATTCTACTACATTTAGTGCGGGTAGAGGTGGAGGCTCCAGCGGCCGGGCGGTTCTCTATGTTGCACAAACAAAATAACAGGAATTCAGTCACATTAGTGCATTTCTCCTCACTTCTTCATCTTAGACTAATTAAATTCATTACACTTGTCTTTGTCCACGCACGCCCCATTTGTTGAAAACTTCGTTGTATTTTTCCCTTCCCATTCCATTGTTTAACACCTATAATCTATTAATGATTTCTCTCCCTTGAAAATGCTTATAATTTCTTGATTTTCAATTTCCTTCACTGTTCTAATTTCTCCCCAGAATCACTTGCTTTTGTTGTTTCTTTTCGCCCACGTTTCCTCTATTCTTATCTCTTCCAATGTTGTCTTATTCTTGTGCCTCAGAGTTCATTTTTTTGAATTGCACTTGAACCTGTATTTCTGGTATTTTGTTCACAGATGATCTGTTTATCCTTTTATTGATTGTCTTCTCTTTCCCAATCTCTACTTTTTTCTTCTGCTCACCCCAATCCCCTGTACCACTGAGCCTTTCTCCTAGGTAATCAATAGCCCTACTACTACTACTACTACTAGGTAATCAATTATTCTCACTACTTCCAAGTCGTTTCTTTGTCAATACTTTCGTGACGCCGGCCGACAGTCGCCGTCGAAGAGACGCTCAAGGTCAAGCTAACTCACACCACTGCTTGTAAATACGTGGCCCGAGGACAATGGCGCGGCAGAACAAAGCGATTCCAGACTGTTCGAGAAACTTTTCACGGGCCAGTCTTGGTTACGCGAACGTGGATTTCGAGAAAAATCCGTGTTATATAACAGGCAGAACAGCTATGAGTTGTAAGGTCACGATGAATTGTAGATTCTATTAATCATAAAAAGAGAACTGTGTTTCTGTGGTTCAATTTTAATGGAAATAAAGTGACAGAAAAAACAATTGAAAGTCATTTCCCACCCCGGCGTCAGAAATGGGATTTGTTAAATTGTCTTTTGTCACATTATTATTTTCTCTACTGCTAAGTAGGGGAAGTATTGTATTCCACCCAAAAATTCGATGTCGAGATTTCACCGGAAATACATGTTATGAGGCCCTGAATCTAAAAAAAGCACTTTTAGAAAAAGGTCCGTGTGTGTGTCTGTGTGTCTGTGTGTCAGTCTGTCAGTCTGTGGACAGCATAACTCAAAAACGAAAAGTCGGTTAAAAGCAAAAGTTGGTATTTAAGTTTAATGTCTTTCAAGGATGTGACACAAAGATTTTGAAGAAAATAGCCCCACCCTAAACTACCCTTTACATGGAAATTTTTTCGAAAATTGTGATTTTCTTGAAAATGGCTCTAACGATTTTTATTAAAATGTCATATGTTTGAGATATTTTGATGACAAATGAAATGTATATCTTGAATTTTCTGGTTATAGCCCCTGTAGTCGTATTTACTCTGGACGACTTTTGCATAACTAGTAAACCGTTAGAGATAGACCAAATCATACTATACAAAACATGTAGATCTTGCTAAAATACACAATTTATGTCTCAATAAATTTTCTTGTAGGGTGAACCATTTCGGAGATATTCCTTGTTATGTGTGTGAGTTTCGGAAAACTTAGAACTTTCGTGAAATGGGTCATCGTTGTTCATTTTTTATATGCTACGTGTGCAAAGAGAACGGAATCTCAAAGCTTTAAAAGATTTGACTATCGCACAAAGCCTACTGTATTCCCGTATTCCCCTTGCAACTACAAGGAAATAAGCAATAAGATAATTTGTAC
Organism: Tenodera sinensis; assembly: GCA_030765045.1. Classification (NCBI taxonomy): domain Eukaryota; kingdom Metazoa; phylum Arthropoda; class Insecta; order Mantodea; family Mantidae; genus Tenodera; species Tenodera sinensis. Next base: position 89,938,733 of record CM060968.1, on the reverse strand, counting down.
AAATGTTTATTTTAACTAACACGAAGAAGATATAGGAATAAGAGTTTGTAAGAATGGTTAGCACAAAAGTAGAGAAAGTCATGTGAGTGCAACACATCAGATTTTTTTTTTTCATGTTAATGTTTCTGTTCCTAAAGATTCTGATTTTCGATTTCTATTTGTTTATGGTATTTACTATTTACCAACATTTCTTTTTGAGTTATACCGTTTCCAAACACATACTGACATACACAGGTGCCGAAACATTTATATCCGGTGAAATCTCGATATCGAATTTTTGGGTAGAATACAATACATTATAGTCAAAGAGCCCGTGACTGCCAGGCCTTCCTTATTTTGTAAAAGCTGAAGGTTTCTCAACGCATGCTCCCAGCGATGGGCTACTATGAATCTTGGATCATCGTAGCTTTGGCAGATAACAGGTAGCAAAGGTGTATAAAATAGCAACCTAAAATCGTCAAAGTATAAGCCTACTTTTCTAGGGATAATATTATAAGTCACGTCATCCATTACTGGACACTTAGTATCGTGGCAACCCCTCGCCGGACACCCTTAAACTTTAATAAATTGTAATTGTGCTTCCGTTATAGTATAAAAGCTGACTTATATATATATATATATATATATATATATATATATATATATATATATATATATATATATATTCCGTGGATGACTTTGGAAGATGTTTCTTTAAAAGCCGGACAGTTTCACAGTTCTAATAGGTTGCCAGTCTTACCTACTTAGATTCGCTACACCTGTGATTCCATAGTTGATGGCGTTGAAACAAGAGGTTTCACCAGCATGTCCTCATAAGGATGTGGGAGCGGCGGTAGCGGCGGCAAGGAAAGGAATTGAGGCAGGTTCAACATCCTCTGGAACATCTTCCCAGCTTTGGAACACTGCGGTAATAACAATTATTGTTATTGGCGTGCGAGGAAAACGATCTTTAAACAGGTGACACGTGCGGGAAAGGGAACAAACATTGCGTGTTCTGAATAATGAAACCTGAACTGGGATCAACAGCACGTGTTTGTCACTTCACTCTCAGCACCGTTCTTCCTAATCTGGAGTTATTTGTCGCTCCTGGCGCTGATCTGACACATTCTCTGATCAGCACTTCGAAAATGGTCATGCTCTAGCAGAGTGAACTGTCCACGTCTGTCTGACATTCTATGTAAATATGTATAGTTCCGTTTTTACGTTCTCCAGTACCTACGTAATACGCAAGGAAACTATTGTACTACACCCAAAAATTCGATGTTCAGATTTCACCGGAAATATATGTTTTGAGGCCCCTCCTGAATCCAAAAAGAACATTTTTAGAAAAAGGTCCGTTGTGAGTGAGTCTGTGTGTGTGAGTGAACAGAGTAACTCAAGTGTGTGTGTGTGTGTGTGTGTGTGTGTGTGTGTGTGTGTGTGTGTGTGTGTGTGTGTGTGTGTTGCGTGAACAGACTAAGTCAAAAACGAACAGTCAATTAACGATCAAATTCGATATTTAAGTTTAATGTCTTTCAAGGATGTCACACTATTTTGAAGAAAATTCCTCCACCACAAACTTCCCTTTACATGGAAAATTTTTAGAACATTTTTTCTCTAAAACAGCTCTAACAATTTTTATTAAAGTGTCACATATTTAAGATATTTTTATGGCAGATAAAATGTATATTTTGAATTGTCTAGCTATAGCATATGTGGTCATGTATACTCTTGATGGCTTTTACTAATTAACAAACCGTAAGAGATACACCAAATCTTACTATAGCTACAAAAAAATCTGATGTGATGCATTCACATGACTTTCTCTACTCTTGTATTAACCATTCTTACAAACTCTTATTCCTTTATCTTCTTCGTGTTAGTTAAGATAAACATTTCTACAAATTATGTTATTGCTTATTTCCTTGTAGGTGCAAGGGGAATATTAAAATACAGTAGGCTTTGTGCGATAGTCAAATCTTTTAAAGCTTTGAAATTCCGTTCTCTTTCCACACTTAACATAAAAAATGAACAACGATGTTCCATTTAACGAAAGTTTTAAGTTTTCCGAAACTCACACACATAACAAGGAATGTCTCCGAAATGGTTCACCCTACAACAAAATTTATTGAGGCATAAATTGTGTATTTTAGCAAGATCTACATTTTTGTATAGTATGATTTGGTCTATCCCTAATGGTTTGCAAAACCGTCACTATGCAAAAGTCGTCCAGAGTAAATACGACTACAGGGACTATTTTATAGTGAAAACTGCTGTTTATATACCTATAATGTAAAAAAGGCTCAATTTTTCTAATACTTAATATTATGATTTCTAAATTGTACGTAAAATACTTTAAAATCCATATAATGTTTCAGCAGCTCAGAAAATTTGAGCTGCTTAGACAAAATACTTTTGTAGAAAATGGTACCTACATTTAGAAAGTTATAAGTGGCAGGAAAATTAAAAAGAAATGAAAAAACCAGTAAAGGGCGTCGTGCTAGATGCGGCATGTTAATTATACGCGATTTGACAACCTATAAAACGTACTACAACCCATATAGAAGTAATATCAGTGGATGCGGAAAGGGGTAGAGATTTCATTAGTGAAAAGAGAGAGAGAGAGAGAGAGAGAGAGAGAAAGATATCTTTGACCACAGAAACTACAATGTGTCCATAATAACATTGTGTAAAATTGCTGACATTCTTTATGACAGAGACTCAAAAGGCGATGAAAATGAACCAAAACGCTTTGCTAATGGTTTTCCCTTATATCAAATATGCCCCATTACCGCATATTGCTCGTCTCTGTGGCTTGGTATACCCTGTGCGGTTTATCTTGTCTCGAGTCTAAAGAAAGAGACGCAGATACTCACCCCTCTGTGTCTGTTGTTCTGGGGAAAGTGGGAGAAAATTCAGCTGCCTGTGTCCAATCAGTGCTAGACTGAAGAGACAAGTATGAATAGGCTTCTGACGTTTCTGCACGTAAAACATTTTTCTACCCCCTGTCCCTAACAGGCGTGGTGGAAGAGACCTTACAGTTTTATGATCCTAGAGACAAGTTAAACTACAGGAGACATAGTAGCGTGTCTATCTCAAGAAAGAGGTCGCGAGTTCGAATCTCGCTTAAGTTGAGTTATCTCGATAAGCTATTTATTGTACAGTTAGTGAAATTAATTTGTGGGACAGTGCTTAGTGCAATATTTTGGAAGTTGATGCTGTATTGAGGTTAATTCATGTGTTTTGTGTAAGTTGCAACTTACTTAGGCGGGTGGAGTAAGTTGCATGTCACTGTCTTAGTGTCCGACATTTTAGCGTTTTCTAAACTCGCGCTAGTTGCGTTTCGAGAGTTAATCGATATTGCGCTTTGCCATTGCTGCATGGAAATTCTCCGATTGGTGGAACACTTGTCCTTTAATGAAAATTGAATTGTCGATCGCATGAAGACCAGTCCTTTAATGAAAGTTTGAAGTTATGGGGGTCCATTAAAGGATCGCTGTCAGATTTATAATCAATAAATTTGGGTATGGTCGACCATAAAGAATTTTTAAGTCATAAAAATCCGAGCCCTAATTATAATATGCTCTAGGTGCACGATGTCTACTGGAAGGTTTATCAATGCACCTTAGTGCACCGTGACTAAAATCCCTTCCATAAAAGCCCGGTTACGGCCCCAGATCAGTCTCCTCCATGAAAACATCTTTATTTGCATAGCGAGTTATTGCAGGTAAATATCAAGGACACGTATGTATTATTGTATTTGCAATGCTTCTCCCGGCAGCTTGTAGGGACGGAAACGTCAAGTGTTCACCCGTACGTACATCTTTGGGTGCGGTCTTCTTTTGGCTCTCCGCCCTTGGTTCAAGGTTGCCACAAGACAGCAACACAATTGGTATCGGCAACCCGAGTGGGACGATCACGTCACCGGTGTGAATTTGGTTGTGCTGATGATAGGGTGGATCAGACGCATTGTTGAGCTACGTAACAATTTGTTACACTCACCGGCAACAGGTGTTTGGGCTCGGTAATAATCATATGCAGGAAGTAGAGCGATCAGCTTTCCACCATTTCCTTCTCAAGTCACTACAACAGCGATGTCCAACCCTGTCCCTTTGGACACGCTTACGTAATTAGCGGCTATTTCCCACCCTACTCCTTCAGTCGGAGGGTGGCGTCCAGAATCACAGCCAGACAGTCAGTATCCAGTGACGGACACTTAACAGGCGATTCCATTGTCCTTTCTAAGTCATACCATTTTGTGGGAATGTCCTTATAAGACCTCTTCATTCTGGATAATTTTTCCATAAATGGTAAATAGCAAAAGACAGACAAAAGCTAAGTACAAAATGAAGATCTTGTTAAAATACACAATTTATATCAAGTACTTCTTTTTTCTTTTGAATGGATCATTTCCGAGATATTCTTTATTATTTATTTGAATTGTTCAATACTTATACTTTTCTCAAATGGAAATAAGTTATTCCTTATTTTTACCTCTTGGGCTTATATAAAGAACGTAATTTCAAAGGCAACGCAGGGGAATCAGCTCTTAAAACATTTTACTGTCGCTCAAAACCTACTGTATTCCAATATTCCCCTTGCACCTACAAGAAAATTAGCAATAAGATCATTTCTGAAACTGCTTATGTCTATTAAAATGTAGTAGATAAAGAAATACGCATTTGCAAGAATAGTGTGTACAAGAGTGAGTATAGAAATTCCCAACATAGGGGGGCGAAAGGTCGATATTCGTCACAAGCAATCTGAACCACAGATCCTCCGCTTACCAGGCGGGTGCTCCAACCATTAAGCTACTGTGACAACCTGCCAGTATGACATTGCGTTTGCCAACCGAATTCTCCCAGCTGTGACATTGAGTTTTTCAGTTCGGATTCTGCCTCTCAAACATTGCCCACACACGGCTTGTGTGTTTATAAAAGAGCACCAACAGTAAGTCTGTTGACATAAATAAATAACAATTACCATCTAAAGGTTCTTTAATCCCGGGACTTACAATAGTAAGTCGCCATTTGGGTAATTGTCTCTGATGTGGGACGTCTTTGTCGTTTACCGGGAGAAATACGAATCGGTTGGAGAACTCAATGTCACACGGGCAGGTTGTCACAGTAGCTTAATGATTGGAGCACCCGCCTGGGAAGCGGAGGATTTGTGGTTTAGATCCCAACTGGTACATTGCGTTTTTCAGTTCTGATTCTACCTCTCAGTTTTATTTAGGTTTTAATTTTTATTAACGCCCTTAAAACAGTTTTATTATTGGCTTTTAAGCCACCAAAACATTACAGCTAAGCTGCACAGAGAGAAGAGAGAAGCTGAGGGTGACGGCGAAAGAGAGAAAACTGCTAAGAAAGTCGGGTAGGCAGAATTCTGCGTTTAACGCAAGAACGAGAAGAGAACTGTGGGTTCTGCTAGCCATTATAATCCAGTAGAGAAACTTATTTTCTGTGTATTTTGTGCTACTATTCTGTAGAAATTATGTAAAAACAATACACACACTCTGCTCTATCATGCAAAGATAGTCGTTTATCAGAAAACAGGTAAAACAGGAAACGAAACTGTTTTCCAAGACATGGGCGTGCGCGCGCACACACATCCCTTGTTTCTTTATATACACAGGAGGAAAACATATTTAAGGGGGATTAGGGGACTTCGGAACGTTGTTTATGGTGAAATGTTTTTCTTTTTTTCTTCTTTCTTCGTATGTAAGTATACCTCACCTTAACTGCAGTGGTTATATCTATGGTTATATTTAGTTTCTTCTTGATGAGTTGGAAATAAATATTTGTGTATCTAATCAAATCTGTTTATTTTAAGTCTATCTTATATAAGAACAAAACATAAGCAGTAAACAGTACAAGGGAAAAATATAGAAAAAGATAAAAGAAAAGTTCAGGATAGCCAACATAGCTTCAATCTTACTAGCCACATATCTACGGTCTTTCCTTTGGAAGATATACCTATTGTTAATGGTGTTACATGTCGTTAGATTTCTTTGGGTTTTCAATACAGATTACACACAAAGCACACCTACTTCCAGACTCTGGGGAGAGTGGTGAAATCGTGATACCGAATTAATGAAGTCAACGTAATGCACAAGTAAAAGAGAGAAGATTAATTCAATAATCAGTTTATTCTCAATTGATTGCCGTGTGTGTGAATGTGCGTGTGTTAGAAAATATTACCAGTTTTCATCCACCCAGTTTCTCAGTCAAATCTGTCACCAAACCGGGCGACGTAAATCGGCAAAACATGGTGTACTGGGCTGTAGAGGACTGCGTGGGCCGACATTCTTAGGTTCGGCCCAGCCCGGTCCGGTCCGGTCCGGTCCGGCTACAACCAAGCATTAGCCCGGCTCGAGCCCGAGAAGCGGTTGCCTATTGGGTAACACCAGGCCCGGACCTGATTGCGTAATTTTGTTTTAAACAGGCCTCTACTGGGCAGATCGCAATTCTTGATGGTTCCGTCCTCATCATGTCCAGGTGCGGTGAAAGTTGAGTGATTGTGAATTACTTCGCTTTCTGGAAAGCGATTTCAATTCGAAATGTTTCTTGGATTTCCTGCAGATTCATCTAATGGACGGTGATCTTTTAGATGATGCCCGCTACAGCTGGCAACGCATCACTGGCTGCGAGTACATAGGAATTTCCATCAACACTTTCTTACCTCAGCCTTCAGTCTTGCTTCCACCTTACCTATTCAATGAGGAGAATTGGCCGAAGCGAGTCCACAGCTCCAGCCAGAACTCAAACCCATAGAACACTAAGCTACAAGTGTATCGCAACAAGCCATAAAATATTGCGACTCTACATATTTGAGTAATAATTGCTGCTTGCTGTAAGGTGATACCAAATAACCTGGCCTCGCCTTACAGGATGCACAGTGACCTCATTACTGTAGTCTTTCCGACGTAGACGGCACTCAGCGGTGATACCGAAATTATATATTCAGTAAATTAATAATTTAGAGTGTAATTTAAAAAATAATAATTGGAATAATAATTTTCAATAAAAATAAATAGAGAAAACGAACCTAAAATGGGGTGGCCTCGCGAATTTAAAAAGCTGAATGGGGTTGTAAATGTTTGTTTTTTTCTTTTCTTTTTTTGGATGACGTCACTTACGTTATTAGCATAATTAGTGTCATCCTTTCTATTAAAAAAAAAAAAAAAAACACACACACACACACGCACACCCTGAGTAAGCAATCTCATTGCTCTATCGGCGGCAAGGGACTGAATCAAAGGACTTTGAGGCATTATTAGGCGGAATGAATATTGTTGCTTCAAACTGTCTTATCTTTGTGATCTACAAAACGCTAATTCAAAGTTAGTGAAAACGGCTTCAGCGGTCTCCTGTGGACAATGCCAAAACGTTGCTAGTGTCTCAAACTAGAACCTCCTGTTGCCAACATATGGAGGGAACAAAGAGACAGACAGAGACACAGTAATGGCTAACCCCTGTAAAAATATCCATGGATCTGCCTCCACCAATTAGCAGTCTAAGAGTGTTCCTTACAGTGTCTCTATCCCTCTCTTTCTTCCCTCTCATAGGTTTACAACAAGATTACTCTAGTCTAAGATGGAGTAAAAGTAAAGAGAGAAAAAACCATATTAATTTACTAACATCGTGCATCATTAGTTGTATAGTGTTAAGGAACGATCTGCGAGTTCTCCAGAGGCCAATTTATTCTACTGAGTGTTTTTATTTCTTTATTACATCTTATGTCTGTATAAAAAAGCGTGGATGCAAAGTTGGTACAGATATGTTAAGCAGTTCCTGGATTATGCGTTTTAAACCACAAATTTTGGCTATTTTACAAAACATGCCCCTTGCGAAGCAATTTTCATACTTTTTAAACAACATTTCGGATTTAAGTACTATATTGAACCATAAAATCAAATTTTCTAACAAATCAATGTACTTTTAAATTACTTGGTTTGAAAAATCAGTTTTCTTCCATTGTAAGTTTCGACTTTTGCGAAGTATATATAATAAATTTGGATGAGCTTGGTGACGTAACACATTTGCCTTATATTAATAAATACATAGCAAATTTCATTTTACATAATATATTAGGGAACTATTTCCGAGGTTTCAACTTGATAATTTAAAAATTTTATAACGTTCAAAATGTTTCAACTCAAAAAAAAAGACAAAAAGAAAGAAAGAAAGAAAGAAAGAAAGAAAGAAAGAAAGAAAGAAGAAAAAAAAGAAAGAGAAACTATACTCATGAAAACTGGCCTGAAACTCTGTTTATGTATTTTTATTAAATGGTGAAGAAAGTCAATCTTCTTATTCTCAAATCTAATCCACCCATATTTGGTTCCACACAACAGCGGTGCCAACGACAGTTGCACTCTGATTTTCAGCCGTTGATGAGCATAAATTACTACCTCCCGTCAACCCCAAGGCTCATTCTTACCACCGCCGCCCTGCAAAACCTCACATCCAGTCATGAAAGTGGTTAAGCCCTCAAAAGGGCGGATGTACGTATGACACACCTCAGCCTGCCAACAGCTTGATATGGTGATATGACGATGATGATGATGATGATGATGCAAGGAATTAATGATGCTGAGGACCAAACATTTAATTCGGTTGCCAAGAAATGAAGGAATCTGATGTATAATATATGTACTTCGATTGCTGTAATAATATCTGATAATGTCTTCATTGTAAATATAAGCATAGAGTAAGTATACAGACACAGTAATAGCTTATTCTCAATTCACCTCAAGGGATGTTAGAAGAATATCCCATAAAATTGTAGACAAATGCATAAAGGAATCGGCAGAGTACAAGATTTATAGATGATAAACGTGGCAGTTGTGTAGGTGTCTGCACTCATGACTTTTTCTACTCTCGCTTGTAAAGCTATTTTAAACACGTTTATTCTTCCGTCTGATTCATGTTAATCGAGATAATTGCTTTATTACGTATTCACTTGTAGGTAAGTACAATAGGGACAAAAGAACACAGCAGGCTTAAGCCATAGTCAAATCTTTTAAGAGCTGGTCGCTTTCAACTTCCATTCTCTTTACTTTACTCCCCATTTGAGAAAAGTTAACATACTGGAAAATTCAAGGGAATAACAAGGAATGTCTTCGAAATGCTTCACTCGACACTAAAATGTATTTGATGTATTTTAACTGATTGTGTAGTAAGATTTTACCCGAATGAGGACTTCTGAGGACTTCACCAGAAAATTGAAGAAATAACATTTCATTTCTCAAATATGCTAAACATATGGTATTTTAATCAAAATGGTGAGAGTCATTTTCTGATAAAATTAAAAATTTTCGAAAAATATTCCATGGAAAGGTTAGGAATTTTCTTGAGAATCTTTGGTCATATTTTTTGAAGGTGCTGAACTTAAATACCAAGTTTGATATTTGACCAACTTTTCTTTCTGACTTATGCTGTTTACAGACATATGGGCGGGCGCGCACACGCACGCACGCACGCACGCACGCACACACGCACACACACACACACACACACACACACACACACACTTGTTTCTAAAAATGTTGTTTTGGATCAATGAAGTCTCAAAACGTATATATTTTCGGCGAAATCTCAGTAACGAATTTTTGAAGATACTTCCCTATGTGTAGTAGAGAAATTAAAAGGAAAAATAGGTGAATATGTTTGTATTGAATCTTTGTTTTAAGCAACACATTGTTTCCAGATTTATCCTAGAGACCTTAAAATACAGGTTTTCTTTCTAAAGTTATAAAGCTAAGGTAGAATTAAGACTACCCTGTATGAACTTATTGTTAAATTAAAACAAATGGCTTGTTAAAAGACAATAATGTATTAGAGGCTGTAAACCTTATGTAATATTAAAAGTTAAACGGATCAATGTCATATTAATATTAAAATGGAACTTTAAAGTCTGTGTTGGAGAAACCCACTCCATTCATTCGTACAGTAAAATATCACTCGTCCATTGCATAGTTAATATACCCCATTAAAGCTTTTAGAAGCAATTTAGGTTGTTCTGGCAAAAAGCGCTCCGAAGTAATACAAGACTGTTTTTGGGACATTTAAATGCTTTCAATAGACTTATTCTCCATTACTAGACATCTGGCATTATTTTCCACGTCTCCCTAAATGAACTAAATGGATTTCCTTAAAATCCAAGGTTAATGGACAACTGTTAAGTTTGTAATGCTGAGCATTAAGCTGACACACATACCACTGCAGCGCATTCCTCTCTCAGGTAAGTTTTGTGGTTGGAGGACTATAAAAGAGCAGTAAAATGCATGTCCAGTTCCTGGAAGCTCTGTGGTATGCACCACTGACAGAATTCTCAGAAAGTCGGTTGTTACGGGGCAAACAAAACCATTAGGATAACATCAAGGACCGACGTGCATTATTTTTCTTCACAAGACAAAAAAATTAAGATGCCTAACGTTCATACGACTTTCGCTGACTATCATGGTTTTTATATAGTTGCTAAAAAGTATTCTTATAAAAGTTTATTACTTTGTCCGAAAAGAAAATTACAAAACGATCCTGTGTCCGTGTGTGTTTCTATAAACAGCATAACACAAAAACGAAAAGTTGGTTAAAAACCAAAGTTGGTCTTTATGTATAGCATCTTTTAAGGATATGACACGAAGATTTTGAAGAAAAATTCATCCATCCTAAACTACCTTTACATAGAAAATTTTTCAAAAATTTTGATTTTCTCAAAAATGGCTCTAACGATTTTGATCAAAATTACATGTGTTTGAGATATTTTTATGACAAATTAAATGTTTATCTTGAATTTTCTGGCTATAGCCCATGAAGTCCTATTTACTCTGGATCACCTTTGCATAACTGGTATACCGTAAGAGGTAGACCAAATACTCTACAAATAATGTAGATCTTGCTAAAGCAGACAATTTATGTCTAAATAAACTTTTTTGTAGAGTGAACCATTTCGGAGATATTCCTCGTTATTTGTGTAAGTTTTGGAGAATTTGTACTTCTGTAAATGGAACATCGCTATTCGTTTTTTTATGTTAACTGTGCAAAGAGAACGGAATTTGAAAACTTTAAAACATTTAACTATCGCTCAAAGCCTACTGTATTCCAATATTCCCCTTGCTTCTATAAGTAAGCAATAAGATAATTTCTGTATATGTTTATCTCAACTAACACGAAGAAGATATAGGAACAAGAGTTTGTAAGAATGGTTAGTACAAGAGTAGAGAAAGTCATGTGAGTGCAACACATTCAGTTGAAGTGTGCATTTCTGGATTACTAATATATAAGATAATATGTACCTACGATCTTATAGTGGATGCTCAGTATGCTAGATGTTTGTGATGCTGCCTAAATGAATACAAAGTGAGTTGAGAAATCTCAGCTTGCCAGGTAAATCACGTATACACAGCTGATGAAAGTAGGGTTTTCTGAAGGAGTGGGCCTCGTATGAATTACAAATGCGGCAACAATAAAAACATCTGTGATCATGTGGAAAGCTGGTATGTCCATTATAATGGACATAGACATTTTTTGCCCACTTGTAATATTTTTAACGTGTTTTTCTGCTATATTCTTGTTGTACTGTTCGTCAACAATTAAACCTATGTAAAAACATGTTCTGAATTGTACAAAATTATTGTTGAAAGTAGGGTTTCCTGAAGGAGTGGGCCTCGTATGAATTACAAATGCGACAACAATAAAAACATCTGTGATCAAGTAGAAAGCTGCTATGATCTGGAAAAATTGCCAAATTAATACACTTTTATTATATGTCAGGAAATAAATTGAAACAAAACCGAATTCATCACAGTTTACATGTTAAAAGTGTAGATATGAAATAAAATGCATAACATTAATTTGTAAACTAACGTTACAAAATTCTATTTGTTTTTGCTTTTAAATGATATTTTTTTATGAAAATACTAAATAGAAAAGCAGTAATAGGAAAATGTCATTCACATTTACACAACTTTCTACGCTCATATAGCTTACCATATACTGTAACAAAATCGACCAAATGCGAGGTTCGTTTACTTTTCTAACACTTTATTTTGCTCTAAATCTTACTACAAATGCACAATTTCCTCTTCGTTGCTAACACAGTTAGAGTCTTCTCTAGTTTTACAATTCACAATTGTTCTTCCGATAATCTTTCTCAGTCTTTCAATGTCTTTCTCCAGTTTCACTGTCTCTCATATCTTTACTATTAGAATACAATCACTCGACGACACAGACGTACTCACTGACAGTCTAGCAGACTCACTCTCGTCTGACACTCACTCAAACTCTGACACCAAAAACTGACTGAACTGCTCACTGTCTGCCCTATTTATACTGCACTCGGCGTGAAGTAACCTCATTCGAGTTCTTTCCACGTGGACGTGTACAATGACTCAGCAGAAGACGAGAAGCTTCTAGACACTACGATGTTATCGCGCTGTTCCATTGAATACACACAGTCAATATTTGCCCTGTAGCCTCGTTTATGTTTCCAGCCATTATTACGTAAACGCACATACATAGCCACTCGCCGCATACAAGATCACTGGTCCTCCCCTTGTCCGAATATTGTTGAACGACCAATGTCACAATACGTATTGCAGCTTCTACAAACTGTTACGAACGCTTTTTTTTTTTTTAAATTATTTGTAACCCAGCAGCCCTTTCCGGGCCTAGGTCTACCGCCCAGCCGCTTCGTCCCCCACCGTTGTTCATCATAAGCGTCATTAGTGGGATGCAGTACTGGAGGGTGGTGGGTGGTCAGCGCCCCAAACCCTCTCGCCCCTTAACGCGATCGTTGCAGCCATGAGCCGCTACTTCTTGATTATGCAAGATTATAGAAAATTCGTTCCGAGTGAAATTAACTTCACAGACTATTGCCACAAAATTTAAATGTCATGTAAATATTTTAAATATGCAGTATTTTAATCAAAATCGTTGGAGAAAATTTCGAGAAAATCGCTATTTTTCCTTTCCAGTTAGGTTTTCAAATAGCGATTTACCCACCCACAGCGAGAGATTTAACGTATTGTAATAGAGTTTTTTGTTCTTGTCATATTATATTGTCTTTCAACAGTAAAATCAAGGCATTGATAGCAATTTATATGATAAATGTATACATTTATTTGTGCTTTTATAGTTTAATTTACTTCATTTCCTTTTTCAAAAATTAAAAAGCATACAATTGTAGTTCTAATGTAACCCTATCATCATCCACACGTATCTCACTGATTATTTTACGTAGACCCTCCCCATCCTCCCCATCCATGCTCTACCTTAGCTAACCACAAATTCAGTGGCGCAGCAGACCGAGCGGTCCAAGGTCCACCGCATGAACGCTGCATCCCCTGCCTCCATTCACAAGGAGGTGAAAGTTTGGACATGTCCGGTATGCCGAGGCCTTCAGTAGAGCTTGGACAAGCTTAGCGAGATCGCAGCCAATAACCTGCTTCTCAGGGAAAAGTTAAATTGGAAACACCCTTATTGTTCTGGACCAAAGGGAGAGAGCTTCAATTGATGTGACGTATTGGAACGAACAGCAAGCCTGTTAGTTCGTCTGACATTATGTTCTGCTCTGTTTACTTTATAACTGTCCTTCACATAAACTAAAATCGTGTATATTTTCTCATAGCTCAGAGCTGAATAATAATTATAATCTGTGAACAATTGTGTAATTAAAATAGTAGCCATTAACATTACAACATCTAAGGCACTTGTGTCAGTGATAATGAATATATTTCCTGTGTTTCATATGATGTTGCATTCCGAATGCCTCAAACTACTTTATGCTCCCTGCGACAGCAGTACACGCTGAACTCGTGTGTAGTTGTGTGAGCTGATGTCATCCCGGTACTACTTGTTCTCCGCAAAGTAAACCTTCCAAAGTTGTAACGTATACCAATGACTAACTAAGAATCATATATTCCATTTAACTAGAAGAATATTTAGTTAAAGAAATTCGCAAGACTTGAATCTTCAGAAAAGCTCTGGTGGTTGTGTGAATCATGTTGAGGAAGTTGTCGGGTTAAGGAACCTTGGGGCGACATCCCAAGTCTGGAACATCCACGGCGGCTCCACATACCTCCATATTTGATCTTCCACAAGGCTTCGAGAGAGGTCGTGCTGCTGTTTATTTTCGTCTCGTCCAAAATTGAAAACCGGCCTTCGTCTACAATCTTTTTTTGCTGGTGCTTACGCTTGTACAACCAAAAAGGTGTGAAGTGATTCATTATTACGTTTTTATCATATGTTTAACTCTTGAAAACAATACATAGTTAACTATAAGTAAGAAAGACAATCACATAATTTGATTCCCTGCTTGGAATTTCCATAACAATTTCGCGGTTTACAGAGTCCGGAGTATTAGAAACCTAAGGTCTCGGATTTCAACCGTTTTTATATCTATACTATGCCTAAGAAATTAATGATAAATCAAGTTTTCCAGATTTGTTGAAGAAGTGTAAAAAAGTTCAAATTTTATGCTGTAGTTGATTTTCAAATTGCACATGGATCAAATAATGAAGTTAATTCATTTAATGCGCAGTCTAATTAATGTTTTAAAAGAATGGTTATATTTATTCCCAATTTAATTTTTGAGAACTTAAAAGCCACTCTTTTTTGTCTAAATATGTGTTATATTTTTCATTGAAATGACTAAATTCAAACAAAACTTGACACATTTGACATATAAAAGACAAATATTATATTATATTAGATAAATTATTCCTTCATAAAGGAATACAAATGTAATGATGATGATGGTAAACCGTAAATCTAATAGCAACCGTGGGAGTGTTTTACAACAAGCAAAGCTCTTTGAACCTAAATGCTAATATTTTAGAAGTACAAAATGTGTTGTAATGTCTGAATAGGTCTGAACGTGTCAAATTAAATGTTAAATTTAATTCCAGATAGGCATCTAGAAAGCTCGCTTTGCATTTTGTACAAATTTGGATGGAAAATAAACGTCTGGAAGAAGCAACGGGGTATTCAATGAGTTATAACAATGCTACCCATTATCTACAGTACAGTATATTACGCAGTTTTGTAATAGAAAACATAAGTAATTTCGTCATAATTTGCAATTGTTGAGAAGAAAGAAACAAAGAAATAAGGAAGAAAAAGAGGTAGGGGAGGGAGAGAGCAAGGGAAGAAAGAAGGATGGACGGCAAGAAAGAAAGAAGGAAGAAAAGAAAGAAGGTAAGAAAGAAAGAAAGAAGGAAAGAAAGAAAGAAGGATAGAAAGAAAGAAAGAAGGAGAGAGAGAGAAAAAGGAAAGAAAAAAAGAGAGAAGAGAGAAGAGAGAAAGAGAGAAAGAGAGAAAGAGAGAAAGAGAGAAAGAGAGAAAGAGAGAAAGAGAGAGAGAAAGAGAGAAAGAGAGAAAGAAAGAAAGAAAGAAAGAAAGAAAGAAAGAAAGAAAGAAAGAAAGAAAGAAAGAAAGAAAGAAAGAAAGAAAGAAAGAAAGAAAGAAAGAAAGAAAGAAAGAAAGAAAGAAAGAAAGAAAGAAAGAAAGAAAGAAAGAAAGAAAGAAAGAAAGAAAGAAAGAAAGAAAGAAAGAAAGAAAGAAAGAAAGAAAGAAAGAAAGAAAGAAAGAAAGAAAGAAAGAAAGAAAGAAAGAAAGAAAGAAAGAAAGAAAGAAAGAAAGAAAGAAAGAAAGAAAGAAAGAAAGAAAGAAAGAAAGAAAGAAAGAAAGAAAGAAAGAAAGAAAGAAAGAAAGAAAGAAAGAAAGAAAGAAAGAAAGAAAGAAGCAAGGAAGGTCCGTCAAAGGTGATAAGAAAATGGAATAAAAGTAAATGATGCAAAGGAAACCATGGTATGAAATAATGCACCCCAGAAGTTCCTAAGTGACATGGGGAAACCACAGAAAAACCCAAGTCAGAGTGTGCGGTCACCAGGGATTGAATCTAGTTCCTTCCGAATACGAGTCGTACACGTTGCGGTAGTGTTACCTTGCTGCGTTACGAGTAGTATAAAAACCAACAATCTGCAATCTTAATTTTTAAGGGGAGATTAAATGGATCATTTGCACAAAAATAACATTTTAGTTTGTTGTGTAATCTTATAAATTTCAATTTCTTCTCTAAAATTATATACATTATATTAGACGCACTTCTGAGAAAATAAAAAAAATAACCAAAATGTTTGTATATAAAGAATTGACGTGTGGAATATTTCGTAAAAATCTTCGTCTTGAGTGTTTGGAACGCTGGACGTAAAAATGAAGTTTGATATTTGTTTAATTTTCTACTTTTAGTTTGTATGTACGAGGTGGTATTTTTCTAAAACTCAGTTTATAGGCTTTAGAACACCCCAAAACGTATATTTGCTGTGAAATAACGATATCTATCTTTGCAATATGATCCTTCTATAGGTAGTTTAAGCAGTATTTTGCTAAGCCCTCAAAAATTATAAAAGGCAAAACAGAGGCATTAAGAAATTGACTTCATTTGTTAAATCAAGAACCTTAAAGAAAAATGGACTTTTATGAAGTGCAACGATAGATAATACTAGATGCTGTGACTTGTTAAATCAACAATGAAGAAAGACATTTGTTGGCATACGAATTGTGATTGTTATATTTGAGTGTTAAATTACAATAAAAAGAATTAAACACATAAAAAATCATACAAGGGGTATCATTTGGCAGGAAAAATTAATATCGATTCAATGCTGCGCCCGAGATATAAGAAAAAGAGTCATGTAGTTCTTTGATTGAAGCTATGCTGAGGCCGATATTGTAACCAAAAAGTGCGCCTCAGCTCCATTACTAACCCGGTACACGCATATATGTACATATACCTACATATATAGATTAAAATGAAATATCGTTTCATAATTAAGAATTAGAGAAAGTAAAATTGGAGTCAAAACCATCACAACATAGACACAAAGAAGCATGTGAGATGTAGAATGTAAGGGAAATCCAGGACATATACCAAGTCACTAGGTATTCTGTGTGTGCTGTCGGATGACCATGACTTTCCTCTCCACATTTCACTCAGACAAGACGGAAGATAAAAATAATTTTACGACAAATTTGGAAAGGCGGTTTTCTTGGCTCATTTTCAATGCATAATACGATCGTCATTGTGAACTCAGTGCTGCCACATACACAAGTCATTTTATGAAATTTACTTTCTAAAACTTCCTTTCCGGAATCAACAAGTTTGTTATGGTAGTGATGCAAATGTAACCACCACAGCAGCTACGATATTACGCAGGTGTTTCGACTTTAAATTGTTATAAATTATACGGGTATACAGGCGTAGCACAGACGTTAGTGTCATATCCAAGTCCTCTAAAGATTGTAACAGTAAAGACTTAGGAACGTTTTAACTATGTTGAGCGTTTTAACTATACTTGCGACTCAGAATGGCAAGCTGATCGGTTTTCAAGAACTAAACCCTGTCCGGAATGCACCGTTTGGACACTAAGGAGCTTCGAAGCGTTCACATTTCGTCAATAAAGCCAACATCGAGCTGACTACATTACAAACGGGCTGCGAACTGTTATTGCAGAGCTTATATCGGTGGAGCTGAGCCTCACGCACATGACCCAATATGTCTGAACATTTTCATTCGCTCTGTAGACTCTAGGAATAAGGTCCTCCACTGACGTTACAGGAATGCATACACCATATGCTTCATACAGTCATACAGAAAATAGTGGAGGGGTGTCATATCTGACGACCTGCTGGCCGCGGAACTGGTCCACCTCTACCAATCCATCGATTTGGATATGCAACTTGAGGTGATTCCACATATTTACATCAGTGTTCTGGAGCTCCGTCGCATTGCAGCATCATTACCTGCCGAACATTTAGTGGCACTACACTCAAATAGGTAGCCAAAACGTCTCTAATAAAGTGAGGAATATCGGTCATGTTAGTCTCATAGGCAGTATATATGCTCAGGTTATTCATCCGCAATTTGTGTTGAGTTTTAGCAGTTAGTTATTTAAGCGTGATATGTGGAGTCAGTGTTGAGAGAGTTTTAGTGTGTATCGCCAGGGACAGTTTTAGACATTTAATAGTAGCGTCCGAGTCGCTGTATGAATCAGTTTTTAGAGTTTGTATAGTCGAAGAACTGTTTGTTGGATAGATACAGAGAGATAAGGTGAGAGTAGAACTGAAAGACAGTGAAGTTTGAGTCAAGGTTCTGATCGGATACAAGACCTCTGAGTTGCAAGGTCATGACGAATTGTAGATTACATTAACGATAAAATAGAAAATTGTGTTCTACGGGTCAGTTTAGACAAATAAAGTGACAGAAAAAGTAACTGAAGGTGTCATTTGTCACGATATGTAAATAACTATTAAATACTTTCTTCTTCAACACGCATTATCCCAGTTATCCCAACAGCGCCCCGACCGACACCGGCAGTAGCACCGGTGCTGAGCTGGGCACCGGAGAAGTGGAGGAAGGTGAAGTGTCCTCGTGGTAGGAGTAGTCGAACTACCTGCGGTGGGGCGAATGTTGACTTCACTGTTGAATGGGACATGTCAACTGGACCCATTTGGACATAGCTGGACCTATCATCTGGCCTTCTCGTTCACCCGACTTGACACCCTTGCGGGATACATAAAACAGGAAGTCATGTTTAAGCCTTCAACGATGATAAGGATATTAAGAATTCCACACCAAACATTTAGCGACCAACGATGTTGAAAAGACACAGTTCTCATTCATCTGGGGGTTTCAGATGTTCAATAGTGCACATTATATCAACATACATGTTCTTTCATTTCATGCTTCATTTTCTCCCTGAGTTCAGTTGGAGGCGTTTTCAACGAAAACATCCTATAACAGCTCAACAATTTATTTTAGAAAAAAATGGTTTAATAAAACTTGCTTAGTTTATTGTGCGGAACCAGAATATACAAAACATTACCATGATTCCATTCAAAATTCTAAGGTTGGGTCCCATGAAAATGTTTTTCAAAGGCTCCTTGGTGCTATAAGATTTGATATTCTTGATATTTGGGTTTCTGTGTTCATTTAAGAGATACTCTCCTGCAGTGCTTTGCATGAACCATCCTATGTAAATTAAAACGAGTGGTTGACATTGGGGAACCTTGTCTAACCCTTTTGAAATTAGTATTGGTTCTCGGTTATCTATCTTAATTTTCGTTTTTGCATATACGTTTGTATTACTAAATATAATATCAGAGTCAATTTGTTCCACATTTTATTGTGAGTTTTATGATTGCCAGAAGCAAGAACTAAAGTAAATAAAAATAAGGTTTAATTTAATTTTGGAGGTCTTAACCCCTGATTAAGCATTCTGTCAGTCTGTTATCTCAGTGTATTATCTGAAATTGAAAGCTATACATCTTGCTTTAATTATCGAAGATACATATGTACTAATGTTTAGATGGGAACACCTGTGGCACTCTGCAAGAGATTTAATAACTCGACAAATAAAAGAGTGAAGAGATATATGGGGAAGCGGAGCAGGTCCACAAATCATATGAAGGAAATCTCTTGTTCCTCATTAAGCAGCAGACTTCCTTCTCGTCCCATGACAATGGCGGTAAGTAAAGTAGCTGAGTTTGTTTTCATGGCGTGCAGACGCCATATAACTCAGAGAGGGCGCGGCGTGTGATACAACAAATTATCCTGCAGTTCAGGGCCACAACTTGGAGTGGGAAGATACAGTGATATCATTGCTTGATGCATTTTTATTATGTTTAGTGTCCATACTTGCATCACTGCTATAAACGTATCTTTACCTGACAATGAATGTAACTACTTAAATGGCACCGATTAGTATACATGAGTAATAAGTGCCCATGATGTATTGCATAGGAAACAAATAAGGAAAGTTAGTATGCAACTGCTTTTATTTTACAAATGAAGAAGCTTATTTATAAAAGAATGAGATTACATGAGCAAATCTGCTCCTTGAAAAGTGGCTCTACAAATTTGACAAAGTGTTTGTAATACTTAGGCTGCGTGCAGGAAGAACCACTTCCACTAAAGGATCGGCAATTCGCTCAGGTTACATTGTTGCAAGCATTTGTTTCAGAGTGCAGGCAAAACGAAGTCCTAAAGATGGTCACTTTATACCTTGATGACTACAAGAAGGTTTTACCTACTTCCACTTTACGCGGAAATTAAATTATTTAGTTATTTAACGACGCTATCAATTGCCAGGATCACATCAGCATCGCCGGTGTGCCGGAATTATGTCCCGCAGGGGTTCTTTTACATTCCAGTAAATTTACTGATATGGTGCTGGCGTTTTTAAGCACACTTAAAAATCATCATTCTGGGCTGGGTTTGAACCTTGGGACCAGTAGGCCAGCGTCTAAGCAACTGAGCCACCCAGACCAACGCTTTACGCAGACGTTACTCTTTAACCCCCCAGCTGTGCATTGTGTTGCAGCGGCGGTTTAGTTGCATGTACGTTGCGGTTTGATTTACGAAAGCACTTTAAAATCTTATGTGATAGGGATCTGCTCATTAGTGACTTATGTTTAAGAAGTCTATCAATATTTGCCACAAAGTCGAAGTGCTTAACCTCCCACGCTCCCTTATTCCTGATGGCTAACATACGTCTTTGAATGGCGATTTACGAGTACAAACCTGTGCAGTGGGAGTAATATAAACGCCCTGTTGGGCTCTAACGAGAAAATGTATGAGGGGTGTTCTACTCTCTAGAGGAATGAGGGGAGGCAGTACCAAAATTGTTAGCTCATGATGTAAAAGGTGCACCATTAAGAACGCCTCTTTTTAACTGTGAAATAAAGCACTTTAAGAGTACTGAAGCCTTTGCTTACAGGAGATACATTTCTTTTAGGAAAACGTGTTTAGAACCAGAAGTATTTGACACTATACCAGCTCTAAGACTGCACTCCAGAATAAGAGTGGCAGGTGTAATGAATTGGATATAAAACGATATAGGTAGCACAATAAGTCCATTGCTGAAGTATGTCCTCCGGAGAAATGACGGAAATCTGTATTGAATAAGATAAGACAAGATAAAGTCCTACCTCTCCACAACCACATAAAGACAATCATAGACCGGAAATCTTGACATCCATCATTAGTCATGTGATGAATTATTTCAATTAATGCCTTAGTGATCGGTAGCAAACATTTGTGTTCGCTACGATTCAAGAACACGGCAAGCAAAAACAGAATATGAAACATTATACGTGACCTCATTACATATATTACTTACCTATACCACGTAGTACCTAATAGATAGAGAGTTGAACAATAACGTTGTGAACTTATTATGCGTATATGTGGTTAGAGCAAACATTCATAAAAGCGCACATCGGTTTGCCTGTTAGAGCGCACGATTTTATTTAGGTTATGGTGAGAAACTAAATTATTTAACTCGCGGTGGCAATGAGCTATTAAAATACCCCAGGTATGACGGGTTGGGAGGGGTTAATTAGGCAAGCTTTCGATTCATCACAGACATTGCGAGGTATCGTACAAAACTAAAGGCGAAAACAGCATGTTCTCTATATCAGACTAAATATTTCCACAATATTCTTGTTAACTTGCATGAACTCATTTATTCTAAAGTCGCGTTTTCTGCGTTTTTATTATAAATGTATCCGTCATTTTAATATATGTATAGCTTCGTCAAGAATTAATCATGGCATGCGTTGCCAAAAAATGAACGTATAAATCAGGTGATCAAGGTGCTAATGACTTTTAAACATCCACATAATTTATGTGAAACGAAACAAAGTGGAATTAATGACTTATACATTCGAGTATCGTTCATTTATGCATACATCCATAATTTCACTAGTGCCACAACATACAACGAATGGTGGTAGACGCGCAAGGTACTAAAATTATTCTTAGGGACAAGATGTAAAGGATTTTAGATTGAAGGTTATCTTTATGTCACTAACATAATGATAAATACCGGTGCTAGTGGATACAACATTCTTACATTATAAGCCGGTACAATAAAACCTGACTAAACCGGACCCTCTGTATACTGGAAACATGAACAACCGGAAAATAAATCCCGGAACGGAGCCATTTCCTATGTTAAATAACACTATACCGGATAACTGCCTAACTTGGAAACGGAGTAGTTTTTTTCCAAAACCGTTTGCATAAATAACCTGCGACGGATTTTCATTATACTTAATACATAGTTAGGTGCTTTGATACCGAACTTGCCACGACTGAAGACATTCAAAGTGCAGCAGACATTGCTGCTGGAAACAGCAGTTGTGAAGTCATGGAAGGAATGGACCATGACGAAGCCAACGAAAGGAAGATATATCTGTTGCGAGTGACCTTCAGGAATTTGCAGCTTCCAAGAATGTTCCAGAACTTCTGGAGCTGAGGCAGGATGCAAAGGATATCATTGAGCGTTCTCTTATATTGCAATAGTGTTTCTGCTTTCGAACGAAAGGTTTTCTTCTAATACGTATACAATAAACCGCATTTGTTGGATTGCATTAACATTTAATTACATTTCTATGAATTTGTAAAGTTTCTGAAGTTTGTCGAACTTTACCAACTTGCCACAGACCAATTAATCTGGAAAAGTTTAGTTTCTGGTGTGTATGCACGATATGAAAGAAGCAACAGTTGAGTAACGATTTGGTGAACCGTCAGAAATAATTATGATTATAATCAATACTTCCCTTCCATGTCATAACTAGGCTGCGGATTTCTCAAGCAGTTTACTTCAGGTTGTCTAAACACAAAACATTCGATCCATCGCACAAAATGTAAACAGTCGTGGCTGTGAGTCACAGAGATAGAAGGGGACACGATCACGTGACCGTTACAAGTGTACAATCGGGTGAATAACCAACCACAGCATGTTCGTTCTGGCATTAGCGCTTTAGAAATCCTCAGCCTAGTCATAACTATGTTCGGCCAGTATTTTGAATACTGCTGTCTTTTGAGAGGGGTAAAGAGAGGGGAAGAAGGGGAAACTACGGAGGTCTCGTCAAATAATCCTGATACCCTTGCACTTTGCTAAATTCACTTACTGTACATATGCACACAACAATAGGTCTGCCATCCGATTAAATCAACAGTAACAAATTAAATGAGACAAATGACTCAAACAAGACTCAGTTACACAACTAGGGTCATCTGCCTGGCACACACTCAATTATTTATATTAATAAATGTACAGTAACCGACACAAGCTATGTGTTGAAGCAAGCCACTCACCCAAGGAATTTAATCATCTGTTGCAACTTGGCTTAATACCCAGTCCCACTGATGTCGGCAACTTTTTATATACATTTTTCTTGTTTTTTTCTGAAGTTCGTTATTAATAAATTATGAAATATGAAAAACCTTGACATGCCATTAAGGGCAAAGCCTTCCTACGCGATTAAAACCAGCTCATGAGTCAAACTATAGGGTCATAAGCTTAGTTTGAATTACATTGGCGCTTCACTTATATATTATTTACTTCGCAGTGATACTTATTTTTTAAAGAAAAGAACTTTGTCCATAAATATTTAGCTTAATTATACGTTTTCTCATTAATGCGCCACATTTTCGTGGTTCTCATGTACGAAATATATTAATTTACCTGCTCATTTATAGTTCATGTTTATGGTACGACAAGATATGTTGTGTAAATTACCTATATTACTGTGTCGTTGCTGTCAGCACAACACAAAGAAATTGGTAAGATCTATCTTCCTTCCTTCTTTCCTTCCTCCTTTCCTTCTTTCTTCCTTTTTTATTTCTTCATTCTTTCCTTCCTTCTTTCTTTCATTTCTTTCTTTCTTACTTCCTTTTCTCTTTGCTTCTTTCTTTCTTTCTTTCTCTCTCTTACTTTCTCTTTTCTTCTCTCTTTTTTGTTTCTTTTCTTCTTATCCTTATTTTCGGAAAGGGGTTTGAATTATGAAAAACGTAAATACCTACTTTAAATAGTGCATTATTTTATTATTTATGACTATTTAATTGGGCACCTTTCTAATATTAAATAGTGCATAATTAGTCTAAATAATAATTTAATAAAACAAGTTCAGTTTCAAAATGAAATTTACTTTCACATTTTTTGCACTTATATAATTTTAGCTGTCTTCTTTGTAAGCGTGGGTGTGAGGAGAATGAAATTCCAGCTTCATTTGTGTCTCTCCCTCTCTCTGTTCCTCCGTCCTTCTCTCTCTTGTTTTAGTAGTGTTTAACGCCACCGAGCAAGATGGCTCCGGTAGTGGTGCATGTGGTCCGCATTCGGGAGGTCGGGGGTTCGATTCCCGTAGACAATCTTCCTGAACTATGGGATATTTCGGAAGCTTCCCGGGTTGCTAGGTGAATGTTGAGAAGGGTAGTTACATCCCCCAAATTTTTGTCTCTCCATTTCACCTCACTTTTCATTTCTCTTCACCTTTCCTCATGGTTGGTTGTGTCAGAGGATTTTCTCTCTGTAATTCCTTTGGACTGAAGGAGGGCTTCCTAGGGACCCCAGGGGATCTGTAAACCCATAGCGGGGAGGGGAATCATCGGGGAGTTTTTCCAACTTTAGCTGTTAGAAACCCTGTCCTCTCCTATCAGCTCTCCTCTCACGTTACCCCACCCTCCAGGGGTTCCAGTTAGGAGCGTAAGCACAAAATATGTTCTATATCTTAATGTGTTAAGTGCCACCCCTCCGAAACTTGTCATAGAGTAAAGCGCCCACTTATACAGCATATGGCACCACAGGCGGACACGAAATGAAATGATATTTAGGAAAGCAAATTTGGGAAGTAAATGTGCCAGGCCTAAGTTTAGGGTACCTCCTCCCCGATATTTGCCAGATATAAGGAAGACATTACTCATTCTGGCAAGAACGCCCTGCCCTGGACACCTAAAGAGGACGCTTCAATGGTAAATAAAAGTTACACAAAACCATGTCTTGCAACAACAAAATAGAGGAGCGTTCCAATGAATACCTTGTTTCGCAACAAATGAATGTAGCTTTCCTATGAATGGTTGCTCCGTGGGTGGACAAAACAGCTTGGTTCATTATCTGGTCAGGAAACAAAGAGATATAAATAATTCAGATACGTCGTAGTGAGGCTGATTAACATCAGAGTAGGGAAAACGAACCTCTTGTTGCGGTTGGCAACGTGTGCTCATGCCACAAACACGAACTTAACGAACCTACGGCTCCAGTTTTCTTGATAATAGGTTCACGTCTTCTAGAAAACGTTCCAAAAGTAGCTTTTCACGGCTCAGAGAAAGTTCATAAAAATGTATACTTTACCTACCTTCACCAGCAGTTATGGCAGACACAACATTTAATGGCGGCTGATAGCTCACCATTATTATTCTTTTTCCCGTTGTGCAAATAAATTTGTGAGTGCAAATAATATTTATGCCACCGGCTGTAGAGCGTAATTTCACAGCGTATTTATCTATACAATACTGCAAGACGTGGCAAGCCTCTGATTGGATGTTGTTTTGAGGCACCCGCCATTAAATTTTCTGTGCGCCACAGTGTTCTCTGCTGCAACGTATCATAGATATCCACAGAATAAACTGTTTCTTACTTGTCAAAAAGTACTTTGTAAGCAAATTACTTAACACTTTTTACTTATCTCCTTACTGAATAGATATTGATCTAATAGTTTTACTTAATAATATTTCCAAATATTTTATTACTCTCTTTGCAGTTTTCCTGAAGTAAAAAAATACTCTATTTGATCAAACAAATCATATCATATGGAAACCTCAGGGCGAATGTACTTTCTGAGTTCTAAATCAAGAAAGCATTTAAAAAAAATTATATTTCTATGAATAGCATAAAAGAAAGCTAAACTCTGAAATTGAACTTAGCTACACAATAAAATCATACAGATATTTTAAGAATGCGAAACTTAGACTTTCACGGTATTTTCCTTTCCATAAACAGCCTTCTAAATAGTACAATTTTTTATTCAACCATAATATTCTAACGCATTGACGAAAAATCTACAAGACAATTTAAAACTTGTTAAAATGATGCATTTCTGTCAAATAATTTATCGAAAGCTGTTTCGAAATAATAGACATTTTATGCTGAAATTTCCCCATGATGAAGTTAATTTTCGTTGTTGTCTCTGCAAAAAGCATAAAATTGTGGTTCTTCATTTTCTCGGAACGCTCATTGCCAAGAAAACTCGATTTGTGATATAAAAAGTTGAATGTTGTTTCCATAACTTCCATGTAATGTATATAATGGGATGGTTTGGAAAAAAAAGAACATTAGGAAAAATCCAAGGGAGCAACCGAAAAATCGAAATTGGTAATTTTGTATGGGAATAGCTACTTCGGATTACTTTCAATATATGGCGTTTTTATCGGACCTAACGTTTGGCAGCTGCATTTATTATATTTAAAATCGTTTTTTCGTAAAAAAAAAAAAGTAGTGAATTTTGAGAGTACATTTGGTTAAGTCGAATTAAATTACATCTTGCGAACATTCATTTCGCTCAAGCATTCCGTTAAGGTAAATTGACTTTGTAAGCTTAGAAATAAACAACTCATTCAATTTTGTTTTACCGGGAGTCGAGGAATTAGAGCAGGCATAGACGTACCTAACCATAAAATGTGCTGTAGTGAAAGTGGAGGAATTAGTTTAAGGATTTCAATTTTGTAAAGCTCTCAAGGTAAATTCAACAAATATGAGTGACTGTGAAGACAATTCTGTGTCGTTTTAGTGTTCATTACAATGCCAAGGAGAGGACGAATTGACATAGTTCGTCAAAGTCAGTAGATGCCTACTTCATGTATCGATCTCAATGAATTGGAGTTGGAAGATTGATTAGGATCGATAATCACTTAAGAAGAGTTACAATCAAATCAATTTTAGGTGCCACGAAGTTCATCTACTAGTTTGCTCCATAATTTGAAGTGATAACTAGGTTAATATTTGTGGCGATTGTAGTAAAGTTTTTTATATTATGCATAGGAGAATATGGGATAAATGAGGCTCATTCCTGGACCTCCAAAACCATTATCGGGGTTCCATTTGATACAGATGTTTTCTCTAGTATTGTTTATATTGTATTTCTTTGATTTACTGCGAAAATATACTTATATTTAATTGTATCTTTTTCTTGTACATTCTCTGATGGCCATTAGATATTTCATTTCTGCTCTTTGAACACAGTTTTATATGAATCGAATATTCACTTGCATACATCTAAAGCTGTTGGTACTGACATTTCTTAGAATCTTAATTGTATAACATTCCCTGCAGTTTTCATAATTCTCCTTATTGTACCACGTCATTTGATGTCTCTGTAATTTTGTCTTCAAATTTTACTAATATTTATGGCTTACACCACATCTCAAATAATTCAAATGTTTAAAATGTTCTATTATTTTGTAATTTACCGTAATTTTAGCTTTTAAAGTGTTTTAATGTTTCATTTATACGTCGCATTTAACATTGAGGTGATATTGGCCGCTTTTAACCTCTTGGAACAATTGCTTAACAGCAATGATGTTCATTCACTTAACCTTGGTTTTGAACTTTGGGTTTCTATTACTTTGTATTAAGTTATAAAATTAATTTCACACAGACATTTACACTCCCATTCACACTTCCAGATCCTAGGGAGGATGGGGAAGAATCCTAGTTAAAGAAATATTCTCACATTCCACCCGGGAATCGAACCCGGGACCCGTCACACAGCAGACAGGCCCTCTACCGATTGACCTATCCTTAAATTATCTTCTTACCATAATATAAATGTTTAATACATGTAACAAAATACCCTAAGTTTTCCCATTCGTACATTACATCCTGCAAATTTACCCTATTATTCGGTCAATGGCCTTTTAAAAAGCTATAAATAATGTATAAGAATTATCTTGACCCAATGACAACTTGCGGAAGGGGACTTGGCACCTCGACCGAAAGGTAATCTTTTGTGGCTATACCTTCTCAAATTATTAGTAATATTAAACACTAACACTTGAATTTATCTTGAAAATATCAAAACCACGGCCGCGACTCGAATCGGGGATCTTCGACTCTACTGCTGATGTTTTTTCCATTACCTTATTATAGAAAGGTATTCGTACGTGTGTTTTATTTGGAAAAGAGTGAAAGCAAAGATAAATAAAAGTAATAAACGTATATTTCTACATATACATAAGAAACAATAGTATTGGAGGGTGGAGGAATTTTCTTCCAAATCTTCGTGTCGCATCCTTGAAAAACATTAAATTTAACTACCAACTTTGCTTGTTAACCGACTTTTCGTTTTTGAGTTATGCTCGCACCCACGCGCGCGCGCGCGCACACACACACACACACACACACACACACACACACCCGCGCGCGCGTATGGACCTTTCTCTCAAAATGCTTTTTTTATCCAAGGGGCTTTAAAACATTCCCGGTGAAATCTCGACATCGAATCTTTGGTACAATAGAATACTTCCCCTACTTGCTATACGTAGAAGAGGAAGTAAAAATTATTCATAGTTATGGATATTTGAAAGAAGTCAGCTATAGAAGTGCTTCTGAGAATTGAAAATTCCCTACAGTAAATAACACCTTGCCAATTCGATTTTGAAAGGACCTAACCGGTTTCTTCCTATGGAAGTGCTGCTTGATTAACATACTGGCCACCATCTGCCATCTACCGTTGTAACACTCTACTAAAAGCGCACGTAAAGCGGCTCGCTTGAATCAAATGCCTAATGCATAGGCAACCCAACGTACACCAATGACGCCCATCTCGAGCTGCGTTTACCTTGCACTGCGGTTCACCTTGATTACTTTATATCATGTGCTATTTTTAGTACAAACACCATGTTGGTTTAAGGAACAGCCATTGATACTATCGTTTCTTGATATGTGTCAAATTATACCAGCTTTCTAAGCAGAATATTTATGCTTACGAATAGCATTTAACTGGAAAGTTGGCTCTAAATGGATTTATATAACTATTTAATTAAACAGATCTACACGGATGGCACATCGAGGAGCTCCTGGAGTTAACTATGGTCGAGGAATTGCTAGACGGACCCTACTGTATCATTTAGCTGTGACATCGCTTGAAAATGTGACTTCTCTTCTGTATATAACCGCTTTATACCTGTTATCTTATGTTACAGAGCCTATTCCATACATAGAGGCGTTAAATTATCATATACGGTACATCATCTGGTCAATCTTTTGTTCTGTACAAGTTATTACCCGATCATTATTTTATTTAGTCAGTGTAGCCAACTGTATCCCATAAATCGCTGAAAAACAATTTACTAGATATTACAGTCGATTAACAATCAAAGCAGCACTCAATTTCATTTTGATTACTGTGTTTTAATAATTGTCCTTCTAATTAATGTATATTTCCGGAAGAAAGGTTATCTTTTAAACTTAAAAGAATCGGATGTATTGCACTCACATGACTTTCTCTACTCTTATATTAGCCATTCTTACAACCTCCTATTCCTTTATCGCGTTAGTTAAGATAAACATTTGCAGAAATGATCTTGTTGCTTATTTCCTTGTAGGTGCAAGAGGAATATTAGAATACAGTAGGCTTTGAGCGACAGTCAAATCTTTTAAAACTTTGAGATTCCGTTCTCTTTGCACGGTTAATACATAAAAAATGAACAATGATGTTGCATTTGACGAACGTTTTCCGAAGCTGACACAAATAATAAGGAATATTGCCGTAATGGTTCACTCTAAAAGAAATTTATTTGGACATAAATTGTGTGTTTAGCAAGATCTACATTTTTTTGCAGTAAGATTTCGTCTGTCTCTTACGGTTTACCAGCTATGCAAAAGTCATCCAGAGTAAACAGGACTACGTAGGCTATAGCCAAAAAATTCATAATGTATATTTTATTTCTCATAAAATTATTTTAAAAATGTCTTAAAAATGTCATTTTAATCAAAACCGTTTGAGCCATTTTCAAGCAAGTCAAAATTTTCGGAAAATTTTCCATATAAAGTGTAGTTTAGAGTGGAGCAATTTTCTTAAAAAATCTTCGTGTCGCATCCTTGAAAGACTTAATGACAACTTTGGTGTTTAACCAACATTTCGTTTTGAGTTATATTATCCACAGATTTATAGACCCACAGACACCCCCCACACACAAACACACATACACATGGACGTTTTTCTAAAAATATTTTTTTTATTTTTTGTTCAGGGGCCTCAAAACATGTATTTCTTGTGAAATCTCGACATCGAATTTTTGGATGGAATACAATACTACTTACTAGTAGAGAAAGTAGTAAAATGAGATTTTCTTGAGATTATACACTGGTTTTCTGTTGTAACAAGAGAAGATCGACATACATTCTTGGGTTTCGTTTTCCTCAGTTGGTGGTGCTGAGTAAGTTGAACTACAATAATCGAAACGAATATATTTTAGGCTGTTTCATAGAGAATTCAACATTGTCTGGCCAAACAATTTTGGTATAGTATTTAAATTCAAGTTTCGTTTATGAAACAGTCGAGATAAATATCATTTGAGGTCTTGATCTTCCCAGATATATTCTCTCGCTTAGTTCTCATTCTGTTCAAGACTATCGGTCATATGATATTACTTGGGATGAATTATTAAAATTGCTCCAGTAGGTGTCATTTACTTAACAAACTAAAATGAAACAAACGTCTCAACAAAACACCCATTCCATAAAACTCAGTAAAGGAAACAATATATCACTGATAAACGTAAACTGATAAACGTAATAAACACCTGGGGAAGTTATTCAAGCGAATGTAATGAAATGTATACAAAGTAAGCATATTTCTCAGCACGAAAATCAAAACTAAATTCGATTTTCTTAATATAATAAAATAAACAATGAGCAAGAATTCTCAACAAACACTAAAACTCACACACCAACTCAATTTTAAATACGCCAGAAGCCTAAAACTCTTAAGTGTGCAACAAATAAAAAAGTAGTAGAAATATTAAGTCCTGAAATACTATAAAAATGCTATACATTGCATTCACATGATTTCCTCTACTTGCTTCTTAAATATTGTTGTTACAAAAGTTAATTCAGATAAACTTCCAATTCAAATTTACATATTTTATTGCAGGATAGAGTACAAAAGCTATAGTCAGATTAAAAAAAGCTTACATGTAGCACACATTTTCACTGGTATTGCACAAAATGTGTCTTACAATGTTTATTCTTCTATCTACTTCATGTTATTTGAGATAAACATTTGTAGAAATTGTCTTATTGTATCCTATTTCCTCTCAGCACAGGAAAATAAGGGATTAAAGCGATAGTCAAATCTTTTAAGAACTGTTGGACACGTAGTGTCTTTGAAATTCAACAGATCAAGAGATAAGAAAACGAATAATAAGTTCCTATTTGATAAAAAGATAAGTATTTGAAAATTTAAACTAACGATAAAGAACATCTCACAAAGAAGTGAGATAAATGGTGTCTGTCTTTTTTTTTTTTTTTTTTTTTTCCAGTGTCCTAAACATATGATATTTTAATCAAAATAGTACAAAAAGTTTTGAGAAAGTTAACATTTCAAGACAATATTCCCTTTAAAGAGTAGTTTGTGGTGGGAGGACGTTTTTTTTAAAACTCGTGTCACGTTTAGTTGGTTTCGTATTTCACCAATTTTTCGTTTTTAATGGAACTGTTTACAGGCACAGATAGAAAACACATAATTTTTAAAATGCTTTTTTTATAAACGCAGCCTCAAAATGTGTACTTTTGGTAAAATGTTGGTATCAAATTTTGGACGAGTAAATAATACAGGAAGCAGAAATTAACCAATTAAACAAAGGAGGGTGATATGTCGCTTCAAGAAAAGCACAGAAGGAATAACAGTAGATGTTTTGAAATCTTCTTGGGCAGAGGAAAAGCAATTTCCAAGAGATGAAATGGGAAACATATAACAGAAACAAATAGCTAAATCATAAAATCTCGTACAAATATAGCTAGACTAAACTACAATAACATATTCCAAATCCTGCTATTAATCATGTTGCTGTCTGCAAGAACTAGAACAATAACTGCAAAACTCGTAGAAGGTTAAACTCACTGCAGAGGAATCACAGAGGACACACTTACCTTCAAATTTCTTCAGTCATTCTAATTTGTAGACCATATACACTACATTGGACCTAAGGATCGCAAACTTAAGTACACAGCAGCACTAAATAAGCATGTACTGCATTCCATAGAGCGAGTTCAGAGGTCGTTTCTCTCCTCTGATGTCAGCAGGTCAACAAGTGTTTGGAGGGACGTGTGTCTGTCACGTGGCAGCCCCACATAAATCATGATTTTCACGAGGGTTCACTCTCCAAATGCTTTCTAGTTAGAATAATTGCTTACTCAGACAGCACCCGAGCGTCACACCGGTCCTTTTATGCAATCTTACAGAATAATACTTAATATGAAGGTCTGCTCGAACCATACGTGCCACAGTCATACCGGAGTTATTGACTGGTAAAATGTATAATTTTATAACAAAACTAGCTGAAATACTTGGCGTTGCCATTGGTTTGACGATTTCATCCCTATGCCTCCGGTGGTTTAACTTGTAGGACCATAAAACTGCAAGGTCTCTTCTATCACGCCGGTCAGGGGCAGGGGGTAGTAAAATCTTTTGCGTACAGAAATGTCAAAAGCTTATTCACACTTGCATCTTCAGTCTAGCACTGATTGGACAGAAGCAGCCGAATTGTCTCCCACCTTCCCTAGAACAACAGAGGGATGTGTATCTCTTTCTCTTTCTTTGGCCCAAATCACCCAGCTGTCGACGGGCCCTTAAACTCCACCCTCCACTCTTTCTTTGGGCCAGAGACATTGACCACGCAGGTTATACGACTATTAGACTTAGGTTGATAATAAAAGATAACAAAATAAACAAAATAAATAAAAATATCGGGAAAACTATACAAAAGCAATGTACAACAACCCCAAACACCACAGGAAGAAAAGCAACCAGAGAAAGCTGTGTGAACTAAAGTTCAATGTTATTAAATGGATAAGCAAAGGTTTAGAAATACAGATTTTTATTTGTTGGCAAAATTATCTCAAACGTTAAGATTGAAATATGAATATAATATGGAAGAATATATTTCTTGCGTTGTCTGAATAACAATCGGCATGTTTGGAATCATAAACACTTTTTAACATCCTGGAAATGAAAAACGCTTTCTCAGAAGTGGAGATTATAATATCAATGTATGTGATATGCACTATAAATACCACTGTAATTATTGAAAATCCCGCGACAGAACACTCATCCGGGTCAAGGCCTACTGCCAGACCACTGCGTTTCACCTCTGCCCAACAGTCGTCACCAGTGGGATGCAGTACTGGTGGTGGGACGTGGTCAGCGCCTCAGTCCCTCCCGGCCAATCATGCAGTATTCTTGACCAGGGGCCGCTACTTCTGAATCCTTACGAGGCTGAGTGCACCCCGGACCAGGTCTCCTAGCGGGAAAAAATCTCCACGCCGTTACTAGGAATTGAACCCGCAGAAGCGTCACCATCGTGCTAAGGAGATGAGCACTATAATTATTAGCATTCCTAAAATTACTGCTGTTGTGTGATGTCCACTAAAGTACCTGTTGGTAGGTCCCAAATAACATGATTCTATTATTCCATTATTCCAGTGAATAATTCGAATATAGTACTGAGAATTCGAGATATCTCGAGAACATCAAAAAGTCGAATATATCGACATTTTGTATTCGAATACTCCCATCATTACTACCTACCTCCTCCATGATAATCTCCATGATAATCTTCACCAGTGCACCTCGAAAAGTTTGTCGTCACTCGATGTGAATGGAAACACACCGTCTAGGAATAGTGCACTATTAGATTGAAAGGTACCTACTATGTGCGTTACTCATTTCACAAATTATATATTTAGACAGAGTGTCGTTGACGGAAATCCATGCCCCTATTCCTCGACAACACGCAAGCCACAAATCTGGCGCAAACGCAATGCACCATTTTCTTTATGCAGTGGCGCTCTCTGGTTGGAAATTAAACAGTGGTGTTTTGGGAACGCGATTATCTGGTTTCGATCGGAGTCTACACATAACAATCAGAGCACTGATCGTGGTTGCACAGTATCATTCCACGCTCGGAAACAATTTCCGGTAAGTTAAATCGCGAAATACAGAGTAAAAAGGCATTTTCTATATAAGCGAGTTATATCTACCTATACCACTTTTTAACTACTATAAGCGTCACCTTTTCTTTCCACGTAGAAAGTAGTTAAAGATGTTCTCTCTCTCTCTCTCTCTCTCTCTCTCTCTCTCTCTCTCTCTCTCTCTCAATATCTGTCTTTATATTACTATAGATAATCACAAATGCGTTTAAACAGAAATATTTAACAATTTCTAAATACCTTCTCTCCTAAGCGTGGAGGTAGCATATCTGCCTTACACTCAAGAGGTTCGGAGTTCGAATCTCGGTCAGATTAAGTTGCCTAAAAGGCCTTTTTCCGGAGTGTCCCTTTATATGAAGACCAATGTCGCGTAAGTGTTAATCGGCGTGATCGCACGCGTGGATGATGACGGGGTATCATTTGACTGCGGTTGCATGGATTTTGCTTCTTTTCTTATTAAAAAAAAAAAAACAAAAACAAAAAAACACTACAATATAAATTGTAAAAAAATAATTTTTTACAATCTAAAACGTCTCAAATATGTATTTTTTATCTGTGACAGACAGTATAACAAGAATATAGCAGGAAAAAAAAGGTTAAAACTAGTACAAGTAGGAAAAAAAGCTAATGTATCTTATAAGTCACACCAGGCAATAAAGGGTTAAAATAAAAATTCTGATATTTTCAATATATTACATTCACACGACTTTCTCTACTCGCTTTTCTTCCTATAATATTTGTGGTTGTTCAACAGTGCTTTTGCATACCGTCTCCCTGATATTCTTTTTCTGTTTACTTTTGTTATTTATAGTATTCTAAGAGTTTTGATTAACAATTTGTTCAAGCATATTACGTAATTTTTAAATGTCTCCAAAGGAACTCAAGGCAATTGGGCAAGTGCTACCTAAGACTAAAAGTAGTAGGGATAAATCGTTAAACCACTGACAACAAGGGGAATTGCAGCTAGTTTAAAATAAAAAATGTGATATTTTGCACTCACATGACTTTCTCTACTCTTGTAAATTGTAATTGTAACTGAACCTTCGCCGAGAAGACTCAGACTATGCCACCAATAATGTCCACCGCAGGTGTGGACGAAACGTCTGGACCTCTAAACTCCAGTAGACCACGGCTTTTAAGCTCGGAAGAAATCTCTGGCCTTAATACATTTCATTTGTCATCAAAATATCTTAAAATAAGGCATTTTAATCAAAATCGCTACTCATTTTCGAGAAAATAAAATTTTTCGAAAACTTTTCCGAGTAAAGGGTAGTTTATAGTGGAGCAATTTTCTTCAAAATCTTCGTGTCGTGTTCTTGAAATATATTAAATTTAAAAACCAGATTTGATTTTTAACCGACTTTTAATTTTCGAATTATGCTGTTCAGAAACTGACACATACACACACACGCGCGCAGATCTTTTCCTAAAAAGTCTTTCTTTGGATTCAGGGGGCCTTAAAACATACATTTTCGGTGAAATCTCGAAATCGAATTTTTGGGTGGAATACAATACTTTCGCTTCTTACTACACGTAGTAGAGAAAGTAAAAAGAATGTAAATACTGTCTTATTGCTTTTCTTTTGTAATGAGCACAAGATGTAAGGTAGAAGTAGAGTCAAGCAGTAAGTCTTTTCCCAGACTCACATATACTGCAGAGGTTGTCTGCACCCATGTCACGTTTCCTATTGCTTCATAGCCCATGTTTGGGTTTACGCGAAACCATGCATAGAAATATATACAAGTTAGTTTATTAGCTAAATGATTTACAATGTCTTACATCAGGCCATTATTACACCATGCAAACATTGAGGCAGCTCTGTTCAAACAACAATACAAATTACATCACCACAACTCAAGAAATACTCTAAACCTCCAGAGATACGTCTGCTGGATTACAAAACTAAGAGGAAAATGTTGAAGCTCTTGTCATAATTCAAAATTCCAACCACCTAAAATGAGTAATCTCTAGAGATTCCTGTAGTGTCATTTTAAATATTTAGTAATATGCAGATGTCCTCAAGCAGATATCGAACCTGGGACTTGAGCTGAGAAAGCAGAGCGTAGTTCGTCCCTTATAGTATAATAACCTGGAGTTGTTATATTATCAAAATTAGCGGCGCCCTTGCCACTATTCAGGCTGTTGAGCTAAGCGTTTCTCTCCCTGTTTCCCCTCTATCTCTCCCAAACCCTTCCCTCAGTCTGTTTCTTTCTCCCTGCAACCGGTAATAAACTGCTTTTTCTGGACCGTTCCAGAACTATAATTCTTCTAACTGACTTATGCACACGAATTATGGTAACGAAAATTAGCATAGCTTCTTAAGACGCCCACTGGGATCATTTGTTGCTGGAAATAGGCTGAACTTTTGGACGAGGAAGAAATTATGTTCCTCAATAGGAGAGAAAGAGATAAACAGAGATATTGTAACATAAATGCTCCTAGGCCGCTGACTGGCGGAGGGAAGTCAATGGGTGTTGTTATACGATAAAAAAATAAAAAAGGACCCGCAATCAATCAACAGTATAAGCGCATACTGTTACAGTGTCTCTGTCTCTCTCATTATTCCCTCCTATGTGTTAATTTGAGGCTCTAAACATAAAGACTGATTGCTCCATTTGCCTTCAACCCACATGCCCTGTTTATACCTCTCGAAATCAGTAATGAAAACATTTCTGAAAATGAAAGAACACAGAATAGTCTTCTGGAGAATACAGAAGGTCATGTGAATGCAACACAAATGTTTAGATTAGAATATCTCAAAATCTCGTTAAAATATATATTAGTGAATGCAACTGAGGGTAACCGAGCAAGATGGCGCCACCGTAACCTGAGGCTCGTACTCGAAAGGTCCCGGGTTCGCTTCCTGTTGGTTTCTTTCCGTGGTTTTTCACGATGGTAGGTCAATGCTAGACTGGATTATTTAGTGCCACGAACTTATTATGTTTGAGGGTCCAAGGATCAGGCGAATGAACGGCGGGCGAGACGTGTAGTGATGGAGTTTGCTTTGTGGAACTTCTGTTGTTGCATTCGGTGACATAGGCGAGTTTGGTTGCAGTATTTTTACAGAAGAATCAGGTTTCCGAACCTCAAAATCTAAAAATTCTTAGAAATCCATTGGAATGTGCCTCCCTTATTAAAATTTTGTTAAACAATAGGACTCGTCAACCACGGATTAATGTTGTTAAAACAGTTTACATCTAAGTATTATAGATCTGACTTGTTCTCTAAAAGAAATGATAAGTGAATGTAACTGCTACTTTTGAGGGTCTTCACACAGCAGAAGCCAGTGGCTGTGGTGATATTTCCATTTAGTCAGGCCAAAAGTAAAAACAATTATTTCCGAAAATTTTATAATCAGATAAAATTGGTGAAAATCAGTGATAAGTAATTTAAGTCGAGTGGAAGGTGAAGTGGACAAACTTGTCTTTACTAAAATAGAAAATGTGGATGCGACATGAAGATTTTGAAGAAAATTGCTTCACCCTAAACTATCCCTTTACATGGAAAATTTTTCGAAAATTTTGTTTTTCTTGAAAATAGCTCTAACGATTTTGATTAAAATGCCATATGTTGGAAATATTTTTACGAAAAATGAAATGTACATCTTGAATTTTGTGGTTATAGTCCCTGTAGTCCTATTTACTCTGGATGACTTTTGCATAACTGATAAACCGTTAGAGATAGACCAAAGCTTACTATAGAAAAAATGTAAATCTTGCTAAAATACACAATTTATGTCTGAATAAATTTTTTTGTAGAGTGAACCATTTTGGAGATATTCCTTGTTATGTGTGTAAGTTTCGGAAAACTTACAACTTTCGTGAAATGGATCATCATTGTTCATTTTTTATATGTTAAGTGTGCAATGAGAACGGAATCTCAAAGCTTTAAAAGATTTGACTATCTCACACTATTCCCCTTGCACCTACAAGCAAATAACCAATAAGATAAGTTGTACAAATGTTTATCTTAACTAACACGAAGAAGATATAGGAATAAGGGTTTGTAGGAATGGTTAGTACAAGAGTAGAGAAAGTCATGTGAGTGCAACACTCAGATTTTTAATATTCTTTAGGTCCTTAATATGGCCCTACTGATAACCATAAATATTACAAGCGGAATAGGATGAATAAATATTTCCAGTAGAATCACAACATAGTGTACACCCCTGTTAAACTTACGTGACTTTCGTTGAAGAGTCAAAGCCGAGGGGGCATTAAGTAAATGGTCATGTAATTTTACGTAACCGTTTGTGTTTATTTTAAAATGTCTCATATCTTTGTTAACTTTGTCTCCGCTGGACAATTTCACCATAAATAAAAACAGATTTCATGTGATATTTATGCATTTTAAGACACAAGACTGTTTACATTTTCTGGAAAAATAATATTTTCTTCTCGTGTGTATGACATCATACAACGCCGCCGAAGGTCGCCAGAGAGTCTGCAACTTCAGCGAGCTTTTAACGGCTTTCACGTGTGGCATAACAAACATTTACAACACTACGCGTGAACAGAAAGTAAGAGAATACAAACCTGTGCGCTTTACGTGTGAAAATGAGATAAGAGAAAACCTCTACAGTTTCTGGTACACGTTGGTTTAAATAAGATCTGTACTCTACCACATCTTCACCGCTTGCATTTGTTAGTAGAGAATAGTATATTACACGAGGGCATAATGATAGCAATTAAAATATGAGCATATAGAGTGGAAGGGAAGTCATAATTACATATTACCTTCTAATATGTGCTTCATAAAAGCATTACAAACAGAAAAGTCTAATGGCATTTTGTTCTTTAATCAGCCGATTTCGAAAAAATAAATGGCTTTTGATCCAATTTGGATGAGTAATTCCACAAGATGTACGAAGATAACAGTTTGTTACTTGTAAGAGTAGAGTAACTTATTTCTGACATAGCTTCGGAAGTAATTATAGGACATCATACAGGGTTTCGAAATAATTAATAACTTAAAAGAATTGAAAAAATACTCCGAGCAGCTTTTTTAGACGTGAAGTAACTTGACAACGTTACGTTGAGGTTGGTCAGATTTCTGGATGTAAACAGATTGGTCGCTTGCAGGCTGGTGTAATGTTTTGGGAGCTAACGATTCTGATTGGCCTACACTGGCACAGTAAACATGGAAGGACACGGCATGTTATTTGTCTACGTTCACGAGACACTGCGCTGCGATGATTGTTTATGTACTGACCTAGTGAAAGTGACACCCACACAATCTGCAGTGTGCCAGCTTATTTTCAACAAAACTAAAATATCTCCGTAGGAAATGGTCAGAGACAAAAAAGGTAAGATAGAAAATATGTTCCAAATAGCAAGTACTATCACTAGTTTAAGTTAATGTAATGACTTCCCTTCCACTCTGTATTTTACGAAACGAGAGTAGCGAGTTTCATAATATTTATACAAGCACCCTAATTGCTACCATACTCAAGTTTGATATGACTATTTATGTTCGACTATGTGCTTCATTTATAACATATTTTTAATATTCTACGCTGTATGTCATTGATGTCCGACATTTTAACTATTTGCACAATGATAGGGTATAGAGGTTATCCCAAAATTAGACCGACAAACTTTGGGAGCTAATTTATCTTAGTAAGGCACACAATCTTAATTCAAGAAACAAACACAGAATACAAAAACAAAACACAAACATCGCATTGTTTACAGTTAATCACACCTTTAGTATTAAAAACGCGCCCATTGCGATTAACACAGAGTGCATCGGCGTGCCCTCCTATTCTGCCGTACTCTCGCAAAGACACCAGGTATTTTTCTGGTTTAAAAGTTTGTCGGTCTAATTTTCAATAGTAAAGCTGGTATATGTGCTCTTCGTGTACGCTTGTAATTGGTAAGAGCAAATATTACAAGATAGTTTTAACAAGTTCATGAATATGTGCTACTGAGGAAAAAAATATATATTAGGTTATCAGCGTATTTAATTGAATAGTTGGATGAATATGAATATATTCAAATATTCATTATTTTTCAAATAATGTACATAAAGTTTGAACTTCACAAAATATTTGTCCAACCAGAAATTATAATATTGATGTTCTTCTTCTCACGACTTCAAAGTTGAATGTCTTGGCCTTCTCAACAATTCTTCTCCAGGCATTTCTGTTCCGTATGTCCAGTTTGATATTTTTAATTTTCTCAAATCGTTCATAACATCATCTTCCCAAAAGATTTTCGGTCTAGCAGCTGATCTAGTTTTCAAGAGTTTCCATTTATCTTTGACCTTCCATTCTCTTAACGTGCTTAATCGCATTGCCCTAATGAAATTTACAATATTTTGGTTATGTGTTAATTCATTTAATTTCTTATTGGTTTCTACTGGATTTTGATACTTGTAACTGTTTAGTTGTAACAAACGATTAGCGCATCTTATTCTTTGAACTTTCAGGTGAGTGGTGTTGACGGTACCGGACAGATGGCGCGGATACTTGCGTATGGTAACTGCTGTTCTCGGCGCTAGCTGGTGTATGGGTGGTCGTTGTCCTCCGTTGAGCGGGAACGCGTGTTCAACACCGCGGTGTGTGGTGCCTGTTCAGGGGCTTGATGAGACCTCAGCACTTGTTAGGGACTTCCGCGTGTCTCTGTGGCTCGTCTAGCTGCGATCCTGTGGCACCCTGTGGTTCCCTCACTTCATCCCTGCCTCCTGGGGGGTAGTAGCCATAACACATCTGAGTTGGTCGTAAAGCGCGTGTTGTACCTCTCCTTTAACCCTCTAATGTGTAGCTTTGATATCCATAGGCTATTCCTCCATTCCACCATGCTTAAAAAGAGTTTGCATTCGTTGGAAAAGGAGTCATTAAGAACAGGCAGTCTCTTACACTTGGCGGACACAAATCCTTTTGATTATTGCTCAACTTTTGCACTTAAAGAAAAATGTGTCAAGTAGTGAAGTGATAAAGTGAGAGAGCGAGCGAGCGAGTGGTATATGGAATGCCTGAGAGCTATCAAGTCTCGAAAGTGGTGACAGCGATCAGAGGCAGCAGCAGTAGCAGCAATGAGGAAGGAAGCGCGTGGGCAGGCTGGATCACTGCCCGCTACAAATGAACCTAATTTATATACTAGCGATTGATGCTCAAGATACATATTTAAAAACAGAACCAGTAGTTCAATAACATTAGAAAGAACTAAGTGTTTCGTTCTGCAAGCTTATCTGCCCAAGACAAGCTGGGTCTTTCACTTCAGATATTTCATTAATTGAAAGTAATTAATAATAAAACCAACCACTCCTTTGCCCTACTTCGATTATTTATCAGGACGACTTATAATTGCTATTTTGGGGGATGAGCTTTGAAACATCTTATTTCTGTATCGCGTGTTGGCAGTTGAATTTTGTAGGAGATTGAGACGGTTGCTTTTTAACCCCCTATGGCAAAATGTGAGATATAGAGGCTTATGTTTGGTGAAATAAATAACAGCAATTGCTAGAAAGTAAAAGATGAGTGTATGGTCTCTGAAATCTAGAAGAGATAAATAAATTGTAATTCATCAAATGCATCTACGGACGAAAGTAAGCAATTGATATCCTGCTTTACAAATATAAGAAGCATCTTACCACACATAAACCTGTTAAATCACTACGCCACAAAACGTAAATAATTTCAAAATTGCACTACAACGAACGTACAAAAGAAACACAGAATTTTCTTTCAAGACAGAGTCTAGCAAATAGAAAAATTGTTTAAC
This sequence comes from Tenodera sinensis, assembly GCA_030765045.1. Taxonomy (NCBI): domain Eukaryota; kingdom Metazoa; phylum Arthropoda; class Insecta; order Mantodea; family Mantidae; genus Tenodera; species Tenodera sinensis. The sequence goes on along the minus strand of CM060968.1, from coordinate 89,896,976 downwards.
AGATATTAGCTTTTGGAATGTTCTTTTCCAAAATAGCAATTACAGATTATGATAGTAAACTAGACCAGCCCTTGAATAATATGTCTATACAATGGCGATATATCTAGTTTTGAGCCCGCCTCTGTGATGTAAGGATAGGCTTACATTGAAGAGCTACTGAATTTAAATCTCTATCATAGCGAGTTGCCCGAATAAGTTCTTTTTTGGGATTTGCTTATCCTGAAAAAATGAATTTTTGGTACCTCTATGGACCCCGGGCTCATTTGAGCAACATTTCACCTATTTTCATTTAGGATACGTCGTCCGATGTGATCTAACCAGTTATAGGACGCTAAACAAACAAATAATTTATAGTTTCCGTGGCATATAGGAAAGCGATATAGGTTGTTCTTCCTTCTTTTTCATCCTTTCTTTCTTCTTTCCCCTTTCTTTCTCTTGTGTCTTTTTATAAGAAAGCATATCATCATGGTAGAACTCATAAAAAGGTATGAGCTTAAAGTATTAAAAAATGCGCTTACTAAAATACGCAAACAACATATCAAAGTTTGCTATTTATTCAATCTTTCATACATCAGGACAAAACACAAGTTTACGCTTCTTAAGGGATATTTCTTATAAGTTATTTATCTTGAAAGTGCGCACACAGAAGGTTTCCCAACATAACAAATCATAAAACTAACCCCACGGCTAAACAGCCCTCTCGGGCCAAGACCTACCACCCAGACGCTGCCCACTACAGGCGTCACGAGTGGGGTGCAGTACTGGTGGGTGGTACGTGGTCGGCGCTCTGATCCTTCCCGGCCGATTATGCGACCTGGGGCCGCTACTTCTTTATTCAAGTACCTCCTCAATTGGCCTCTCAGGGAACTAACGAGGCTGAGGGTGTCCCGAACCAGACCTCCCAGGGGGGAAAAATCCTATACCGGTACCGGGGATCAAACCCGGGTCCCCCGCGCCAGAGGCAGAACATAACACCTACTAAACATCTTTCGTAAATATTCTCGTTCTGTGTGTCATTTATAACATGTTATTAGGCCTCCTTAGTCAGTTTTACTTCTCTTCTGTGGTTTTTTAGTTCTAGTGTGGCAAATTTTTGCACTTTACAACAGCTTCTTTGCATCTTTCTTTCTCTATGAAGAAATCCTGTACATTTTACGGGAGTGTTCTTCCATCTTAATCCAGCGGTTAACTGTCTGTCTGGCTGTCATTTTCCACTAATGTGGAGAGCTCTATGATTCACACTTATTTGGTTGTTCATTAACAGGTAAGAGCAGCAATTACAGGGTGGAGCAAAATGTGTAATACAAAAGGAACAATGAATTAAAGAAGAATGACTGCATACCTAGAAATGAAGTTTATTTGAAAAGAATGTCTACACATTGATGAAAACAGATTACTTCCTGAAAACTACATCCCTTAAATGTCCTTCTTCATTCATTTCACAAGTGTGCAGTTGACTCAGGAAGCTATCCATCACACTTGTCAGATGTCGCGCAGAATGTCTGCAATTTCTTGATGAATGGAAGTCTTTAATTCCGCAAGTGTCTCCTTGCGAGTAGAAAAGATATTATCCTTGGGGTACCCTCAAGGAGAAAAATCTAAAACTGATAGGTCAAGTGATCTGGATAGCCATTGATGTCACCAAATCGAGAAACTAGTCGGGCTGGAAACAGCTGCCGTAATCTGGTCATGCTGATATTGGTTGTTGGAGCATTAGCATCATCTTGCAATGTCACTATGTCCGAACTTTCTTAATTCAGGTACCAGAAATATGTTGATCATTCGAAGATATCCTTCTACGTCAACAGTAACTGTTGGGGGTTTTTGCTTGTTCACAAATCCGTTTAAACAGAAATGTGCTTTATCTGGCATAAATAGAATTGGTAGAATTTTGTTCTTTGCAATTATTTCCTGAAGTTGCAAATTTTATTCCCATCTTTCGGTCACATGGACGTCACTTATGAAGAGATTGCAGCTTATGAAGACCACATTTTAATTCTACTTTCTATGTACAGTGAAGTGATCGACAACTGATTGCATCGTCGGTGAATGTCGATTGACTGAGGCTGCGAAGTTTGCTGGATTTTTGCTCAAACACGATTGGAAATTATCAGGCTTTCGGACAGTTCGTGGCCTGCTTGATGATTTATTTGACACCTTTACATGTTCACTTCAGGACTTGGCCCATCGCAGCATTGCCCGTCTGCCAGGAACATGACGACATCAAAAAACGCTGTACCGCGATTACACTATTTAAAAGAATAAAAGCTTCCACAGTTTGAATACCTATTTGTATGGGCCACTGATCTAACGCAATTGAAATGGCTGAACTTATGTAATAAATAAACAATTCCAAATCTTCGTTGCTGCGTACTGTTGCATAGAATCACATGACAGTCCAATAACTCTTTTCTTATCACTTCGTCTTCTAACACTGAATCACAAAAACACACTTCTCGTTTATCGTTAACACAATCTACAATTAGTCGTGATCTTGCAACTCTCAGCTGTTCTGCCTTCTTGTAACCTTGTCACTACTTTACTGACTTTGGGTTCTACTTTACCTGTCTCTGACGACATGCACTCAAATTTCCCTCAACGACCTTGCCTGTACGCACAGACATAAAATTAACAGCTTACAGCTGTCTCGTGAAACACTTTAACACTTCAACACAATAACTGGCTACCCACGCTCGTCTCGACTAGTTTATATAGGCGAGAATGACGTAGCACGGATTTTTCTCGAAATCCACCTTTTCTCGGACTTCTCTTAAATAAGCCTGCAGTCGAATATCCATCGAACAATTTGGAAACGCTTTGTTCTGCCCCTTTCATTATCGTTTATTATCTTGCTGCTCTAATGCTTAAGTGCTCTTTACCTTTGATCAGTAGAAGTCAGTAGAAGTCTCTCATATAACACATACCTCATGCACCGTGTGTTTTCGGAAGTCACTGAATTTCACAGTGCATCAATAAGCGTGCCACTTCAGTCAATGAAATCAAAGAAATCACAAAGGAAGACGTTCACTCCACGTGGAGTGAAACACAGCGTTGCAACATCTATCCTGTTTTCTCTCGCTTTCTGTTCCTTTTCTCTTGACATTTATCTTTCTAGAAATAAATGTTCACGCGTGGAGTGTGACTACTTAATTGGAGAAAAGGTGACAATGTTGCTTTTCGTGGCACTAAATGTCTTCATCTTCTCACTAGGCTTGGCAAGCCGCACGTTAACCGTTAGAGTAGCACGATTACACTTGCCGCGCAGGTGTGACGTACTGAATTTTGTTTCTGAGGCGCACACTCGCCCAGTGATGCGAAGTAGCTTGCCCTTGAGCTTCTCTGGCCAACGGGCGGCCGGTGTCATAATATAAATATGCTATGCGTTTTGTTCTCCATGTATATACTTCTGTATCTGTTAATTTCTAAAGAGCCCAGGGATTAGACAAGTCAAGTATACCATAACGAGAATATTTTCTTGTAACCCAACTTGTTTGAGAAGGTTGTCATTTTCCTCCTTTCTTGAAAATTTTCTGTGTCGATATCACGTGATCATGTCTTCCATTTTTTTTAAAAGACTGGTCCCTTTTTTCCTTCTAACTAGTAGTATGGTGCGAATATCAGTTATTTGCGATTCTGAACATGATTTATCCGAAAATTATGAACAATCTTAGTAACTTTCCAAAACTCATGAAAGAATTTTACGGTAAGGGTTGTGAATCCTAAATACGGAATCCGCCATTTCCAAGGGCTTACTGCTACTGAAACTCCTAAAGCATTCTAGTGCATTCTAACAGCCTTAAAGTGTTCAAACGTCTGTAATACAAATATGGTAATACTATTTGCGAAAGATAAATGGGACAAATGTTGAGTTAATAAACACTGTACTTATTAAGAATCTGATGGCGGCGGTAAAGTGACAGCAAGATGCACCGATAAACAACACGCAAGGTTCTTGCAGCACATCAAGAAAATTGTAGTCGACACGAATATAATTATCTATTTTACTCACTGGTGCTAATTGATCATGATTCTAATGGATACGTGTATCAGATATAATTTCATAATACGCTCGAGTGCGAACAGCCAAGCGAATCAGCGTAACGAGCTGAATACACATTATATTGGCACATCTTTGGGAGTTAATGTTCCAGACAAACGGTGTTGTTCCTTTACTAGGAAAGCTTTCAGAAAAAGTTGTGCTTTCGTTGCAAAATTAAGATACACTTTCAGCGAATGAATGATTTAATGGCCAGAAAATGGAGGTTATAGCTCGCAGCTCCACTCAACGTGCATCTTATGTACTTAGCACGGGTGCATAGCAGCTGGGCACATTATCAATTAGGGACAGAAATAATTATCTAAACTTGAGGTAAATGTGGAGGAGAGGGGATCATTTTTACGATTTCTTTAATGACTCACTTTCTAAGTTGTAAAGATAAGTTTTATTTTATTCCCGCTGCTGATTTAAAACTCATAGAAACACAGAGGGATGTTTACAACAAATTTCGGTGTGACTTGAAAATTTTCAAGAGAAAAACTGGAAGCTCTTGCCTATGTGCGAAAATTAAGTTAAATGAAAAATTCTGTTTTCAAAGCAAATCAGAATAAACCTATATAATGAAGAAAACTCACGGATTCTTGCGCAATGAGATTGTAAATAAATGAAAGATTAATTATCCATTAACAAAAGCAAAGTTCTCATAACAATAATAATATTTTAACAAAATCGCGCAAATTGCGGAGTCCTTTAGTTTTCTAACACTTTATTTTCCTCTAAACCTTACTGCAAATGCACAATTTCCTTCTCGTTGCTAACACACTTTATAAACTTCTCTACTATTACAGTTCACAATTGTTCTTCCGATAATCTTTCTCAGTCTTTCAATGTCTTTCTCTAGTTTCACTGTCTCTTATGTCTTTACTATTATGATACAATCACTTGACGACACATACATGCTCGCTGGCAGGCTGACAGATGAACTCTCGTAACTAAAACTAGCTTAAACAATTATCGACTATGATACACTCAACTACTAAAACTAGAAAAACTGACTGAACTGCTCACTATCTGCCCTATTTATACTGGAGCCGGCGTTACGTATCATCCTTCGAGTTCTTTCCACTGCACGTGTAAAGAAGTAGCCAGAAGTTTCTGGTGTTATCGTTGTTCGATCACATACACACAGTCGCTAGTTGTCCTGTAGCCCCGGAGCTCCTTCACGCCTCGCCGTCATTATTACGGTCACGCATACATACAACTGCCCGTCACCCGGCCTCCTCTTGCCCATGCATTGTTGAGCGGCCCATTGCCACAACATAAATTGACTGCGATAAGAGATCGCCTTCACGTGATGTGTTCTGGAAACAGTATACTTTACATTCGCATAGTTGGCTAATAATCTCTTTTCAACTTTTTTCTACGAATTAATAACATGACCGTATACAATTGACTCCTTGTGCTTCTCTTAATTTCCAGTACCTGAAACCAGTTTTGCTGGTTGCTTAATGCCCAATTGCTACTGCCTTTGCCTTGTGCCCAAATCCTAATGTGCCCACATGCTACGGTTTCCTTTCCACCCCCAGGAGTAACTGATTAGGTGATTATAAGCTGCAGGACAGGCGATCGACAGACACACGCAGAGCTCCCTACACACGCCCACTTGACCATGCTTGATGATCCAGTCACACTGGTGGACTGCTTAGAGAAGGCTTCCCTCTGACGGAAAAGGGAATAAGTTCACCCACCATAGGTGGCACAGAGAAGGTTACCATTTGATAGAGCCGAGAGAACTTTCTCTAAGAAGTATCTATGCCTGCCTGACATGGTTCGGCACTGCACAGCCCCTTTATCCTCAAACATAAACAGGTGGTCATCGTCGGGAATCGAACCCACGTCCTCCTGAATTCGACCCTGGGGAACCTTAGACTACTAACATAATTTACCGAGAGAAATGGCTCCGCAGTAAATATTCGCACGTTACCACGGAGCATTCAGGAGATCCCCGATTCGATTCCCGCCAAGCGCCCACTTGAACATTGGTTTTTCATCATCTCCCCGGATCGTTAGGCGAATACTGCTGTGGTTCTTCATCTACCAAGACTTTCCCCATCGTTATTATTATCTGTTTCAGGGTTGGATGACCAGGTAATGTTCGGTATATTACAGCTGGGGCCGCAGTGGTGCAGAATTGTTTTCGGGGTCGGTCGGACTGTGAGTGGCTTTCCTTAAGTGGTCCCGCGGGCTCAGAAATCGTGGGCAGGCTTGAATGCGTTCAATTTGGAATCGTTAGGAACGCCGGGCACGTTTGGGCACACCGTTCCCAGGGTCTGCTTCACTTCCCTCTCACTCTTCTCGTTCGAAGCACAAAGGATACCGTAGCCGGTGCAGTGCTCTGCACCGGTGTCGTGATATGTATCATTATCTTCATCTTTTTCTTCAAGGTTCCTGGGGATTGGCGAAAGTCGGGTTAACGATGAGCTTTATCATGACAGGACATAACATGAAGTTGACAAATGTTGTTAAACTAAAGACTAACTAGGATACGCTTAACTAAATAAATATTTTGTTGTTTAACGACGCTATCAATTGCCAGGATCATATCCGCGTCGCCGGTGTGCCTGAATTTCGTCCCACAGGAGTTCTTCTACATACCAGTATATCTACTTACATGGAGTTGTTTTTAGCACACTTAAAAACCATCGGTCCTTGCCGGATTTGAACCCGCGACCTTGGGATCAGTAGGCCAGCGTCTAACCAACTGAGCCACCCAGACCGACATGCACTTAACGTGAAGGACTATGGTAGTTCTTTTTAAGAGCTGCATGCTGTTGCTTCTCGCCGATTGGCTCACGCGACACCACACATTTTATGCCTGACAAGTGTAAATATTGAAATGTACTCGTTGAAGCAATAATAAAGCTTCAGTTTTCCATAATTAACGAAGCAGAAAAATGAAACGATAGAAACTATATTAGAGTTAAAACAATGCTGACATACAGGGGTATAGAATTTACCAGTAATACACATTATTATCCATTACACAAAAAACATGTGTTGCACTCACACGACTTTCTCTACTCTTGTAGTAGCCATTCTTACAAACTCTTATTCCTATATCTTCTTCGTGTCCGTTGAGATAAACATTTACAGAAATTATCTTATTGCTCATTTCCTTGTAGGTGCAAGGGGAATATGGGAATACAGTAGGCTTTGATCGATAGTCAAATCTTTTAAAGCGTTCAAATTCCGTTCTCTTTGTACAGCTAATATATATATATATATAAAGAATAACAATGTTGCATTTTACGAAAGTTTGTTTTTCGAAACTGACACAAATAGCAAGGAATAACTCCAAAATGGTTCGCCCCACAAAAAAATTTATTTGAACATAGATTGTTCAAGTTCAAGTTATTTATTAGAAAAGTGTTGGCCTGGTGCCGGTACAATGGGCCCGGCTTACAGGCTATATTTAACATTTTTTTACATTTGGCTTTGTTTACATATACACTTTTTCGGTGTCTACAAAAAACCCATACGGTGACCATCTGTAGGTCACGAAGAATAGTTTTCTTTTGTCTTTTGTCTGTTTCGTCTTTGGGTTATATATACATATGTACATATTTACAAATTATATACAGACACATACACGCACGCATTCACCCACACACACACTCGTACACACATACACACACATCTTCACTGGGCACACCAGAAATATGCGTCCCAGCGCACTACACTATTTACACTATGTACACTGTCCCGCGGTGGCAGCTCCTGAATATTTTCCGAGGCGAGGGCCTCTGCCGGAACATGACATAGATTGTGTGTACATTTTATACAGCTTTATAGCACTATCCTGCCCTCCCCCCCCCCCCCCTCCCCCCAAGTATAATGACAATCCGGCGCCTCCGTAGTTAGTGCGTAAAGGAGATAACATTTTGTACTTTTTAATGAAGTATGAAGGTTCTTTAATTGTTTTATTTCCCCTTCCACTTAGTTTGTTCACGGGGACCAAACGGGGACCTCTGAATTCCGTGCAGATACAGATGGCTGCAAGAACAAGAAGGCGGGAGGAAGAGAAGGGGGGGGGGGGCACTCGCACGTCACTAAACAAACACAAGGAGGATGACATCAGAACTCAACGTTTGGCCACGTTTGATAACCCTTGCACATTAGCTTACATCCGTTAGGCCTCACCAAGGAACAGGTTTCGTGTTTCTAAAACAGGATTGTTTCTGGGACGGTTGGCTAAATGTTAATTGCTGCGTTTTCTACACTTGGGTGTTTTTACTCGTTGTCTTTCATTGACACCAAAATGATCATTTGCTTTATGGGCCATTAGTGTAGTTTCAGTGTTGAACGATGTTATCTGTGTTTTGTTTCAGCAAGCGTTATGGGTACATTGTAGTTTCCGAGGTCAAAAAATCGACATTATTTTCTGTTCACTATTGACTGTCAAAATCACATTTAAGCAACATGCTGCAGCTAAGTCCTTTTCTGGTTTTGTAGCTTTTTCTATTTTTCTACATATGGAAGTTTGTCGCTTCAATTTTCAAACAGCGCATGGGAATATATATGTAAACGGGAGGCACTTTTGCGAATAGTTTTCTGGAGTCCCAACAGATGGCATGGAGTGTTTGCTTATGGTCGATATTTAGATGCACTGTTGACATAATTTTGTTTTACGGAAGCAAGGTGTTTTCTGCTTATTACCTTCCCTTGGGTAATTCAAGTTACTGTTTGTTAGAGGTTAGGAAAGAAAATCAAGTCAATTAATTTTTTTAACAAATAATAATAGCAGTTTAAGACTACAGGCGGTGCCGTGGTCGAGGGTTAGACCTAAGCGGCCTAGGTTCGATCCCAGGGACCCGCATGTGGTATTTGTGGTGGACGAAACAGCGTCTGGGCGGGTTTTCTCTGGTTCTCCGGTTTCCCCCGCCACTCATTCCACCGACTGCTCCATCATTACCTTTTAAATCATACATTTCGCCCGCATTTCATGTCATCCTCTTCCTCACTATTTTGGCTGACCACCCGCTTCCAACTCTTCACTCTGGTACAGAATGACTTGAGGGTTGTAAAAGTAGCGACAGGCTATTTTATTAGCCATGTCTGCTCTTCTCAATATTATTGCTTTTATAAAGTTACATGGATAGCATATGCCTGCGTTGAACCTACAAACTTGAATTTTAGTCTACCTCAAGTATTGTGCAATGTGCACGGTAAATTTATAATTATAGCTGTAATGGTTTAGGTGTAGATAAGTGTGTTTAACCACGTCTACCATTCATGTGCCATTGATGCAAGTCCATGTGCTCAATGCAAGTACCAATTTAAATTTTAAGTTGCAATAATTCAATCATCCAATGTTTAGGAACATACAGTACATAAGGTTGAAGTGCATAGGTTGTAACACAACCTTTTACTATCTCTGTCGCATAATTCATCCTACCGAAAACTACAATGTCAAGGTTCCACAGGAAATGCAAGCTTTGAGAGATTTTGATTAAAAACACTTTTAAAACCATTCTTAATCTACTCTAAACCTATTCCTACATTATTTACATCTTTTACTATGCGTAGTAACCAAGAGAAGTATTGCATTAAATCCAGAAATTCGATATCGAAATTTCCCCGGAAATACGTGTTTTGGGACCCCCTGAATCTAAACAAAGCTAAGGCCCTTCTATATCCCGGTTAGCCTGTGAGCAGCGTAACTCAAAAACGAAAAGTTGGTTAAATACCAAACTTCTTCTGAGGATACGACACGAAGGTTTTCAGGAAAATACCCCCACCCCAAACTACCATATATTGGAGCATTTTTTGAAATTTTCGATTTTATCAAAATTGGGTCTAACGATTTTGATGAAAATACCATATGTTTAAGACATTTTATATTTTGAGTTTTGTGGGAATATCCTCAAAATTTTTCTGAATGACTAATGCATAGCTGGTAAACGGTAAGAGATAGACTCTTTTTGGGCTTTATGTAGGAGTTAAACCCTCTAGGACTTACAGGCCAGTACCTAGGGTCAGACGCCTGTCGGGAAGCACAGGAACCTATGGACCGGAGAGTGAAGACGTGGAAGCGGGTGGTCAGCCGAGCATCAGGTATGAGAGTGAGGAAGAGGATGATGTGAAATACAGCCGAAATCGATGGAAAGGCGTTGATGGAGCAATTGGAGAGTGAGAAACCAAAGAACCCGGAAAAAATCCGCTCAGATGTTACATACGGGTCCCTGGAATCGAACCCGTGCCTCCTTGGTGATAGACGCACTGCCTAACGCTGGGCCACGGCGCCGCCTAGACAAAAATGTAGATCTCGTTAAACACACAATTTCTGTCAAACACCCTTTTTTGTGGAGTAAACCACTTGCGTAAAATTCATTGTGATATGTTTGAACGTTCCAATACTTACACTTTTCTCAAATGGGAAGTAGTTTTATGTCCCGGACATGCCAAGGGAATGGAATGTCAAAGGCCTCGCAGCGACCAACTCTTAAAACGTTTCACTAACGTTTAAAGCCGACTATAATCCCTTATTCCCCTTACGCCTACAAGAAAATTAGTAATAAGAGAATTTCTGAAATGTTTACCTCAACTAACACGAAGAAGATATAGGAATAAGCGTTTGTGACAATAGTTTGTACAAGAGCAGAGAAAGTCATGTGAGTGCAACACATCAGATGTTTTTCTACCCACTTCACGCTAACTAATTGAAAGTTAAAATCACTAACAAGGAATATAACGCAAATAATTAAAGCCACAAATATGGTCATACTAAAATGGTGTGTTTTCACAATATATACGTGCTTTGTAATGTAATTTTTTTTCTATTTTTTATGGTTTATAAAGTATACAAAATTCATTCAGAATGAGGATAATTTCACGGCTTATTGGCAGAAATTTTAAGATATATATTATTGGTATTTCAAATAACTACGCGTCACGTATTTGAAACAAAATTGTTAGAGGTACTCTCAAGAAAATTCGGAACGTAAAGGGTAGCTTGTTGTGGGTTGTTTTCTTTAATAACTTTGTGTGGCCACCTTGTAAGACGCTGAACTTAAATGTAAAGTTTGATATTTGTTTGACATATATTTTTTAATTATGCTGGACACACACACACACACACACACACACACACACACACACACACACACACACACACACACACACACACACACACACACACACACACACACACACACACACACACACACACACAAACATTCTAAAACATTGATGACATAGATGACCTCAAAACGTGCCTATCCAAAGAACTCTTTAAATCTAAATAGTGAGTAGTAGAAGAACTATAAGGTATTTTTAGAAAAAGGTTTCGTGTCTGTGTGTGTGTGCGTGCGTGCGTGCGTGCGCGCGCGCGCGTGTGTGTATGATATATATGCAAGGAGAATATTTTCAAAGGTTCGCTTGTCTATACATCAATAGTAATATTACAAAGAAATTTTCCCTGTCTTATGTAGCGATTTTGATAGCTCTTTCACCGCTGACAGATATGGGGCTATAAATACTAGCTATTAAAATCATTTCATAGATTTCAAAGATTACAAAGGATTTACAAAACCATCCACTTCAATATGAACACATTGGAGTTATAAGATATGCTTCCGACGGAGACCTTGACTTATAGTTGTAAAAATGATTTACAAACTTCTTGTAATTGAATATAGTTGTACAATAATACAACTGAATTCTACATTACGACATGTTTGGTTGACTTTTATATAGCGTTTCACTCTTAGAAGACAGTATGGAGTTAAATGGGACATCTCTGTCTCTATCTAGCGCATACAAGTTGCCATTAGCCGCGTCCTTTTCTACCCTCGCTCTGTTGCCAGATTCCTAATAGCATGGTATAAATATTCATTTGTTATAAATTTCAGGTTTGAACACATTATCCTATGCAGAATTTTTTTCTCTATCAGGTTATATCCTTTTCAGAGTCATTACACATTTCTATAGGTCCAAATTTTTTCAGAAAACGTTTTTTTCAATAGAAGTCCGATATTTGCTGTTTCTACACTCATCACGCACTAACTAGCAAACTAACTGCTAGAATGCATCTATATTTTTTTCTTAGGTAGAGTAAACTATAGTGCTACTACCTGCCTACTTTGAATTCTCTATGTTTACCCAGTTAAGTGTTATAATTTTTTAAATTAAATGTTTTCGGAAAATTTTATATATGTGCACTGCAAAAGTTACGCAGTGTGAAACTTTTTTGTTATTGAGTTTACATCAGGGAACCAGCGAGAACAAATGTTGAAGGTTGGAGAAAGGTTTTAAAATAAACCAAAAGGCAGTAACCTCTTTCTTTTATCCAGTAGGGCAAACAAAAGGTATTCATCTATTCAGCGTCAGGCCTGACACAGAAGATAGTATAAGGAGCAGCACTGACATTAGTTCGAAAGAAGCCGTGTGTGTAACTGTGAGCTGTTATTGCGTTATTTGTTTAATATTTTTGTAAATATTTGTAGTTATGGAGGGTGAAGCTAGGAAGGGACGATATGTTGGTAAATAAAGAAGTAAGGAACGCCAAATAATTATGAATGTGTTAGATTATTTTTGAAGTAAAATGCGTTTAAGGCAGTAAAAGAAACAGCTAAGGCTGTTGAGTGTTCAGAAGCAGTAGTGTATAGGATTAAAAAGGAAGTAATGAAAGGACTTCTAAGAACCCCATCGAAAAAGAAAGCAAAAAGGGCGGGACTACACAAAACGCTAGGTTAACGCAATATGATTGAATAGTGCAAGGTGGAGTGCGGCGAATTGTTCATTCTTTACTGTTTGCAAATATTCCACCCACGCTGAATATAATTTTGTCACAGTTCAACAGTGATGAGACCCTACCAAATTTCTCAAGGGCCACTCTGATTTGGGGTTCGAATATGAAAGAAAGGGTAACAAGTGCATATTAATAGAAAGAGACGATATCGATATCGATATCATCAGATGGCGACATAAATATCTAAAAGACGTAAAAGGTTTAGGGACCAGGGGAAATCAATTGTTTATACAGACGAATCATTTGTAAATTTAGGTCATACAGTAACAAAGGCATGGAGGGATACCAAAGTTAAAAGTGCCCGTCTCGTCAAGTAGCAATTGAAGGACTAAGTACAGGACTCAGGCCACCTCGAGTCGCTCGCGGAGAAAGATTCGCAACTAGTACATGTTGCAACACTGCGCTCCATTTAACGTGTACTGTCTTTTAAGGGTGAGACGCGCTTTAGTTAAAAACTTTATGAACAAAAAATTGCTGCTGCACTCCGCAGAGTACATAAACAAAAGCCGCTTACTTTGTATTGTACTTTATAAGACATATACTTAGATGACCATGATGCAACACTTCAGCAAACAGCAGGCAGAGTTCAAAAACTGACAATCGATCTTGTGTTATGTCTTTCTTATTGCTATGTATAGATACTTCACAGGTATACGTAATGAAACAGTATTAAAACCTCTGAATAAACTTTATTCTAATTCTATAGATGCATTCAGTGAACTTTCTTCGTGTCTATACCTTCTAATAACCGTCATTTACAAAGTTTTATTCCCGCTGTAGTTGTGTCGCAATAAAGTTCATTGTCAGGGCATGCTTAGTTTTGTTAACTGTAAAGATAATATTTTTTCTTGATGGTCGCAGACTAAGCGTTCTTTCAGCGGCGAGACACCTGGACATCGATAGCTGCGGCGATGAGTAAGAAAAAATAGGAAATAATAGTAAACAGATTTGCTTTTAATGATTTTATAGAAAGTGTAGATAATCAGAGTTAAGTGAAGAGTTGTGCATTTAATTGAATATATATTTGGAAACTATAATACACTTGAGATAAAATCGCTTGAGCTCAGTTTCCTGTCATTCGCATTGAACCACTAGTATATAAAAATGTTTCCATTCCAAGCTGACAGGTTTGTTCTAAAGTTGCAGTTCTGCAACAAATAGAGCAGATATGGGGAAGAGGGGTGACAGGCGTACAATGGAGTATTTACCCTCTCCACTTACCCCGTCCCTATTGTAGGCCACCTCTGTTTACCGGTTGTTTGTTTATGGATGCACGCGTCTTTGCAAACAAGGTAAGTTCCAAGGCGTGCAGTGGCGGGACCGAATAGAAACATGATGTATTGGTTTTGTATTACGTGATTATTATTACGTTATATACACGTTCTTTTGGCACAGAAAACACAAAGGTTTTACTAGGAACACAAAAGTACTTATGTTCCCATTCGGCTTTGAAGTATCTTTCTACCTGCTATACGACATGATTCTACCACTGACACAATTTGAGGGAGTGACAGGTTTTCTGAGGTGGATATCAGCGGGGGCCATGGCCTGGTAGCTAATCGGTGTGTAGCAGAGTGGACGGAGTTAAAACTACGATGTAGGGGGAAATGACACATCGTGTCAGTTCTCCCCATCTATGATCTTCAACTTCGTTTACGTATACTTCTTAAAGTTGAAGGAGAGGTCAGCTTCAGATGCATAAACAGAGATGAAAAACAAACTTTTCTAGGGTAGACACTAATCTTTTCTAACAGAGACTGTTTCGATTCCCTGAAAAACAGAACTGAGTTTCACGTTTTTGTCAACATAATTCAATGGCAAGAACTCATTTGTTTATACAATATATATCGTACTATTCAGTTTACAGATACACCACGTGGTGTTTACTCGGTAATGCTAATAGGCTGACATAACAGACTCGTGAACGTAATTTACACCTCTTCATCGAGTGGTTGGTTCGCAATTACTACGTGGTTTCAAGCAACTCTGCACTAACCGATCAGCTGCGAATTATTCTCAGAGGCGTTCAGCTGGAATTGAAACCAGGTCATTTTGGGGACGTATATCATTGTAGTTCAGATTACAGCGATGGTAATGGTTACTATTATTATTATTATTATTATTATTATTATTATTATTATTATTATTATTATTATTATTATTATTATTATTATTATTATTATTATTATTATTATTATTATTATTATTATTATTATTATTATTATTATTATTATTATTATTATTATTATTATTATTATTATTATTATTATTATTATTATTATTATTATTATTATTATTATTATTATTATTATTATTATTATTATTATTATTATTATTATTATTATTATTATTATTATTATTATTATTATTATTATTATTATTATTATTATTATTATTATTATTATTATTATTATTATTATTATTATTATTATTTTTTTTTTTTTTTTTTTTTTTTTTTTTTTTTTTTTATTTATTAGCTATAACAAGCATGCCCCATCGCAGTAAGCGATACTACATGCTATTACATTGATACCTATTACATTTATTTCTATATTCACTGTCACTATCACTTCTACTATCTTCCAGTTGTCCTTTAAATTGAACTTCCTGTATTTATATCTGGTCCTTTGTTTATTTTATATCACTACACCATATCACTTCCACTATCTTCCTATTAGCAGTTGGAATATACTATTTTAATTCAGCAAAATTAATGCTTTGAATAAATGTTTTGAAAGCCCTTATGTTGTTTGTGATTAGCTGCTCTTTAGTCACTGGCCATTTGTTATTATTAGATTCAATGGCTTTCTTCATTACTTCCCTTTGCTGATTTAGTTTGCCACATCGATATATCAGATGTTCTACTGTTTGCTCTTCTTGTAGACAGATGCATCTAGAGTCCTGTATTATTCCCAGCCGGTGTAAGTAGGATTTAGTTAGTCCGTGTCCCGTAATCATTGCTGTCAGTGTGAAATTCAAGTTAATTTGTGTGCTCATTCTTCGAACAACTGATGGGATGAACTCCTTGCAGGCTGCTCCTTTCGTTGTATTAGTCCACTCTTCTTGCCACTTCTGCATCCCTTGTTCTTGGATTTCACTGACATATGTTGTTTTTGGTTTTTTGTTGTACACATAGTCCGTAGCATTATCAATCGCAGCCTCCTTAGCTAGTTTATCAGCTAATTCATTGCCAAGATATCCAGCATGTGCTTTGATCCAGGCAAAATGTATGATCCACTTCTGTTCTTTAAGGCTTTTGAGATTCTTTTGAATTTCTTCTATTAATTTATTATGTTTTGAATTATTTCTGATTAGATCTAGGGTAATTTTGCTATCTGTATACACTGCAGTTATTCTTTCTTGTACACTTATGTTCATATCCTGAAGTGTTGCTAATCCTCTAATGATTGCCACTTGCTCTGCCTGGTTATTGGAGCATCTATTATTATTATTATTATTATTATTATTATTATTATTATTATTATTATTATTATTATTATTATTATTATTATTATTATTATTATTATTATTATTATTATTATTATTATTATTATTATTATTATTATTATTATTATTATTATTATTATTATTATTATTATTATTATTATTATTATTATTATTATTATTATTATTATTATTATTATTATTATTATTATTATTATTATTATTATTATTATTATTATTATTATTATTATTATTATTATTATTATTATTATTATTATTATTATTATTATTATTATTATTATTATTATTATTATTATTATTATTATTATTATTATTATTATTATTATTATTATTATTATTATTATTATTATTATTATTATTATTATTATTATTATTATTATTATTATTATTATTATTATTATTATTATTATTATTATTATTATTATTATTATTATTATTATTATTATTATTATTATTATTATTATTATTATTATTATTATTATTATTATTATTATTATTATTATTATTATTATTATTATTATTATTATTATTATTATTATTATTATTATTATTATTATTATTTTTTTTTTTTATTTTTTTTATTTATTAGCTATAACAAGCATGCCCCATCGCAGTAAGCGATACTACATGCTATTACATTGATACCTATTACATTTATTTCTATATTCACTGTCACTATCACTTCTACTATCTTCCAGTTGTCCTTTAAATTGAACTTCCTGTATTTATATCTGGTCCTTTGTTTATTTTATATCACTACACCATATCACTTCCACTATCTTCCTATTAGCAGTTGGAATATACTATTTTAATTCAGCAAAATTAATGCTTTGAATAAATGTTTTGAAAGCCCTTATGTTGTTTGTGATTAGCTGCTCTTTAGTCACTGGCCATTTGTTATTATTAGATTCAATGGCTTTCTTCATTACTTCCCTTTGCTGATTTAGTTTGCCACATCGATATATCAGATGTTCTACTGTTTGCTCTTCTTGTAGACAGATGCATCTAGAGTCCTGTATTATTCCCAGCCGGTGTAAGTAGGATTTAGTTAGTCCGTGTCCCGTAATCATTGCTGTCAGTGTGAAATTCAAGTTAATTTGTGTGCTCATTCTTCGAACAACTGATGGGATGAACTCCTTGCAGGCTGCTCCTTTCGTTGTATTAGTCCACTCTTCTTGCCACTTCTGCATCCCTTGTTCTTGGATTTCACTGACATATGTTGTTTTTGGTTTTTTGTTGTACACATAGTCCGTAGCATTATCAATCGCAGCCTCCTTAGCTAGTTTATCAGCTAATTCATTGCCAAGATATCCAGCATGTGCTTTGATCCAGGCAAAATGTATGATCCACTTCTGTTCTTTAAGGCTTTTGAGATTCTTTTGAATTTCTTCTATTAATTTATTATGTTTTGAATTATTTCTGATTAGATCTAGGGTAATTTTGCTATCTGTATACACTGCAGTTATTCTTTCTTGTACACTTATGTTCATATCCTGAAGTGTTGCTAATCCTCTAATGATTGCCACTTGCTCTGCCTGGTTATTGGAGCATCTATTATTATTATTATTATTATTATTATTATTATTATTATTATTATTATTATTATTATTATTATTATTATTATTATTATTATTATTATTATTATTATTATTATTATTATTATTATTATTATTATTATTATTATTATTATTATTATTATTATTATTATTATTATTATTATTATTATTATTATTATTATTATTATTATTATTATTATTATTATTATTATTATTATTATTATTATTATTATTATTATTATTATTATTATTATTATTATTATTATTATTATTATTATTATTATTATTATTATTATTATTATTATTATTATTATTATTATTATTATTATTATTATTATTATTATTATTATTATTATTATTATTATTATTATTATTATTATTATTATTATTATTATTATTATTATTATTATTATTATTATTATTATTATTATTATTATTATTATTATTATTATTATTATTATTATTATTATTATTATTATTATTATTATTATTATTATTATTATTATTATTATTATTATTATTATTATTATTATTATTATTATTATTATTATTATTATTATTATTATTATTATTATTATTATTATTATTATTATTTTTTTTTTTTTTTTTTTTTTTATTTTTTTTATTTATTAGCTATAACAAGCATGCCCCATCGCAGTAAGCGATACTACATGCTATTACATTGATACCTATTACATTTATTTCTATATTCACTGTCACTATCACTTCTACTATCTTCCAGTTGTCCTTTAAATTGAACTTGCTGTATTTATATCTGGTCCTTTGTTTATTTTATATCACTACACCATATCACTTCCACTATCTTCCTATTAGCAGTTGGAATATACTATTTTAATTCACCAAAATTAATGCTTTGAATAAATGTTTTGAAAGCCCTTATGTTGTTTGTGATTAGCTGCTCTTTAGTCACTGGCCATTTGTTGTTATTAGATTCAATGGCTTTCTTCATTACTTCCCTTTGCTGATTTAGTTTGCCACATCGATATATCAGATGTTCTACTGTTTGCTCTTCTTGTAGACAGATGCATCTAGAGTCCTGTATTATTCCCAGCCGGTGTAAGTAGGATTTAGTTAGTCCGTGTCCCGTAATCATTGCTGTCAGTGTGAAATTCAAGTTAATTTGTGTGCTCATTCTTCGAACAACTGATGGGATGAACTCCTTGCAGGCTGCTCCTTTCGTTGTATTAGTCCACTCTTCTTGCCACTTCTGCATCCCTTGTTCTTGGATTTCACTGACATATGTTGTTTTTGGTTTTTTGTTGTACACATAGTCCGTAGCATTATCAATCGCAGCCTCCTTAGCTAGTTTATCAGCTAATTCATTGCCAAGATATCCAGCATGTGCTTTGATCCAGGCAAAATGTATGATCCACTTCTGTTCTTTAAGGCTTTTGAGATTCTTTTGAATTTCTTCTATTAATTTATTATGTTTTGAATTATTTCTGATTAGATCTAGGGTAATTTTGCTATCTGTATACACTGCAGTTATTCTTTCTTGTACACTTATGTTCATATCCTGAAGTGTTGCTAATCCTCTAATGATTGCCACTTGCTCTGCCTGGTTATTGGAGCATCTGTCATGTAATTTAGCCTTGATTTTATGTATAATTTCTCCGTGTTTAAATATTACTGCTGCAGCTCCAACTTTTCCATGGATTTTACTACCGTCTGTGAAGATTTCTATTTCATAATATTTTCCTTCAATGACTTCTTCCATAGGAATACACTCCGCTGGATGGGGCCATTTTGCTATATGTAAGGGTGCATCATAATATGACGATTCTGGTGTCATTCCATGTGTTATCTTGTATAGTTTTGCTGCTTCTGCTATTTTAATATAGATAGGCTTCACTCCAGCTACTACACATGACGCATCAAAAGATATGGTTCTGTATGCTTTGGCAATTTTGATATTAATTATTCTCTGTGTTCTCTGAAGTATCTTTATATTTTTCTTCCTCTCTAGTGCCTGTTCCCAGACTGGTGAACCGTACGTTAGTATAGGTGCTATTGCTCCTCTGTATATAGTTCTAAGAGACTGGTGGCCGAGTCCCCACTGTAGTCTTGCAACTTTGGTTAGCATGTTTGTTAGTAGGAGTGCCTTGTCCGTTATGTTGTTAATGTGTCTACTGAAGTTGAGGGTTATCCCTAGGTATCTAAGTTCTCTAACCTGCTCAAGTGGTTTGTAATTCAAGTATACCTTGATTGGTTCATTACCAGCTTTCCTTCTCCTTGATATTAATAGAACCATTGATTTTGAGTCGTTAAATTTCAGTTTGTTTTGCTTTGCCCAGTTCTCTACTTTCTTTAAGTCTGAGTTTGCATAGTTTTCTGCTTCTTTGTTGCTGTTACCTCTTGTAAGTAGAATTATTATTATTATTATTATTATTATTATTATTATTATTATTATTATTATTATTATTATTATTATTATTATTATTATTATTATTATTATTATTATTATTATTATTATTATTATTATTATTATTATTATTATTATTATTATTATTATTATTATTATTATTATTATTATTATTATTATTATTATTATTATTATTATTATTATTATTATTATTATTATTATTATTATTATTATTATTATTATTATTATTATTATTATTATTATTATTATTATTATTATTAATTTATTATTATTATTATTATTATTATTATTATTATTATTATTATTATTATTATTATTATTATTATTATTATTATTATTATTATTAAATTCAAGATACTTGAGTCCAAAATGTTGTGACATACAACTTCATTTGTCTCATCAAGGTGGTGAATTCTCTGCATAGAAATGCCTGTTTAAATAGATATCCTAACAAATTGGTTATAAATGTTTTTAATTTGGGGGAGAACATTTCAGCAAAATATAAATAGATGACATTCTACAATTTGGTACAAAAATCTGTTATTTTTGTTATATTAATTCTGATGACATTCACTGTACATCAGATTTAATCTTTTATAACTGAGTTTGTTACTGAGGTGTACCTGTTACCTTTCATCCGTCTGAGCGTATATAGACAGGAGAAACTCTGTATAGAGTTGAAACCTTATTAATAAATTCGAGGAAGGAGTGTTAATATATTTAAAATTTCGTTAAAGGAAGTTTCGTGGTGCAAGAGATTGCGGGTTCGAGTCCTGTCATGGGTATGTGTGTGTGCGAGAGAGAGACAGAGAAGGATAAAACCCATAAAATAATGGAAACCAGCGAATCAAGATGAAAAAAAATTGTAAAAAAAGGTTACCAAGTTTCAAAAAAGGTCACTTACCAGCCCATTGATCTCGGTTGCCCCTGTCGATGTAAAATTGTATATAAAGAGCTTCTTGAACTGAACTGAAGTTTTCGCTATAGAACTTTAAAAAAATTGTACAGCTTTCTCATTTTGATGACTGTAGACAGCGTCATGAAAGTGAAAGACTTGTAGGATTATTTCCCAAAACTATAATTGACTATCAGAATGCATACAAGATACAATACGCTTGCGAACGTGCATGAGGTGTAACGCAGGAATGTTTACTATCTTGTTTACTTACATTTTACATGTTGAAATTGCTTTAAGGTAAGTTGCCATTTTTGGGAGTGACATAACAAACATAACATATGTTTGCCATTAGCGCTTATTTTACCATCGCAGGAGACTGGGTGTTGTTCTAAAGACCTTTAAAACAACACAGTTCTCTTGAGTAATTATAGTAGTAAATATTTATTTGACATTTAGCCTCAAACCAAATGAAAATGGTTACATCATTCATCACAAAAGAATGGAGATGGATAAAACAAGGTCACAAGCAAGCTGATAACAGTGCTTATTTGTAACATTCTATCTCAGTTTTCAATCTGCAATTTTGAAAAATAACATTTTCATTATTTGTTTTTTTTGTGATGAACAGTTGTATATTACGCTATAATGCACGAACCATATAGCTATTGCAAAATCGAAGTAAAGTTCCCGAAATACCTACTGTTATGCTCTCTCTCTCTCTCTCTCTCTCTCTCTCTCTCTCTCTTTGTGTGTGTGTGTGGGGGGGGGGGCAGAGATAACCTTTGACACAAAGAGAAGAATGCCGTCTAGTCTGGAATTCGAAATTGCACTCTGTTTCGGACAAAATTATTTAATTTTATGCAAAGCCTTCAAAAGCTCGCAAGACGATCCACATATCTGTCAATGGTAATTGCACTAACTCGAACATGAGAAGAATTAATTATGTTTTCAGGACCTCACAACATAACAAAGGAACGGTGAGTTCATATAATATTCGTTGATCACTCTGACATCGATCATGCCGTAATAACAGTTTTATTATTCTTTATGACTTGCTTGTGCTTCCTTATTAGTTTTGTGCGTGTGGGTTACTGAGAATAAACAAGGTTATAGTGAGATTACCCTAACTGTTATTATTTCTTTCCAGTGAAATTTTCTTCATAAATTAGTAGTAACATCGTGGAAATCACTAAGCTGCATTAACGACGAACCACTATTACAAATAGTGATATTTCTAGCTGTTATCGGTATTTTGCAGTGTTTTTTCGGCATTTATTATAGATTATTATAACTTAAAAATATATAAATAATACATAACTTTCAAAGAAATATAAGGGCATTGGGCAAGAGCAACCTAAAGCTGAATGTTGGAATAAACCGTCAAACCATGGGCAACGCCGGGTATATGTTTTGAAATATTCCCATGTATTTGGTATGATTTCTTTGTCCTTTTCAAACAAATACATGTCCCACCGTATTGAAAGTCTTGGTCTACTCTGCAAAGGCGATGAATAATCCATTGGGCATTCTAGAACTTTCTCTAACAGTCAGTTTGTCGTTTGTAGGTAGTCCATCGTGCAATATCTATATCTGAATCCAGCTTGTTCTGGTGGTTGATTGTCATGTAATAGCTTTGTTAGTCGCTTGGTCAGGATATTCATAATGTGTACATATTAGAATCAAACATGTATTTTGGTCCTATTCATCCATTCTTCGGGGATCACTTCAGTCCTAATGACTTTTTTTGAGCTACCTTGCAGATAGGAGGGCTTGGCCCTTAATCCTTTTCAGCCCAATTCCGGTTAGTAATGTTCATTGCGGAGTTAAAAATTCTATACTAAGGCAAAAATCGCCACCTACCATGAGCTGTCAACCGAAAATAAATTGGACTAGAAAGGGTTAAGGGGCCGCACCGGCTAAAATAAAATATGTAAATTAAAATGTTTATAGGTAAAGGTTATACTCCGGAGGGGTAATCTCGTACACTCCGAGCTACATAGATCTATTATAGCTACAAAGGATGGCGTATAGCAGTCACGTGCTACTACAGGCCACAGAGGCGCTCGAAAAATCCTAAGTTTCAGCTCTAAGGCTGAAGGGAGAACAATGAATTAACGTCTACAAACAGTCGTTTAGAAATTCGCGCTATCTGTCCAGCACCGTCGCACGCCATGACACCTAGAAGCACACCTGAAAGATGAAAAGGTAGCGGGACGAAAGGAAAATAACGAAAAGGGAATCATGATAGATGAGGAACCATGCCAACCTCACACGTCCGCGATAGTTGAAATATTTAATACAGACGACCACTGAGAGAAAGGAACTTGCGTTGTTAGGAGAAAGGGACAGTTGTAAGTAATTCGTTAGAGCTAAATAATATGAGCGTATTTTTCTTCTGCTACTTTCATGGATTTAGGCCTTTCACCTGTTTCCAATCAATAAATAGAATCTCCCCATCTAGTACGTAAGTGGACGTCCCACTCTTCTTCTACCTTTTGGTTGGCATTGAAGTAAAATGTGTTGTAATCTGTGTTGTGGCATTCTTTATATGTGTTCTAGTCAGTTTGTTCTTGTTTAGTTTATTGTCTTTTATATTATAACTCTGTCCTAATTTCCGTACTGTGTTTCTTATCTAAAAGTGTGTACCCTGCTACTGAACGTAAGAATTTCATTTCGGCTGTCTCTATCTTTCTTCTATTTGATCTAGTAAGTGTCAAATTATCACAAGCATATGTTAACATGGGAACTGCCATTGTTTTATAAAATGTTAATTGAGTTGTTCTTAATGTTTTGTTTCTCAGTGTTCTTCTTATTGTTCCCCGCATATTTAATTTTATATTAAAGTCGTTTCTTTGGCAGTAGGATACATTAAATCCTACATAAGTAAAATTATTTACTTGTTCCATTATTTTGTTATTTATTACTGTTTTACATCTTTTCTTTTCATCCCTGAAACTCTCATATTGTAATTACTAGCTATTTAATTTATGTACTGATATTTGTAGTTCGTTTTCTGTTTTACTAAATATTACTTGGTCATCTACAAATAATATGTTGTTTAAGGCCTTGTCATTTGTTTAAAAATTTACATCTAGTTTCTCTTGCCATTGTGCAATGACTTCGTCAATATACCGGCTGGAAGGGAAGCCATTACATTAATTTAAATCAGTGGTAGAGTTCTGTATTTGGAACACATTTTGTATCTTACGTTTTTTAGTTTTGTCAAAAACAAGCTAGCAACACTGTAGATCCTGTGGGTGGTCACTTTCCCTAACTCAGTATGTAAACAAACACCGTAACAGTGCGTCTTGAGAACATAAACACAAACCTTCCGTGTCCTTCTGTATTTACTGTGTGAGTGCAGGCCAATCACAAGCGTTAGCTCCCAAAGCATTTCACAAAAGCGAAAGCGCCCGACCTGTTTACATCCACAAATCAACCTCAACGCAACGTTGTCGACTTACTTCCGTTTGAAAGAGCTGCTCGGAGTATTCCTTCACGTATTTTAAGTGGTTAATTATTTCGAAATCCTGTGTGATGTCCCATAATTATATACTACCAAAGCTATGTCAGAAATAAGTTACTCTACGCATCTTACAAGTAACAAACTGTAAACTTCGTACATTCTTGTAGAATTGTGCATCTAATTTGGATAAAAAGTCATTTATTTTTTCGAAATTGCATATATATTAAACAATGCTGGAGGCATTGGACAGCCTTGTTTAACACCTTGGTTTGC
Organism: Tenodera sinensis; assembly: GCA_030765045.1. NCBI lineage: Eukaryota > Metazoa > Arthropoda > Insecta > Mantodea > Mantidae > Tenodera > Tenodera sinensis. The sequence continues at coordinate 89,872,108 of CM060968.1, read as the reverse complement.
TTAGTTTATCACTATTGTTAATTAGGTATATATGTTGCATAATATAAGTTTTTTAATTATTCTTATTAGATGTTCTATATCAAATATGAGCGTATTCAATTTCAAGTAGTGCATACTGGATGTTAAAAAACATTCAATAATTGCACCAACTGTACGATTGCATTCAATATTTTAAAATAAACGTCTCATTGTAACAGTTTTATTTGCCGCGCATGTTATTTTAGTAATGCATTTTCTTTTACTTTTACTTTACTTTTACTTTTGTAAGAATCAAGTTAGACGGTAATGGTAGGTATTGCAAATTATTCTCACCATACCAGCCCCCCCCTCCCCCCCGCCACTGCCAAAAAAGCGTTTTAATCATTAATGCTTTTGCATAGCACACGCTTAAGAATATATGTTTGAATCTGGTTCTCCTGAGTTCCGAGGTTTTCTTTTGAACCATTCATCTTAATATCTTGGCACAATTACAAGTTTGATTACATAAGCACGTGCACACACACGACTTCCTTCAACATAGTACTCTCACTTGTTAGCCCATTGCTCAACCCAAATACAAACAGAAGGGAAATATACGTATTCAAACTGATTATTTTCTTCCTGTTCAAGATAGTTCCTTACATGCGCACTTCTCTTTAGCTCTGTAAAGAATAAATATACGCAATTCTTAACTTCTTTGCCTGCTCGTTATTTTCTAATACGCTTTATGATACGGTATGTCTTCTCATTTTTAAAAGTTTGCCTTTTTAAAGGTTATAGCATATATATTCTACGTATCATTGTGTCGAACATAACAATAAAATCAAAAATTTTGTAGTCAAAGTCGCAACCTGGAGTGATATGAAATATAGGAGAAATGGATGATTAGAAAGGTGATAATGGAGCAGTTCGTGGAATGAGTGGCAGGGAAAATCGGAGAACCCGGAGAAAACCCGCCCAGACACCACTTCGTCCACCACAAATACCACATGGTGTCCTTGGGATCGAACGCGGGCCACCTTGGTAATACGTGAACGGTCTAACCGCTCAGCCACGGCGCCGCCACTGAAGAATCTTGAAAGCACTGTCATTTACATAAAACAATTGTAATTCGTGGGTACTTATATATGTAGCCATGCTAAGAAATTTTTCGCCCGAAAAATCCATCGCCGTCCAATCTTATGTAAAATTAGGGAGAGCAGATTTGCATCCACCTGCTGTTGCCGAGTTATAACGCTTTCTTGGGACTCAAAAACAAACCTCTCTAGCTCTTGGTTCCCAGAATGAGTAAACTTCTTGAATTTTTAAGTATTGGTCATTTAATTTCAATTTAACTGTAACAAGATAACTTGAATTATAAGCAAACATGATACAATTTAGGCTCTTAATATATGAAACACAGTTAATAAAAAATTAGGCAAAACCTTTATACGGCTCTCTACTAAAACATGGTGTCTAGTTTAAACAAAATATCTGAAGACTGTTTATGTGGCCAGGCAGTTAGCATGCTAACCTGTTTATCAAGGGGTCCTGGGTTCGATTCCTGGCTAGACTTTGGGAATTTTTCTTTAGTCAGGATTATTCCCTATCTTCCCCAAAGTCTGGAAATATAAATGAGTGTGAATTTATGTGTGAATTTAATCTAACATGTAAAAAACAATATCAACCCATCAACTATAAGCGAGTGAATATCATTGCTGTTAAGCAATATACAAGGCCGCCAATATTACCTTACATATATTTTAAAGACAGCACATAAATGGAACATTAAAAAACTTGACCTGCCTACTCAAGAATTATTTTCTGATAATAATGGTTCTTGTCTTTCTCTATTACATAGAGTAAGGGAAGGGAAGTCATGTTTATCTCCATTAACATGAGGTAGATAGAGAAATAAGCAGTTGTAACAATAGCTTTACAAGAGTCCGAAAAGTCGTGTGAGTACAACAGACCAGTTTTTCCAACTCATAATTAAAATCTTGAATGAACACCCAAAGTTTTTATACTGTTTCTAGGAAATACATTTCTTTATTATATATTTCCATTTTAAAGCAGCATGTGTCACGTAACTAGTATCTTCTAGAATAATCAGAATTTGTAATCCGGAAAATATAATTTTAAAGAATGAGAAACTGGAAACTGAACATTTCCATGTGCAGCCTCTACTTCGACGCTAAGTTATGGATCACCTTGATAGAATATCATTTTAGAAATAACGATTCTTTACTCAGCCAAAATAGTGTTCTTGGAGGAAATTCAACCCAGTCGACTAATACTGGTTATTGTAAGCAGTTGTTTAATATTTCAATGAAATCAAAACAGCTCTGCGTGGACGCTCAGCGTGCAGCTAAGGCTGTCTACGATAATTTATAAATGGCCTGAGTCGCCCTGTAAGGCTGTAGTCGACTCTTGTTTTGTTAGGAAAAGCTGACCAGCAAGAAAGAGAAGTTGAGAATAAAATCTAGGAAGTAGAATGCCTGTTGTTAATGTTTTAATCTCTCCTGTAATGCCTGTTTATATGCCTCTCCTTGTATGCCTATAAATTAAAATGCTTAGGGTTAATATACTTCATTAATTAAATTATTAGACATTATTATTGTTTCTAGTTAACTTAAATCCCAATTGGTGTCAATTAAAGACAGCTTAAAGTCTAGGCGTTTGTTTTACATTATAGATTATTAGTTTGACATTTAAAACGTGTATTTACTTTCTCTACCGTTTAACTGTGGTAAGTAGAGAAGGTGTATTTCTACTAAATTTTCACTATCGAGGCGTGTTCGCGTATAAGAATGAACCACAAATCAAAAAAATCCGATGTGTTGCACTCACATGACTTTCTCTACCCTTTACGAACCATTCTTACAAACGCTTATTCCCAATCTACTTCATGATAGTGAGATAAACATTTGTAGAAATTATGTTATTGATAATTTTCTTGTACAGTTCGCTTTAAGCGATAGTCAATTGTTTTAATAGTAGTCGCTGTATAATGAATGAAATTCCCTTCTCTTTGTATGGCCAAGAGATAAATATGAATAATGACTTCCCATTTGAGAACGTCTGTTGGTATTGCACAATTCTGACAAAGTGCAAGGAATATCTCAGAATTGGTTCACTTCACAATAAAAAGATCATTTGATAGAAATTGTGTGTTTTAACGAGATGTACATATTTGTATAAAGATCTGATCTATCTCTTATGGCTTACTAATGTTATGCAAGGAATCTACAGTAAACAAGACTACATGGGCTAGAGCCAGAAAATTCAAAATATACATTTCATTTGTCATAAAAATGTCTTAAACATGATTATGGCATTTTAATCAAAACCGTCAGTCATTTTTGAGGAAATAAAAATTTTCGAAAAATTTTCCATGTGAAGGTTAGTTTAGGGTAGAGGAATTTTTCAAAATCTTTGCGTCGCGTTCTTGAAAGATATTAAGCTAAGTACCAACTTTGGTTTTTAACCAACTTTTGTATTTGAGTTATGCTGTTGACACACACCGACTTTTTTTCTAAAAATGTTTTTAATAATAGTATGTTTAATATGTTCTAAACTTACAAAATGTGACACATATTCAGAACATAAGAGAGAGAAATCCAGTAGCTGGATAGTTGTTCTATTTTAGGGTTGTCATAAACACATAGCCTGGTGATAAATCTATAGAAAAAGACAATTCTAAATATGAAAAGATGGGATAAAAACACATATAAAGATATTTGACAAATAAATTGTAATAATATAGAATTTGGAAATAGACAGCTAACCATGTTAGTATTATTTATTTTATTTAATGCAGTATTTAAATGATTATGTAAAATTTACAAAGAATCAGGATAACTTGTAAACTAATGTCTTCTAAAACAGTCTCAATCCAAAGCATTAAAACTAACCAACAGTAAATTTAGTAACCACTCCATGAGCACCAAAAATATACCAATCACTTCCCAATTTGAAATTTGGTATTTGTCTCTTAAATAAGAAATGTAAAACTCGTACCTCTTCGTGATGATTTGAAGCGTTAGTAATATAAAAGGCTCACTTATGCTTTCATTAGAACAAGTCATAACTCTATCACTTCCTCTTTCTTTATGATTAAGGTGTATATTTTTCGGTTGAATTAAATATGTTTGCCCATTTAGTCCCCACCCAGTTTAATTTAGCCACGATGAACAACTGTGTACTTAGTGGTCAGCTACATAATATTATTACATATGTATTACATTTATTAAAATAAATTCATGCTTCATTTTTCTCATTAAAATATTAGTTTCCATTTCAAACACATTCTGATAAAAAGCAAAACAATGAAAAATTCATGAGAACCAAAAGTAGGACGATTAAGAGAGCGTATTGCTTCATTATAGAAAAATTCAGCTAATATTTAAGATCAGGTTAACACCACAAACGTTGGCGAGAATTGTACATGTTAATGTAATTAACCATTTTTGTTTATCCTTCACGATTGTTTAGTTATAAGTCCAAAATAAATTAACGGGTGTTTGCAGAAAGCTCAAGTAACTGTGTATTATCCCAAAATCTTGTAACAAACGATCTTGAAGCAACAGTGGAAAAAAGGTAAAGAAAAGTAGAGGGAAAAAAGAACAACAGAAATATAGTTTGAGAAGTTTTCCTTTGTAAGCCCTCATAAGAAAATACAACATATAGGGGCTTTGGAAATACGCTATTCTTATGTTATGGAAAAATAACAACGCTTCGAAAAACTGCGGGTAGAGCTGAAAACTGCATGAGAAAAGGAAATTTCAATATATCCAGTGCATCTGTAAGTCCAGAGCGCTATAAATAATTGAAAATCAGAATAATGAGAATAAAAAATTCAATGGTAGATCAAGATTTAAGTCTTGTCATTGTATATAAGATAATAACAGCTTTTACTTCGCCAACGCCTATACGCAAGTTTACATGCAAATATCGACTGAGTTAAAGGAGGGAATAATAAGCAGTAAAAAGGTAAGGTACTGAGTTCCTGCCTTAGAAACAAAGGTAAAAAAGAAGCATGTTACCCATAGGTACAAACATGCTGAATTATTACACCACTAAGGAACATACAACAAACGTACATACATATAAAAAAAACTAAGGAGCCATACATACTCGTATACTATGTAATTTTGCATTAACTTGTGTCTAAATTCATTGGAATTAAAATAGAAGTACATTACAGCACAGTTTACATAATGTTTCCACAACAGTTACTGAAACAATTAACCATTTATATCCATTCCTGAAGAAGCTACAATTTTTTTTTTTTTTTTGGGGGGGGGCGAAATGGTTCTTTATTGATAATAATTGTATTGCACATATTTTGTTACACCACTCACTGCCTAGAATCGCTGGTGAACCTATGGCCGAAGAAGTACCTTCCCCAACCGGTGTATATATTTGCTATTTTGTATTCTTCTGACAAGTTAAATTAAAATGCCATATTCTTTCATATATTATCTTGATAAATATAATGCATACATTTAATTGTCTATGGATACTCTCTAACGTCATTTTCATGTAATTGAATTTGACTAACTTTGCAACTGTTAAACATAAGAGACTATATTTATATATTTATACATTTAGTTATTTATATATTTTATGTATTTATTTATTGATTTATGTATTTGTGTATGTATTTATGTATTTAATTATTTATTCATTCATTTATTTTATTTCCTTTGTATTTTCGCGTTGTGCTGTTCACGCACAGGTACATGAATAGATACCAACAATTATGAAATGTTTCTTTCTGAATTAAAAACAAATATATGTGGGAGAGAGACAGAGAGAGATAAAGAAAGAGAAAGATGTTAGCTTTCTGTGTGTCTGAACGGTATAACTGAAACACAAATTACCACACTTTGTTAAATATTAAAACTTGAAGCTTCAATTATTTACAATAGTGATAATCATTGTAATGAAATTTGTTATGGCAGAATGTTGATGCCAGTATATGTAGAACTTTTTTAAAATGTAAAATGTAAAAAAGAGGTGGTACTCATCACTATACCTCCGGTGGTTTATCTAGTCTCTATGACCATAAAATTGGAAGGTCTCTTCCATCATGCCAGTTAGGGGCAGAGGGTAGAAAAAATGTTTTGCGTGCAGAAACGTCACAAATTTATTCACACTCGCCTCTTCAGTCAAGCACTGATTGGATAGAAGCAGCCAAATGTTCTCCTACTTTCCCCATAGCAAAGGCACAGAGGGGTGAGTATCTGCGTCTTTTTTCAACATGTTTCTTTCTCTTTCTTTAGGCCAGAGACAAGATAAACTACACAGGGTTTATATATAAATATGGTTTTTGTTTACATTTACAATTTACATTGCAAAAAATGTCTATATATGGTTATGATTACCAGCATAAGAAATTTCACCATACTTTGCATCCAATATGGCATCTTTGAAGAATAGACGGTAAGATTTAGAGGAATCCTCTCCACTCCTTTATTTGAATACCTTTTCGGGTCCTTTTTGGGCTCTTTTCTCTGTTTAACGATGCTGGTTAAAGCATTAGATGTACATTTGAGATATTTTAGAATAAATAAAATATGGGTATTTAGTAATGTTTTGTAAAAATTCTGTTAAGTCCTCTTAAGCCATTGAATATTGTATTAATTAGAAGGCTCAAGTAAATATATATAATTCGGCTAATTTCCGAAACCCCTTGAGTGAACACCACAAAATTCGGCAAATGCATATGTGTATTTTTTCATGAAGAAGGTTTCTGTACTATTCATTTTATTATGCTGTGTATTACATTCACATGGTTTCCTCTATTTGGTTTTCTTTTAAGTAACTTCCTTTTTACTAACGTCCTGCAAGGTAGTACCATATCGGACGGTGAATGAATGAAATGTTGCTCAAATGAGCCCGAGGTCCATAGAGCTTTAAGTTACCCGACATTCGTCTACTCAGGATAAGGGGAAAACATCCGGATAACTCACTCTAACCGAGATTCGAACTCGCGACTTCTTGGACGTAAGGCAGACACGCTACCACCACGCTACAGAGGCGGGCTATTTTACGTGACACATTCACATATCCTCTACTCGCCCTTCAGCATGCAATACAGTTTTCTGTATGTCTGAAACATAAATGTAACGTAATTCATTCACATAGTTTTCTCTACCTGCTTCTCTTTTACATAGCACATTCACATGACCTGTTATCCTTTTACAAATAATTCATGCAATTTTCTATATGTTTGAAATAGAAATGCAACGTATTACATCCACATGGCTTTCCTTATTCGCTCTTCTTCCTGTAGTACTTGTGATTATTATATGACAGTGCGTTTGTTTAGTGACTTCCACAAGTTTTTAATGATTTTGTTTACTTTTTGTACCTTACGTTATCCTAATAGTGTAACTCTTTGTTCAAGCGTATTTTTAAATAGAGATAAATCGTTAAGCCATGGGCAATGCTGGGTATTTCAGCTAGTTACTTATAATTACAGAATTATTAAAACCTACACTTTTTTCTAACAACGTTTTCATAACATTCCTTATAGCACGTTTAAGTTTGAAAAGGTGAACTTCACTTCGATGTGCCATCTGAGCAATATGGTTGAAAATATGTGATTCTTCGTTTGTTCGTATGTTTGCGATTGTTACTAACAGAACCCGGCTAGTGATCCAGATAACTGAGTGACGTTTTCCGCAACTTGCTCCTCGCCTCTAAATCCATATGGTCTAACTTGAAACCTTTCCTGCTCAGACGTATATTGTTAAACTAGGGTGGATAGAATAATCGCTTAGTGTAATATACATATGGGAGATACTTGTGAACTGACAGTAGATGTGTGCAGTTTTTGCATGCTGTAGGTAGGTAGGTCGATTCACAGTATTCCACGTGCTTACCTTAGTGAACACACGCAGCGGTCACATTGGGAAGACCTAATGACCGTCCACAAAGCATACATCACATTTTGCCACTATTTACCTTAATCGCGTGTTCGGTTTTCTTCTTGGTCCTGTTGTCAGATGCGGCTGTGGCGGTGCACAGGCAGCAGTGGACGTTACCCATTCTCGTCGACGCTGCCACATCCGGTCGGTTCCTCGAGGGCCACGCGCAGGCGCTTCTCGTTAAATTGTTTCAGGTGCGGGGTGGTTCGCGATGATCATGTCCGATCAGGGTGCTGCACAAGACTCGCCCCCTTCCTCGTCCTGGACCCCGTCGCAACAAGCAAGAAAGCCATCTTGAGTCATGACGTCACCCCTCGTGCCTGCCTGCCGTTTTCTCTTTCTTGTTTCGTTGTTGTCGTCGAGTTCCCCTCCTGCCCCTCCAGCAGATGAGGCCAGACATCAATATGCTGGCCAATAGAGTATGCATGTGCACGCATTTTGAAAATCTCACTTAAATGGGATGCCCATACTTAATTGACCGCTCCTTCCTACATTTCTTTACGCTGAATCATAGTTGTTTTACGCGAGAAAATATTAGGAGCTATGTTTGTTTTCCTCGACAACTTTGCATGCTCCTGACGCTTAAAGCTGCGTGTACAGAGACGTACAAACATTACAGTGGGATCCAGATAAAGAAAACAGCTTGAGGGGCTCTCCATCGATTTTTACTTTTGATACTGTTTATCACAAGTGCAGGGAGTGTTACATTGGACCCAAAAGTTCGATAACCAGAATACACCAAAATACATTTTTCAGACTCCTTGAAGAAAAGAAAATAAATGGAAATTTGTGTCTATAATTCTCTATCTGTCTGTCTGTCTCTGTCTCTGTCTGTCTGTCTGTCTGTCTGGCTGGCTGGCTGTCTGTCTGTCTATCTGTATGTCTGTCTGTCTGGCTGTCTGTCTGTCTCTCTGTCTGTCTGGCTGTCTGTCTGGCTGGCTGTCTGTCTGTCTCTCTGTCTGTCTGTCTGTCTGTCTCTGTCTGTCTGTCTCTGTCTGTCTGTCTGTCTGTCTCTGTCTGTCTGTCTGTCTGGCTGGCTGGCTGGCTGGCTGGCTGTCTGCCTGTCTGTCAGGTTGTCTGTCTGAGAGTACCATAACCCAATATAGTTAAATTTAAGTTGTGTCTTCCAAGGGTGCAGAACGAAGATTTTCAATATCCCCTCACCCAAACTACCAATAACAGTGTAAACTTTACCAAACTTTACTTGTTCTTGGTTTTCTCAAAGATGATTTTAATGTTATATATTAAAATATTATACTTCAAGATATTTATATGACGATTGCAATTTAGACATTTTTCGAATTTTCTGGTAATAGTCTCAAAAGTACTCTTTATTCTGAATTAATTTTTATAACATCTCTTAAGATAGACAATTTATATCAAATAAAACTGTTTTAACAGTAGCCATTCCCAAGATATCCTTTATCATTGATTTAAATTGTTATTGATTTTTTATTTAATTTTCAATTGCAAAATCGTCTTTCTTGTCCTTGTATTCATGCAAAGAGAGTACAATTTCAAAACCACCCACTCTTAAAAGCATTGATGATAAGCACCTCTGAGAAAAATAAAGTATTTTTGACATGGTACGCTGAGAGCCACAGCAGTTAAAGAGCGTCCATAAATAAAATCGAATCGAACCCAGGACCTCTGAATTTGTAAGCTCAGAATACAGAGGCAGTCTAAGCGCATTTTAAAAAAATAAATATATTTTGAAAAAGACAGCGAACTTAAGATTTCTGTATAATCGAAATCATATCTAAATCGACCGCGAGAGCTGGCGCCATGGCAACATGTGTGACTCGCATTCGGGAGATCCTAGGTTCGATCCCCCTCTACTATCACTCTGACTTGGGTTTTTCCATGGTTTCCCCTTGTCACAAGTTGAATGCTGGGATGAATTTTCTTCTCCACGGATTCCTTTCCCTTCATTTCTCTTCGTTGTCATCTTTCAGGTTTGGTTGGTAGCACGGTGCATTCCGGCGAATGTAGACAGATGGCACAGATGCTTACGCTATTGAACCCCTTCCCTGGCCCTCCTGGAAGCTGCTGCCTGGGCTGCTAGGGTCGCCTCGTCGCCTTCTCCTTGGGTGGGGAAACAATGGTTGTGCGTCAAGTGACAATGTCAGCAACAGGTAGGGATTTCTGTGCGACTCTGGGCTTCGCTGTCTCTGTTCTCTGACAAGTCTACGGTCTCACTTTGCCTCATCCCTTCCCTCTGGTGTGGTAGTAATCCTAAATAGATACATGTGAGGTCGCGGTCGGTCGAGCTGTCCCCCCCCCCCCTTCCCCGTTTACTACACACATACATATCTAAATGGAGGTTACCCGATGTTTTGTCAGTCATTTACCGTTTATGATTTGGGACATTCTTTGGATTGTTTCGTCCAATATAATTCTTAATATTAAAACGAACGTAAGTGACAATTAATAAATTTCTCATAAAGCGTGAAGAACCTTCCGAATGGTCGTAAAAATGTAATCTTCTTCTCGCTCTACTTTGGCCAATAAAACTTAGATCAAACAAATGTCTGTCCTTGGACACTGGTGGGATTAGATTATGCCTCCTTACCAGCAACATCATCTTCATCGAACATTGGTAAACAATAGCACATTGAGAAAGAATGTGTGAAGTCAGTGTCAAGGAGTTCGAAAACAAATAAAAGAGTGCGCCATCGTCTCGTGGCACAGTTCTTGTCAAGTGGGCGGTGAAGCGAAAACAATTTAGTCTGACAAGCAAAGCCTTAGTCGCAGTGCTCTTTTGAATAATTTATGTAGTGCAATAATTTTTGGGTCTATGTCAAGAATGAAGGACTTGTTAACTCTGAATTAAGAGGGAGGTGAACGTGCCCGTTAATCTAGTTAGAACCCTTGGTGTCATTGTTGAACTCTGACCTCTATGGACACGAGCGGTGGCGGACCCCACCAACTCTATGTGCATGTTAAGTAGGAGACCCATAATGCCACACAGGCTGTATACAATTACTTAAATTGATTTCTTTACGGATACTCTCATGGGTTCGTCCGCCGGCATTGGTAGAATGGTTTAAGGCTCAGCTGTAAATATTGTCACGTGGAAAAACTTCAAGACATGGAGAGAATAGGTTTCTGCAAAATCTGCAAAGTATCTATCATACGTAAATATACAACTTTCTGATTAGAACTTCTAGCCCAACTATTCTATAACAACTATAACATTTTAGCACTGTTTCGCAGCTCAAATAGTGGACTTTTTTGTAATGTTAACACCTGAAGCAGCTTTTTTTTCTGAGCCCTCGAAAATTATAAAAATAGGCAAAACAGAAGCATTAAGAAGCTGACTTCACTTGTTTGATCAACAACTTCAATAAAAGATGGTGATCATTAAGCACATTATCATGTATAGAGAAATATTGGCAGTGCAGAAAATGTTAAATGTTACAACAAAGTTTTTAAAATTAAATAATGCACTTTATAACATATTCTACTGAAGATGTGATTAGTTATGTGCTGTAAAGGGAAGGAACAGTTTGTAGAGAGTATTGAGTTTCGGGATCTGCATTCAGGAGCTATTGAAAATCGATAACCAAGCATTGTGTTAGATTCAATTTAAAAAATAAGATTTAACATTAATCACAAAATAAAGAACTATTTAAAAGCAGATGCTTCATTTCCTCTACAGCTATAGGCCCATGAGATAACCTGAGCTGACTAGCCAATCGACTGCTTCATAATTGTCTTCAAAACTTAGGGCTACATAAACTCGACTGCTTCACATCTTATAAATCAATGTAATGGTGAACAGAAAAATTAGAATTTCCCCACACACTTCTTAAATAATCTTTATTCCTTCCATTCTCATCAATTCGAGAATTTTGAGGAAGATGCCACAGCAGAGCAGCCTATGCTCGTCTGATTGTTAAGATACGAGTCACCGAAATATTGAACTGGGGTTGTCTGCATTGATTTTGATTTAATTTACTTCAGTTTTCATATACCTTAAGAGTTAAAATAAAAAGCATGTTATTCAAAGCTGTAGCCTATGAACAATTTATGATAAATATGACATAATTACAGGAGACATCGTACTTTTTTTCTGGGGAAAGACCATGGGTAATTCTTTGGGGCTGGACAAATAGGTGACTTCATCATCTTTTAAGCTCCTTAAAGACGAATAGAAGCCACTGCCCTAGACTTCCATTTTGATATCATGAAGAAATGTGGTACACGATTAAATATGAACAAAAATACAAAAATCTATGTCGGCGTACTCATTTCTCTTTAAGTTTGGTTTCTTCCCTCCCTTAAGGGGAGAAGGGAAGAATTACTTAACACGCGATGAAATGTCATGGCCCTATCTATCACATTGCAGCATTGTGCCTTGAAGAAATGAAACAGAAGTGACGAAGTCTACACTACTTAATGTAAACAGATGACGTCACACCTGCTTTCAATATTTTAGACCTTGAAGAAATCTGTTTGGTTTAATACAACGTGCAGTAGAATGGTGTCGTGACTGACCTCCATTCATAGCTAATCAATTCAATTTCCGTCGTAGTTCATTGTGCCAGCCGAATTCCTGAGGTTTAAATGTTATACGAAAACCATCACTAGGGTCGGATTCCAAGGTGCTAAAAGCTTAGGTAATAATAATAATGCCGAAAATATGTACCAAAACAAATAAAATATTTATTTAAGGCCTGAATGGCTGAACTGATATAAATGTACATGGTATTCTCCTGGAAGTACTGAGTCACAGTGTACGACCACATGTTTCCTTACATTTTCCACCCCGAAAGACTGACTTTTGTCCCGCAGAATTCACATTGAATTTCGAATGTTTGCCACCACTTAAACATTGTGTTACTTGTGAACGTTGATCTGCAATTATAGCTTTACCATATGACTGACAACACAGGATTTTACTATCACAACTGAAAATATCCTTAAATTACGGAACATATTGGTAACCTGCACTATCTTTCACTACGGGCGTGTTTAATCCATTGTTAACTCAAATCTGTCGATATGTTACTTCCCAACACAACATAACTATAAACTTTGCAGATTCACAAACACTAATTGACTATACAGTTTAATGGCCACCTACAAGTGTCAGTGTATAGTGTGAAACGATAACATATACTTAATCAAGCACATGGCAGTGGAGGAATTCCCCCTTGTTATACTGCAGGATCATGCAGCTTGAGAAAGCAGGATGTTTATATTTTCTTCCAACTGAAGGGATAATATAGCTGACATCAGTTCTTCAACTAATGAATAATGTTCGTCAGTCTTCAAATTTCTGACGAGTCATTGCTGCTCGAAACACTGGTAGACCGGATTCTAACATCACATAAACTGCTTGTCAAATTCCTATAGTTAACAGCAAGCCAATCAGTGCTTTTATCTCGAAACGTTCACACCTTTTCCAATATTTCTGGGGTTCTCTTCGTGTAAACAAGTTCAGCTTCTAAGTTAGTAAAATGAACAATCCAATTTAAAATACTCTCTTCGAAGATCACATAACATTTTATATCATTATAAATGATTAATATATTACTTTATATTACTTCAAATGTACATTGCAGATGATTTTATACTTTACTGGGTCACATTTGGTTTTCAAACCAATATTACTCTTTTGGACATACTGTTCACAAGATTCCTACATTCTTTCACAGTAATATTAGTCCAAGATTCGGTTAATGTCTCTCGAAGTTCTCGGCGGTTTTTTGGCCTTCAGGCAGCAACTCCTCTACATTCCGATATCATATTGATATAACTGCCATAGCTCTATTCTCCCGAGGCGATGCAACACTTGACCTACCACTTCGCTCCATTTTTTTTTTTTTTCATCCATTTTTGGCTAACAATTTCTTCTCACAATGGAACAAAGTGGGAGCTACAGCCCAGCTGAATATCATGGCCCCATTACAAGATCAAACATAGCAGCATTCGGTGGTGCAATTTGCAATATGCACGACACACTAAAAAAAGACAATGCTCCGGCTTCGCTGGCTCATTCATTATAGGATTGAATCCATTGCCAAATAGTGCTAATTTAAATTCTTTTTCTCCAATTCATTTTAAACTTGTAAACATTATGTTAATTGTTAATAAACAGTATATGATAACAGTGTCATGTTTATAAATATTCAAACACCTACCTGGAGATAATAAACGCAAAAAAACACTTAAGGAAAACTGTATATGTTAAAATAGGTGATCTACGTCGAACACTTTTTGCTATTAACCAGCTGCAAAGTGTTCACCACTGTAATTTAAATTTGCTCGCACTTAAACAGCATATTCAAAAGCATTAAGGCACATTATATTCTTTCTCACGATTTCTTTGCATACATCAACTTTTCTTTTAACAGTCGATTAAGGGAAACAAAGTTTATATTGGCTAATTTTGAAACCATTTCTATGCTGCATTAGTGTGACATACTTGAAATGGATATACTAAAAATAACATTTTATGAATAATTTTAAGAATTTTTTATGAATTGGTATGGACAGAGGAAGTTAGTGCTACCCCTCAGATTTTCTGTCAAAAGGAGGCATCTGTGAAACTGACTAAAATCCACAAGTGACTAAAATCTACAATTTTTGTGACAATGATGTTAAAATGTGTGTGCCAAAGCATAGCTAGTTGGTCCACCAAATTTATCTTGTTTATGTTAACTTTCGCAACAACAAAAATAATAATAATAATAATAATAATAATAATAATAATAATAATAATAATAATAATAATAATAATAATAATAATAATAATAATAATAATAATAATAATAATAATAATAATAATAATAATAATAATAATAATAATAATAATAATAATAATAATAATAATAATAATAATAATAATAATAATAATAATAATAATAAATTGAGTTTCAGCTAACAAGTTTAGTGTACCATAATAAATGCTTCATATAAAATATTAATTGTTATAAATAAAGCAAACTGCGGCTATATGTTTCTTTTGATTGTGCCTAAAAAACGTAGTATTTTTATTTAGTTATGCCAAACAATTTTGGAGAAAAAATTATTGAATACATTGAGGGCCAATGTTTTTTATAAACAAAATAATAATTTTCAAAATCAAAATTCAATAACAATTAAACTACCCTATCTAGAGCATTTAAAATACCAAGTATTGTGAAGCAATTATCTAACAATACGACTGCAAAATTCAAAAGAAATCTATTTAGAATTGGACTAGAAGAAGTATTTTGAAAATTACTCGTATGTAACAAAATGGAACGCGAAGAAAACTGAATTTGTAATGTAACATATTTACTGCCTTAAAATTCCCCTGGACCATATGAATGTCCTTCAACTAAGTGTTTGGCTTCTTCTTCTTCTTCTTCTTCTTCTTCTTCTTCTTCTTCTTCTTCTTCTTCAAGCTTTCCCATTCTTAATCTTTTCTTTGTGATTCGAGTGTACTTATTGTACTCTGCTTTAATCGCGTTTTCCTAACATTACTAGCTGCGACCTTTTCCTTTACATAGAGAATAGCCTCACAACCCATATTGAATTTACTAACAGTTGAAGACACTGCAATTTACCATTTCTTTTTAGAAACGAAAATTCTTGTATAATATTCAGAAAAGCGTGATTAACACATGTGTACTGAGAAAAATATTGCCATATTTTAGCATTGTTTTAACTGGATGAATGTTTGCAGAATATCCCACAAGATGTCTCTGCTTACATTCACCATCACTGAATCTGACCGCCTGATTTAAAGTTCAACGCGATTTTGCCGCAATGGAGTAATAAATGCATTTCAAGACCCATATTCACCCGCACATGAATCGTTACGTAACAGCCTTTTAAAGAGCGGTGGGGCGTTAAGTGACGGTAGATTCTGAAAGCACAAGATGCTGACATAATTTTAAGGCAAAAAACGAAAAATCGTATTTTTCAACATTTTCCCCCATATTTCACCTTAAAAACAGTTTACTCCATAGGAAATTCAGCCATGCTTCAAGTGAAGAAAGAATTTAACTTCAGGCACAACAGTATTATAAGTCACTAGTTCATTGCAAAAATCTGAAATCTGTAAACAGCATACTCTTTGTGAATGTATATTCAGAGAATGCTGGTGCTATAAAAAGTTGGCTGAACAATTCTACTCTCGTGCCAAATATTAAACTCGTCCCTGACTGCAGTGTCTCCCAAGCGTGACGTCATCCCTGACTGCACACAAAACTTTTTGACACACCTGCGTTTACCTCAATTGTAAGCACTGGAATGTTAGTGGAGTTGTTTTCCAGCAGCAAGATTTATTGATCAAATTATTTATTCCTTATTAGTAAACTGGCAGATGATAGTCATAATACAAAGGTCACATGATGTTGAACCCCCACCTGCCTGACGAGCTTTTACTGCTTTCACTAAGAGGACTTCTGGATCTGACTGTCAGGTGCTAATATATGGTAGTGGTTGTTTGCTAAAAGAGAGCACAAAAACAGCATAGCTCCACATGAACAAGTACATAATGTATAGTCCATTTTTTAATTAGACTGAGCCGTAACTAAGACGTTCATAACAGTAAAGCGGAGTAAAGCGATGTCCAACCTTGTCTCTTTGCAGACGCTTACGTAATTAGCTGCTATTGTTCACTCCACTCCTTCAGTCAGAGGGTGAATTAGCTTTTGTCTGTGACGTGTAGAATCACAGACAGTCACTATCCAGTGACGGACACAAACAAGTGATTCCATGGCAGTTTATAAGACGCCTTGAATTTTCTGGGAATGTTCTCAGAAGACCTCTTCATTCTGAATGACTTTACATAGATGGCAAACAGTAACAGCAGACCAAAGCTTACTAAATATAAAATGTGAAGCTCGTTAAAACACACAAGTTATGTCACTTGTTTATTCTTTTGAGTGAACCATTTCCGAGATATCTTTATTACTTTTTACTATTTGTTTGAGTTTGCTTATATTTATACTTTTCTCAAATACTAATTTCGTTCTCTTCTTTAATCGTTTGGCGTTGCAAAGACAACGGAATTTCAATGACATCGCATAGCAACCAGCTCTTAAAACATTTCACTGTCGCTCAAAGCCTACCGTATGCCCATATTCCCCTTGCACCTACAAGAAAATTGGCAATAAGATAATTCTGAAAATACTTATGTCGATTAAAATGTAGAAGATAGAGGAATAAGCATTTGCAAGAATAGTGTGTATGAGAGTGAGTATAGCTCTTCGAATTTAGTTTTTCCAAATTGAACTATATTAAAAGCCTGTATCACTATATGTTACGCACTGATCATTGGTGTATCCTCTAGGGCTATGCGCTTGGACTTTGTCGCCAAATACTGATACTTTTGAAAGTACCAAAGAACTCACTAATGAACAGACGTTTATCGCAAAAGGTTTGAAAGTGCTTTCGTAAATCAAACGCAACGTACATGTAACCAATCCGCCATTGCAATACGAGTCCGCATATAGTGGAAGGAGGTAAATCCAAGCTCCCCTCTTTCGCAAAGGTTAAACATCGCTGGTAAAGCGGAGCCAGCTTCTATCACGTGATATAGTCCACGTGGCTAAGATATTCTGATATCTCTGATTGCTAAAGTTAGATATAAATCGATTCCTACTGTATGGAGACATCCTTGCCTGGTTGCAGTAGAGTTCGTTGGTATCGACACTTCAGATCACACCCTTATTTCACTTATTTCGTTTCATTTTCCCCTAGTCTTGCTAGCTCTGTGGGATGCTTACGCAGCTCTTACTGGCTTTGTATGAATGCAGAGTAACACAGTCAGGAAAGCATTGCATAGTGTAAACAGAAAGTAAACTCTCTACTAAGTCGTATTGGTGACAAATAAAAGTCTACCCCCAAAAATGAGCGAGGCGAAGTCTTAAACATCATACAAGCGATAGACAGAGCATACAGATTTCACTATTAGCGTACAAACAGCAGTCGACGTCTCCGGAAGAGACTTTATTGGACATAATTATTGAAGCTTCTGAATAGGTAAGTGTTTGGAAGGCGTACGGTTCAAAGTGCATCTAGTTCACCACAGTGATGTGATAATTGTGTTTCCTATTCATCGTGAATACACCATTTATTCGTGTAATGTAACATTTAATATTAAACGAAAGCTTATTAACAAGCTCAGAGTGCAATCTTACTTCACCATATTAGAAGAGGAGCATTAAATCCGCTACTCTTCGTATCGTTATGTTTCATTAATGCATAAAAACAAATTGAATCATTGGAAAGAGATAATACAAAGTAAACTGATGAGATTTATAATAGAGATATTTGATGCAGCAACTTCACAAAGAATGCTTTTGTTTACCAGTTCACAATACGAAGATAAATACTGATAATTTCAGAATTCTCCAACAAAATCCACAATCCGATATAAGATCCAGTTTTTGTTGGGATTGTAACGTTTTCCTCCGAATTTCCTCTCCCTACATTTCACTTCACTAATCAGTTCATTCACGGTTTCATCCGTTTGTCTATTTCAGAGTAGAAAGCGTCAGCGGGAGTTCGGTACAGCATGGTGGGGAAGAAATTATCTGAGTAACTCCGTCCCCTGTCAAGAAAGCTGGGCTGCGGATCGTGCAGCCCATGAGCCACGAGGAGCCACTGCAGGCGGCGGGATCAGTGTACTGACTGGTGTCGGGGAGTTAACTGGGAAAATGAAGAGACCCTACCCTCTGCTATGCCTGTGGTCTAGCTGCCCTCTATCTCCTCTCGCCTCACCACTCCCTCCCGGGGGCGCCCCTTCAGCGTACAGATAGAAAGGTCGAATTACTGAAATCCCTCTTCGCGTCTCTGCTACTCCAACTACTACTAAGATTATCATGATTAATCAAGCATTTATTTTATTATTTTTTGTGTGTGTTCAGACTCGTATTCCTTAAAAGGATTTGTTTTGTAGTCAAATCACTTTTTGGTCATTGCTGCATAAGCTATGGCGCAATCGAAGGGATTTTGAAATTCCAAATTATACTTCTCATTCCTCCATGACGAGAGGACCCTTAAGATAGACCAACAATTGCAGATAACACCATGAAAAAAATATTATGTACTGCACTCATATGAGTTTCTCTACTCATTTTTGTACAAACTATTCTTTCTTACAAACGCTGATTCTTCTAACTAATTCATGTTAATCAACACATGGAAAAATAAAGTTGTCCCATTGCAATTTCCTTGTAGGTACAACGAGATTAGGAGAATATAGTACACTTAAAGCGATAGTCAAATCCTTTAAGAGTGGGTAGCTATCTGATGGTTTTGAAATTCCGTTCTTTTTGTGTAGCCAAAAGAGGGAAAATAAAGAAGAAAAAAGGAAGTAAAAAAACATGATGGCTTGCCACGTGATAAACTATAAGTATGTTCCAATACTTACACTTTTCTCAAATGGGTAGTGAATTACTAACTCATGTAGATAATATTCTGAAATGAGAAAGGGAAATAAAGCTCTTAGGATTGAACAACTCAAGAGTAAAATAATTGTGTTTCAGGTACGAATTAGCAGCTTTAAGATTTGGCAACAGTATGTAGAAACGTTGGTAGAGGTAGCCCTATAGCAGAGACTTAGGTTGATGCGGGAGGGTGTATTTGTAAAAGTCGCCTATCTTCCTTCGTGTCGTACAGGAGAGTTCACTGTGATCGATTATCGGCACTCGCAGCGCTTAAAGGCCGCGTTCACTTAAATAGATATTGCGGTCAGCAATTCACTTGGTATTTTTGCGACTCAAGACAATGTACGCTTTGCATTTGATCCCGGAAATACTTATTCTTTAAACTGTAAAGTCTGGATTGATCAGAAGTTAGCAGATTTAGTTCAAAAGTTACAATTTCTGTGATAAGATTCAGAAGCAATTTAATTTAACCTCAAATAATAGACAAATCACTTCAAATATATCATGATTACCCTCCATCAAATGTATGTATCAACTGATGTTTATTCTTACACCACCCACGCATACCCTGAGAAAAAATCTCATAGTTCACTAGTGGAACAGCTGGCAGCAGATTCATCTAACAAGGCAAGCTGATGATATGTTGTGCAAATTATATCTATACACAGCGCAGTTAACAGAGCAAGAATGTGTGTGTGTTTGTGTGTGTGTGTGTGTGTGTGTGTGTGTGTGTGTGTGTGTGTATGTGTGACGTGAACATTTTAGGCACTATGGACTATTAACACAGGAGACATCAGTCGTCAATGAAAATACGGTAAGTATGAACGGTTTATAAAACAAAATGGATTATTTGAGACAAATAGTCAATAATATGACACAAAACATTCTATAACAGAGTTTACTCATTTTACTACAGTATCGGAGGCAAACAATATGCAAGTCAATAATAGCAGCTTGGTCAATGCATAGACAGTTCTCGCGGTGTGCACATTTGAGGAAAGCAGGTTGGTCACAGTTCTCATGGAAACACTCTTGACCGCGCCGTAGCCGAGTGGTTAGACCATCCGCTTCTCACCAAAGCAGGGCGGGCTCGATCCCAGGCAACTGCATGTGGGATTTGTGACGGACGAAGCGACGCCGGAGCGGGTTTCCTCCGGTTCTCCGGTTTCCTCCGTCATCTCATTCCACCGGTGCTTCGTCTTCATTCCATGTATCATCAGTGCCACCGCCTGCGGTGCCGTATGTAGTAAAAGCGGGCGTTAAACACTACAAAAAAGGGAACACTTCCTTTCATCTTTCTTTGAAGCAGTACTCCAAAGGTGTTTGAAATACACTAGGAAAGTCTGGTGAAGCCGCACTGAAAAAATACGTATTTGGTTAAGTTGGAGAATCTTGCTGCCGAAAACTGAAACACACAAATGATAGAAGACGAAAAAAGTTGTTTATTTACCATATGTTAATGTCATTGTCAGACACCATAATTGTACCTGTGATAAATTTAACATTTTTGTATGGACGGTAAGCTGTAATGTATAGCACTGGATGTAAAGAACGCTTTTTAAAGAGGACTAATTAAATTAGAATTATGTGACTCATTTCTGTGTACAACAGAGATAGTATAAGTTTTTTGTGTAAAGGCCAAGGTCAGAGTACAATTCTCAGTCCAGAGGGACAAATAACCTTTAGACTATTGCGTAACATCGGTCCAGTACTGGGTTCGAAATCCTTAATACTTTGAACCCTTTACTCATTACGCATTGCGTTATACGCGTAATCAGTCATTACTAGGTACCCCCTACTCTAAATTTACACACGATGTGTGCTGGGCTAACAGCTACACACGGCACTTGACATGCGCAGTGGCTTGATGCACACTGACATTGGCCTGATATAAATATTGATGTAAACTGTACTCTTGTTAGGAAAACTGGCTTTTGTTAGATTCCTCACATACATGTCTGCTGCCTAAATACATCTTTATCTACTGGACTCGTCGGATTTCTCTGTGTTGCTAGCCACCTCAGGTTCTCTGTGAGAAAGACTTAGCTCTTTCTCCTTACTTACTCCTATCCCAGAAAGAATACCTCTCTTAAATTCCTAACCAGAAGTGAACTTCAAGTATTCCTAATTCCTATCCTTAGAAGAAGAAAACTAACCACATCACCTGGTGAACACGTTACATGGTGGCAGCGGCGGGATAGCAGAGAGCCATTCACTACCAACCAGAGATTTCTTCTCGACTGCTGGACCAGGCTGGAGGGACTTTGTCTGACCGAGGTGAGACAAAGCCTACTTCGAGGAGTCAACGCTCCAGAGGACTCCGAAGGCGCCGCGGTACCTGAAGAAGGCAGCTGGGAACGAGTCCGTAGGCAGAAGGCTGCTATAAGCGACCATTGTTGCAGCCCGAGGGACAACTTTGGTGACAAGCCAGCAGCAGCACTCGACGCGAGAGGAGACTTACCCTGAGGGGAGCTTCACGGCCATCACTGGGTCTCCGAACTTCGAGGCTTCTGTCTACCCTTCAAACCCAGGTTAGTCCACATCCACTATGGCAGAAAATGACAATGGGGGGATTGATTCAGAACTATATATTTCTGTTATTGAGGCATCTAAACTTATATCTAGAACCTTTGACGGTAATCCAAAACATCTCAGAGAATTTATAGATGGTGTAGAGGCAGCTAGAGAAGTAGTACATCCTCACAAGCAACAACTGTTTCTAAAATTCATTGAATCAAAAATTACCGGGGATGCTAAAGAAAAATTATTAGCTAGAACAGAACGACATTCTTGGGAGCACGTTAAGGCAATTCTTGAGGAGAATTATGCAGTTAGAAGAACATTAGAATACTACACTGGATTGCTTTTTACGTCTCGACAGGGACAAGCAGAAACGGTAGCCCAATGGGGGTCCAGGATAGACTCTATGGGAGTCGATCTAAGGAGAGAAGCTCGCAGTAGATTAGAGAGAATAGATGCGGGGCTAGTGGAAGGAGGGTTACGTCTAGTAGGCGAATTTTTAAAAGGAACTTTTGTTGCGGGCCTTAAAGATGAGAGGGTTAAATATATTGTAAAAACACGTAGTGAGGATGACTCATTAGCTCAGCTAGTAGAAACTGCTTTGCAGGAGGAAAGTGAAGTAAGGTCAAATAGGTTCAAAGGAAACCCTAACCAGGGATGGTCGAATTTTGCAGGTAATGCAGGAAAAAGGGACTTTAAATCTCAAGTAAAGAAGGAAGTAAATATAGCTTCAGTAGGTAACTGCTATAGGTGTCAGGAAAAAGGGCATATAGCTAAGAATTGTGGTAATGCACCCAAGTGTGCAAAGTGTCACCGGCAAGGGCATGAGACACGCCAATGCCGGAAGGGAAACTAAAGATTGGGCTGTCTGAACAGCCACAGATGGCCCATGTGGTTGGCTGTAAGGAAAGTTGTGGCAAGGGGTCACGACTTATAGATAATGCGCGCATTAGTGGTAACAAAAAATGTTATATGGATTCTGGTGAGCAGGGGGACGCCTCTCGCTCATCAGGTAAACAGGGGGACGCTTCTAGTTTACCAAGGTGTAATATAGGTGTTAAAAATGTGGTTTCAGGGCAAGAAACCGAAGGTAAAGGTCTAGGACCATATGAGATTTTTGTACTAAGTCCACAATTGGTGGGAGAGGTAGGAGTAGCTCTTATTGATACAGGCTCACAAATTTCATTAGTTACACAAAATTCATTGCAAATGTTTAATGAACAAAAGAGTGAGATGGAAATCCAAGGGATAAGTGGGAATAAACTAAAAGTGAAAGGAAAGGTTTCTCTTGAGATAGCAAACACATTAGAACCCGTTCAACTTACTTGTTATGTGGTAGAGAAATTACCAAGGAATTTAAATATGATCTTGGGGCAAGATTGGCTTTCACAAAATGGCTATGTATTAACTAAGTCAGTTACGGTACCTCCTTATAGTGAAACTGTGGTACAGTTCCCTACACAGGAAAAAGGTGTTAGGTATATTGAACATCAAATTTTACAGCCAGGTTTGATTTGTGCAGCTAGTCTAGTTAGGTGTGAAGACTCGTTCACCTGTATGTTAGTTAATGTAACTTCAGAGGTTTTAGTAGCGAATACTGTTCCCAAATTGATAAAACCTCCCACACAGATAAGACCTGAAAAACAAACAGAAAGTCTACTCACTGCACAAAGAATAAAACTTTTGAATGATAATCTAAGGCTGAAGCATATAAACGAGGGGGCCGAAGAGATAAGACAAATTTGTCAACAATTTGTCGATGTCTTCAAGTTACCAGGGGATAAATTAACAGCTACTACAGCAGCCGAACATTCAATCCCTACTCCAAGTATTCCAAAAGGAAGGGCAATTACACTAAAGAATTATAGATTACCGGTAGCCCACCAACAAGAAATCCAGTCGCAGGTAGAACAGATGTTAGAACAGGGCATCATTACTCATAGTAAAAGTGAATGGAACTTCCCTCTTATTGTAGTGCCAAAGAAAGAGGATGCGTCGGGAAAAAGAAAATGGAGAATTTGCATAGATTTCAGAAAATTGAATGAGGTCACAGTAGGGGATAGTTACCCTTTGCCTAATATTCAGGATATCTTAGATAAGATCGGCAGATCCCGTTACTTCTCTGCCCTAGACTGTGCTAGCGGTTATTTACAGGTGCCAATTAATCCTGAAGACCAATGCAAAACAGCATTTAGCACAGGAAGTGGTCACTTTGAATATAAAATGATGTGCTTCGGATTGAAGTCTGCCCCCGCAACGTTCCAGCGTATGATGAATGCTGTACTTAGAGAATCCATTGGAAATAGGTGCTTTGTATATATGGATGACATTTTAGTTTTAGGAGAAACATTGCAGGAACACAATGATAAGTTAATAGACGTACTCTCAAAATTAAGAGAATACAATATCAAAGTTGAACCTGATAAATGTGAATTCTTGAGACCAGAATTACAGTATCTAGGCCATGTAATAACAGCAAAAGGTGTCAAACCTGATCCTAGAAAGATAAGTGCTGTTAGCAACTTCCCCACTCCAAAGACGCCTAAAGACATAAAATCATTTTTAGGTTTAGCTGGTTATTACAGAAAATTCATTGATCAATTCAGCGCAGTAGCTAGACCTTTAACAAATTTACTTAAAGCAGATAAGGAATGGGTTTGGGATGAGGCGGAACAGGCCAGTTTTGACTTACTAAAGTATAAACTTACACATGCGCCTCTCTTACAATATCCAGATTTTGAACAACCATTCATTTTGACTACAGACGCTAGTGGATTTGCGATAGGTGCTATCTTGAGTCAGGGTAAACTGGGGCAAGATAAACCATAGCCTATGCGAGTAGAACGCTTAATACGGCAGAAGTAAATTACAGTACTACTGAGAAGGAATTATTAGCAATCGTATGGGCTTGTAAACACTTCAGACCCTATTTGCTTGGTAGAAGATTTAAAATAGTGACGGATCACCGTGGACTAGTTTGGATCTTTAATGTTAAGGACCCCAGCTCGCGTTTAATGAGATGGAAACTACTATTGGAGGAATATGAATACGAAGTACAATACAGGGCTGGTAAGAGAAACTGTAATGCAGATTGCCTAAGCAGATACCCAGTGGAATGCCTTATAGCTAGTAGTGAGGGTTTAACATGGGAAAAGAAGCAAAAAATTATTGAGGAAATGCACAACTGTCCCGTTGGGGGTCACCAAGGCATTCAGAGGACAATTGAGAGGATTAAACTGTACACATCTTGGCCAGGAATTGAGCAAGATGTAACAAAATTAATAAGGGAATGCAAAATTTGCCAAGTTAATAAAGATACTAGGCCTAAAATTAAGCAGCCTTTAGAAATTACAGACACGCAAGAGGCACCATGGAACAAAATCTATTTAGATATAGTTGGTCCTCTTCCACAGACAGTTAGGAATAATAAATATTTGCTGACATGCCAAGATAATCTAAGTAAATATATCATAGCTATACCCATCGAGAATCAAAGTATAGAGGCAGTAACTGTTGCCTTTATGAAATACATTGTATTAATTTTTGGAATACCCTCTAGCATTGTTACAGATCAAGGTACCAACTTCATGAGTGACATGTTTAGACGATTGTGTAAATTACTTAAAATAGAAAAGATAAATACTACAGCGTACCGACCTGAAAGTAATGGAGCTTTAGAAAGAACTCATAAAACTTTAGCGAATTACCTAAGATGTTTCTGCGAGCCTAAAAATCCCGACTGGGATGAATGGATACAGTTCGCATGTTTTACATATAACACTACTCCTCATTCAATCACCAAGTACACTCCTTATGAGCTTATATTCGGTAGGAAGGCTAATATACCGGGTGTGTTGCAACAAGTACCACAACCTCTCTATAATTATGATGACTTGGTGCAGGAAGTGAAGCAGAAAATGCAAAACTGTCACCAGATTGCCAAAGAAAGGTTGATACAATTCAAAAAGTCTCAAAGTGAAAGAGTGAAAGCCAACGCCGCTAATTTCGATGAAAGTGACTTAGTGCTGTTAAAAGTAGAGGCAAGAAATAAATTAGAGCCTCTCTGGAAGGGTCCATTTGAAATTAAGAAAATAAAGGGTTCTAATGCTGTTGTACAAGAATTAGGAAAGAGAAAACAACACGAAGTGCATATGAATAGGCTAAAACCATATTTCTCTTCAATTTCAGGGAATAGCAAGCATGATAAGGACACAGTTTGCAATAATAGCGCTGCTGGCACTATGGACTAAGTGTGCAAACTTGCAAGATGTTCAGAGCGTTGAATCAAGAACAGGCATATACTTCGATGAAGTAGGCACTATCATGTTCTACCCTATGCAATGGAAGGTTATCTCTTATGTCAACCTTGAACCAACACGTTCAATATGGAAGCAAACTAAAGATCACCAACGTCAGATATCTAAATTCTGTTCAGATTTAAAGACTAAAGCATATTACCATTTGACAGATTGCGGGTCGTTTGAACAATACCTAAGGGCAAAAATTAGGTATATCGACAATTTAAAAGATTTAGTGGGGGAATACCTTAAAAATTCAAATTCAAATCATGCCGATGAGGTTGGGAAGTCAACTAGAACAAAAAGAGGCGTGCTGAATTTTGTAGGTGATGTTGCCAAAATTTTATTTGGTACACTATCACAGTCAGACGCAGAAGAGTATAATAAACACATTTCTCATCTTGAAAATGAACAGGCCGAGTTTTTGCATATATCCAAGGAACAGTTAACAGTAATTAAATCCACAATTAGTTCAGTGAATTTAACTTTACAAAGAGTTGACCAAAATGAAAGAACATTAAAATCCGACCTTGATAAATTAGTAAAATATACTAATAAACAGATGAGTAGCCTAGAGGAAGAATTTAAGATGGTAAGTCTAATCAATGAGCAAATAAGAGTTATTCAGAGGGGATTATATGAGAGTCAGCATGGTTTCGAAATTTTAATAGATACATTTGTTCACGCTGAACAGGGAATCTTTCAGCCTCAGTTCTTAACAATTGAAAAAATTAAGAAAATTCTGCACAGTCATAAGCTGCCAAGTGGGTTGGATTATCCTAACTTTCCTTTTTCAGAACTTCAACGAATCATAGTACCTCACACCTATGCATACAACCAGTATTTAGTTTATGTATTAGACATTCCTATTATATCTAGCACCATATATCATTTGTACAAAACCCTTCCCTTTCCCGTGAAACAGGGTAACAATTATGTTTTTATAAATTCTAACAAAGAGTACATTTTTTCTGACCCTATACATCAACATTTTGGCAAGATGTCTCACAATGAGTTAACGGCTTGTTACAAGCCAAACCATTTGCAATTTGTGTGTAAAGAAGAAATCCCAATTCAAACCTATGTACCTGGCACCGATTGTGAAGCCACTTTATTGCATCCCTCTACTATAAAATTTCCAAACATCTGTGAGCTTAGGATGTTAAAAATTCAAAAAACCTTCTGGATACCTTTACATTTAAGCAATCAATGGTTGTTTGTAGCTCCTTACCTAGATACGGTAACAATTCTGTGTACCTTAGAAACAAAAAAGGTGGAGATAAAAGATGAAGGAAAACTCACTCTTGCACAAGGGTGCAAGGCCTTCACTTCCTATGTAACCTTGTATGCAATCACATCAACTGATATTAATTCCACAGTAGACTTTATGCCTACTGCACCCCTAAATTTTGATTGTTGCTTCGACAATGACAGAACCAGTGATTTTGATAAGTTACAGTTAGAAGTGCCATTAGTGAACATCATGTCGTCAGCGGATGACTTGCGGATCGCCAGCATCAAGACCGACGAAGTGCAAAAATTAATAGAAGAACAGGAACGCCAAAATTTTGCTAAATGGTATGCAAATATACCCTCCTGGAGTTCAATACTGGGAGTAATTATTGTGATTGTTGTAAGTTTATGTTGTTGCTTCTGTTACTGCAAATGTTGCAGAAATTGTGTATTTTGGATAAGAGAAAAATGTGTAACTGATAATTGCCTTCGGCAAACACAGGAGCGAGTATGTTGTGTTAATGTTAACAATTACAACAATGCAAGGGTTCAGTACACTCAACCAGGGAGTAGTTCACCAGCTGTGTCTCTTCACTCGTTGTCACATCTTAATGAAGCAGCCAATGGAGAAACACAGACTGAAGCAATTTTTATGGGTAAGGAACCCATCTCTAATAGGACCAGAAGTAAGCAAAAGACCTTTAGGTAATTAAAGTTCTCACCAGCTAAGGTGATAACTTTTTATAAGAGGGGGAGTGTAATGTATAGCACTGGATGTAAAGAACGCTTTTTAAAGAGGACTAATTAAATTAGAATTATGTGACTCATTTCTGTGTACAACAGAGATAGTATAAGTTTTTTGTGTAAAGGCCAAGGTCAGAGTACAATTCTCAGTCCAGAGGGACAAATAACCTTTAGACTATTGCGTAACATCGGTCCAGTACTGGGTTCGAAATCCTTAATACTTTGAACCCTTTACTCATTACGCATTGCGTTATACGCGTAATCAGTCATTACTAGGTACCCCCTACTCTAAATTTACACACGATGTGTGCTGGGCTAACAGCTACACACGGCACTTGACATGCGCAGTGGCTTGATGCACACTGACATTGGCCTGATATAAATATTGATGTAAACTGTACTCTTGTTAGGAAAACTGGCTTTTGTTAGATTCCTCACATACATGTCTGCTGCCTAAATACATCTTTATCTACTGGACTCGTCGGATTTCTCTGTGTTGCTAGCCACCTCAGGTTCTCTGTGAGAAAGACTTAGCTCTTTCTCCTTACTTACTCCTATCCCAGAAAGAATACCTCTCTTAAATTCCTAACCAGAAGTGAACTTCAAGTATTCCTAATTCCTATCCTTAGAAGAAGAAAACTAACCACATCACCTGGTGAACACGTTACAAAGCGAAAACGTCCAGTTACACAATGCCTGTGCACCTTGCTGGAATCAACTTCTTCATGAATTCGTCTTCAAGAACTGTAGAGTCGTATAATTTGTTATGTCTATTGGCTATCCAGGAGTCAATCAAAAGAAGGGCTTAATCTTTCATTGCACATCTGGCCATACTTGCTGCTCGATACGTAAATGGGGCGGGGGGGGGGGCTTTAGAAGAGAACCTCCCCATCTATTCCTCCCTCTCCTGTCAATACAGTTACATCATAGCAGCTAAAACTTTGCAAAGAAATTTTTTCTCTAGTTAGCAACTATATATATATATATATATATATATATATATATATATATATATATATATATATATATATATAGTTTTGTTGTATTCTCCGCGACAACTACCATGACCTTCCCTTGTGAGAGGGGGACTGGAGACGGTGTCAAAGGTGATGCACACATTTCTTCGTCATCAGTCCTCTAGGAATTCCTCTTGTTTTTGTTCTAGCCCACGCCACAGTTCCGTACAACAGCACCATTTCTTAAGCAATAACATTTAATAGCTGGTTATTAATAATTTGAAATGAAAGCGCTCTCATAACATAAACATCCGATTTTCTGTGTGATAAGAGTTTACTGTGCTATTGAAGCTTGTATCAGCGGCAGCTTGGTGCGAGTGAACCGGAAGTCACGCTCGGAACGTTAAATTAATCCGCTCTGTGGTTCTCAAGTGCTGATAATGCGAGTAATTGTTCGGCGCAGTGAATGACAAGTACTCCCACCGCCATGTCATTCATTATATTGCGTAGCGTGGAGGAAGTCCCCCCACCCTTGCGCGTGCTTCGAGCATGGGTGTTCATGGGGCAATCTCGCAGGGCGGCCGACCGGTCATAACCTCAAAGGATAAATCTGTTTCAAGTGCATAATAGCTTCTAATGATTACAACAGTGGTTAACAAACCAAAGAAAATGTGAGGGCAGATAACATGGATAAATGACACTTCATATTTTGTATTTATCAAACAGAACCATGTCCTTAATTTCCAAAACAATACCGCATATGCAGGTGGTAGGGACTTTTGCTTGGTTTCTTCACAATGTAAGGCGTTTGAGCACAAACTTCTCCATCATGGCGGCCTTCTCGAAACACTGATCTCCCAGTTCTTCTTTCAGGAGCTCAAAAACATAACACAATAATGCCAGTTCACAGTGGAGTGACTTTGGCGATATGCTCCTATACAAGCAGATACTTCCCCTGTCCTCACCTACGGATGTCAAGTCTGGGGCATTGTTGTCCAATCACACCTTAAATGTCTACATATACTTCAAAATCGCTTTCTTCCTACCGCTGTTGACGCAGACTGGCATATACCAAACAGAGATATTCATCGTGACCTTTCTATCCCAACCCTTACTGATCACATCCTAGCCCTTTCTCAAAAATTGTTTACTTCCCTTCCGCACAGCTTCAGTGCCCTTATCCGTGGCCTCGGGGAGTACGACTTTGACGCCGGGGAAACATACAAACGCCCTGGCACAAACTGAATACGCAACAAAAAACACCCTACCCCTTACCTGACGGAAAAAGTTGAGAGCACCTCCCACTGGGGGAGGATAACCCCTCAATGACACCCAAATCAAGAAAAAAAGTCCCTTCCTTCTTATGTTTGATATAACAGGATATTAACACACCCTATTTATAAAAGTACTAACATCAAGCATAACTCGTGTCAAAAAATGAACATAAAATATATTACAATATGACATAATGTTGTCTGACAGTATTTTTATTTCTACGGAAAATTCCCAACTTTATGTAGGTTGAGGCACTCGTAACCAATCTTGGCATAGGTTGTTTTCAGGTGTAATGGAACAGATTTATGGTGTGCCATTATAAAAATTCAAGAAAAAAGAATTGACATATGAGCTAAGGGCCACCCTAATTTACATTAGCAAAACAAAATACACTATGGAAACCAGTCGTTCCATATACCCCTGAGATACGGTCGTATTGAACTTTGACTTACGAAACCCAAACTGGAAGAAAAACACGAATATTTCTAGTTGAAAGGTTATTTTTTAATCTTAAAAATAAAGTGAGATTTATTTCAGTTTATAAACCGATTTTCTGCTATAACAACAAGAGAAGATCGAAATACATGCAATTCTTGGGTTTCGTTTTCCTTAGTTGGCAGTCCTGAGTAAGTCGAACTACACTAATCGAATCGAATATATTGTACGTTATTTTTTATAGAATTTAACATTTTTTGGCCAAATCTTTGCGATATAGCATTTAAATTCACCTTTTATTTATGAGATTGTCGAAGTAAATATCATTCGACAATCTTAGCTCCCCAAATAAATTCTTCCGAATAGTTTAAATTTAGATGATTTAGCGTGAAATAGTTTGGCGACATTAGGGGGAAAAGGCAGCTGCAGTTGAGGTGTTAAATAAAAACGATAAAATTAAAACGACAAAACTGGGAGTGTAGACAGGTTGATGTGTTCAAACTTAAATCATTTTTATTCTGAATCAGTCGATTGTTACACAAATGAAAGTCAGTAGTCAGTGTAGTTGGATTCTGTTGGTTAGTGAGCCCATACATTGACTGATAAATCTTCGCACATGATTATTGTAGTCATTGTAAAGATTTACGAATAAGCATATGAAGAATCCAGTGCAAAATGAGGAAATCTCACTTTTGTTGTTATTTTGCATAAAACTAATTTCAAACTTTAAAACTAGATGACAGTAAGTTGAGCAAATAGAGAGGTTTATTTTTTGTCGCATAACTGGATACATATTCCTCTGTTGATACATAACAACACGAAGCTTTTTCATGTACCATCGTTCTTATAAACATAATTTTGGATAACTGATGTATAAAAGGCTAGCGCAGTTGGTAGCGCGCTTGCCTCTGGCACGGAAGACCCGGGTTCGATCCCCGACACCAGCATGGACATTTTTTTCCCCGCTGGGAGGTCTGGCACGGGGTGCACTCAGCCTCGAGGGGAAGACAATGAGGAGTTACTTGATACAGAAGTAGCGGTCCCAGGTCGAGAAGACCGCATAACTGCCTGGGAGGGTGCGGGACGCTGACCACGAGGTGGGGGACGCAGCGTCTGGGCGGCAAGCCTTGGCCCTTCATGGGTTATTGTGCTGGGCCTTATTTTTTAGATGCACAAAAAGTAATTTCAAGAAGGAAGAATGTCACGTAACTGAACTATTGCGTATATTCATTTTGCAGACTTCTTAAGGTATTGTGCTATAATATGTTTTTGCAACTGAACTATAGAACTCTTGGGGCGTTGAAAACCATTGAACTTTTCCAATGAAATTGGTAATAAATCTGAAATAGATAAATACTATTATCGTTGCTCATAAGCTCTCCACAGCGGGAACTGAAGCACATTCCTCGAGTAAAGATACCGTTATATCCAAGAACTTGCATTCGAATAAAAGTGATTTCAATTAGCGAATATTGCAACGTTATTAGTGACTGATTATATTGGTCGAGAACTTGCATTCGAATGAGCGTGTGGATTCTTGAAAACAGTTTATTCTGCCCATCACTAATGGTCAATTATAATGCAGTGATGCCAACTTTAATGTAATATGATGGCAGCAAAACAAAGGAATGTTGTTGCTAATGTAGTGTAGCAAACATACAAGAGATTCCCCTTCCTTGCGCTGTTTTTGTTGGACATTTCCCTTTTTGTGTTGGAGTCAAATATTTAAACCTCTGTGTGCGAGAGACTATAATATTTTTGTAGTGCATAAAAGGTTATAGTATTCTACTCCATTTGATCTAACATAATGCACATTCATCTCAGCTTTTGCAAAATGATGACTTCCCCCTTTTGCAGTGGACTCTTCGTATAGAATCTCCATAAGATACTGCAGAAGATGAACGATGAAACACATTTCAAAGAAGTTGCATTAGTAGATCTGTCAGTAATTCTCCAAAAGCGTAAAATAGCAATTGTAAAAATAAAAAATAAGGAAACAAAAAGGAAGAGGGGGGAAGCATAAAGAAACCCCGAATCTTCACTAGAGGAACCGTTAATAACATTGTTTCGCTACTTACCTTTTTGGCGTCCTCCTGTTTCTGCGGCTGTTTCCTGGGAGAAGCAGATGTCCGCGAAGTGTGCTTTGCAGGACTCTGTCGTCCTCGAGCTGGCGTCCGTTTTGTGGCCGTTCCTTTTTTGTCGCCCCCATTCTCACACATCCTCGAGCACCCAGCTGTAGAGGTCATCGGCCTGCAAGCATGGAAACTGTCACCACTATGTTTTCTTCACTTTCCAATATCACGCACAATTTGCTCTATTCCCAATAAGTTGCAGCCCATCCTACACGTTACAGCCAAAGTTATGACGCTGCTGTGTTCAACACTTCACAATGACACAACTGTTTGGCCGAGGACTTAGCAAAAGTGTGCATTCCTCAATTAGACGCGTGCATTAAGACACAATTTTGTCGAGAGTACAAACTCTGAACAAGTTACGTCAATCAGTTTTCGTAAATATCATTAATCAACTTCAAAGCAAGTTCCTTCGCTACTATTGTAACCTTATGGGACATTTTCCACAAAAGCCCACACTTTACTGAACATACAAAGCGCGCCAAAGGAAATCTCACTGCACCTCGCGTCTATTATCGTTGTAGGAGGCCATGGTCATTTCATTGGTTGCCAGGTGCAAGTATACACCACTTCTTCTGGTGAGTAGTTACACCTATAACCACAACAAAGGTTACAAAATGACGTAGAAATGAAATATTTATATTTTATGCTCTCGATTTATTGGCTAAAACAGAAAGAAGCAGAATTAGTGGATTCTGTTTGCCATACAGACTCTTATCGGCTAGTGCAGGAAACGCCTTTGAAGGGGTTAAAATCTAAGGCGAAAACTTGAGGAGCGCTCAGGTTAGCGAAATGTATAATGTGTATGTGTGAGATTTTGAATGGGTACAAATTAAAGCTTGTGTGGTATTCATTAAATGGATAGCAAAGTAGCAGTTTGTAAGAAAAAAGTAAACACGGTGATATCATTGCTTATTGATGCATAGAAGTACAAATAACTAAATGATAAATAAACTAACATGTTTTCCCTCTAACTCAAACTATAATAGGTTGATTTATCGTTACTAACCCATTGTTGATAATAGGATTACAACAGGAATATAGACAAAAATATAACACAATCTCATTGCCATTACATCTAATTCGAGTAAACCGTATATAAAGATACATTCTATTTCTAGTTTTTAAACATGATTAGTCAATTATAACATAGGCTAATTTATTTAATCATAGAGGTCTTTATTCTTACAAATGTATCATATACATAATAGGGGTGAGAAAGAGGGGAAGACCGAGCATAAAGTGGCTACAGGATGTGGAACAGGACATGAAAAAATGGGAGTTAAGAGGCTGGAAGGGGAAAGCACAGGATCGAGACGAATGGAAGAGAATTGTGAGGGAGTTCAAAACTCACGCCGGTTGTAGCGTCAACTAGATAGATGTGAGAACAAATATTATATATTATGTTCATCCAGCTCTACTTAGTATTGCTGTTTCCATTTGGTTTCAATTAGGGATTTAATCACCTATATAATGCAAGTTTTCCTCGCTAGCATGCATATTTGACAACTTTGTGTGTGTGTTGTTATAGTAGGGTAATAGTATGAATTCAGATATTGGTAATGGAAACATAATTGTTATAGCAGAGTAGAATAATAGTCTGAATTCATATATTGGTAATGGAAATATAATTGTTATAGAAGAGTAGCATAATAGTATGAATTCATATATTGGTAATGGAAATATAATTGTTATAGAAGAGTAGAATAATAGTATGAATTCATATATTGGTAATGGAAATATAATATGAGAGAAATAGTTTTAAGCAGACGTATTCTACAGAAGTTGGAAATACTGGTATATGTGACTGTCTGGAACTTGACCTTCAACCCCAAGGGGGACCCGAGGAAGGGTGTAGCATTCCCAGACGCCTGTCACATAACAGTTTATGGTTATTAGGGATAGTGTGCTTACCCAGAGAATATTGTGGAACGATATATAAGCCTTAGTCACCATGGAAGGGATGTCTTTTGACCCGCCATTGTCAACGAGTCCACATCGGATGGTGTAACCACTACCAATATTCCTTTAAGCTTGTTCCGTACTGTTTGTAAATAAATCCTTTAATACCAATTGTTGTGTGATTTCGAGTGGAATATCCAGGAAACCTCACCTACTTGCTGCCGCTCGGCACTCAACCAGACAATCCTATCCCACCTCACTTACGGGAGGGTGCTAGGTGCGAGAAGGATACAACATAAATTCTGGTGTCAGGTGTTTGGGTTTCCTGTGATTAAATCCAGCTACGAGTAAAAATCACCATCGCCAAAGACCAAGAAGAAGGCAGCAGCTAAGGCAACACCCGAGAATCCTAGGAAGCAGAGACAGCAGCTCTGTGCAACTTCTGCACAATTCCGGAGATTCGAGGTTCGAGGCTCGAGGTGGTAGCAGCAGCCCACTGTATGCAGTCCCAGATCCGTGAGGAAGACGGCAACCTACCCAGTACTGCGGTGACACTACGCTTGCTGTTACTGGTGGAAGGCCGTGTGCAGACTGCATGGTTTGAAGGTCCGAGGTTCGAGGCGACAGCAGCGGCCTACGGCGAGCAGTTAAACGTTCGAGGTGACAGATACGGCTTACGGCGAGCAGTTCGAGGTTCGAGGATCGAGAGGTCCAACCACGAGACGAGAAACGTCGAGCGCTGAAACGGCGCAATAGCTGGAGGACCAGGGATCGAGGATAGTTGGCGACGCGTCTGGACCTGGTGAACGGGACAGACAAGGTTGCGGACCGCAACAGACGATACAGCTCGTCCACTGAAGGCGTAGAGGTGAGTCCTTGCTACTACTATATGTAAAATGGCAGTGGATAGTAGAAGTAGCTGTTATATGTTACCCCACGAGGCTCTTAAACTAGTATCTTCTTTTAATGGGGAAAAGAATGAAGTTACGCAGTTTATCGTAGATGCGGATACTGCATGTGAAATGATAAGTCCTGAGAGATTAAATGTATTCTTTAAGTTGTTGCTTACTAGAATAAAAGGGGAACCCAGGAAGGCAATTATCCATAGAAAACTAGAATCGTGGGAGGAGGTTAAGGAATATTTAAGGCATTCCTATGTTGAGAAGAGAACTCTAGATTATTATAGCACTCAACTTTTTGCTGCTAAACAGGAAAAATCCGAGTCAATAAGCGGGTGGATTAACCGTATACAAAGGTTAACAGCAGAGTTTAGAGAATCAGCGTTAGAAAAGTGTAAGGAAACTGAGAGGGAAGGAATACTGGCAATTACAGATAAGTTGAGAAATATCTGTTTTATACAAGGTTTGGCTGATGATAGAATTCAGACCATTGTTCGCAGCCGGGGGCTGGAACAGGAATTCCAAGAGGTATGTAAAACCTCGTTGGACGAAGAAAGTGCCATTATTTCCAAACGAGAAAGGTATTCTAGAGTAGAACAGGTGAAATGCCATAAATGTGGCAGGGTTGGCCATATCGCTAGAAAATGTTATGTAAATGTTAAGAAAGAGTACAGTAAGGCAATTAATAGTGTTTCCACTGAAAATAAGGGAAAGTCGAGCACAGTAACTTGCTTTAATTGCGGTAAGGTCGGACACTTTGCTAGAAATTGTAGGAGTCCTAGGAAAAATAGGCAGAATGAAAAGGATGAAAGAACTAAGAAGTCGGAAGACGATAGAACAGTAGAATCTGTCGCTCATATTGGAGTAATTTCTAAAACAAAGCATGAGTTCGTAAGAATTAGTTCTCCTGCTAGTAAGAAAGGTGAATTTGTGATGTTAGTGGATTCAGGGTCAGATGTGTCGTTGCTTAAAACCCCTTCAGTTGTAGGAAAACTTATTTTTGATCCGGAAAAGAAAATGGTAGCAAAAAGCGCAAGCGGATCGTTGATAGAAACGTATGGGGCGCTAAATACCGAGGTTCATATAGGGAATAATGTTGTGAAGTACGATTTTCAGTTAGTGAAAGATCAAGTAGATATTCCCTGTGATGGAATTCTTGGAAGAGATTTCTTAGAGGCCACGAAAGCTACGCTAAATTACAAAGATTTAGAGCTGAGTGTTGTCGGGGAACGACTTAAACTATTAACCAAGGGCGCTATGGAGTCAGTTAGGACAATTAAGCTTCCGGGGAGGTCAGAGGTCATGGTTGAAATCCCTATAGAGAATGTTGAGCTGAAGGAGGGGTTGATAGAAAAATGCGAAGTACAATCAGGTGTTTATTTGGCAGATTCGGTTGTAACTGTTAGGAATGGAAGTGCTGTAACTAGCATGCTAAATACCAATGATGAGGAAGTTGAACTTAGGGTGACTCCGGTTAAATTGGAGGCAGTTATTAATGAAAATAATTGCGAAAAGCTGTGCACTATTACTAACACCCCACAGGCAGCTAATAGAGAAACAGAGGTAATGGCTCAATTGAGGCTTGAGCACCTCAACGAGGAAGAAAGGGGGGTGATTAGGGAAACATGCAGGTTGTATCACGATATATTTTATTTGCCGGAGGATAGTTTGAGTTCCACTAGTGCAGTAGAACATGCTATTATAATGGAACCAAATATAGAACCGATTCATGTAAAGCCTTATAGACTACCCGAGGCACACAAACAGGAAGTAGAAAAGCAGGTGCAAAAAGTATTGCAGGAGGGTATAATTGAAGAGAGCAATTCGCCTTGGAATAGTCCCTTACTAGTAGTAAAAAAGAAAATGGATGCAAGTGGCATCCAGAAATTTCGGCTTGTAGTCGATTTCAGGAAAATAAATGAAAAGACAGTAGGAAATGCTTACCCACTTCCAGATATTACGGAAATCCTAGATCAGTTGGGGAATTCCAGATATTTCTCTTGCATAGATTTGGCAATGGGATATCATCAAATACCCATGAAGGCAGAAGATAAGGAGAAAACAGCGTTTTCGACAAAACATGGTCATTGGCAGTACGTGAGAATGCCATGTGGCTTAAAGACCGCCCCAGCCACGTTTCAGAAACTGATGAACACGGTGCTGGCGGGTTTATCGCCATCCAGGTGCTTTGTTTTCCTGGACGACGTAGTTATCTATGCAGGATCGCTTAAGGAGCATGATCAAAAATTGAGGGAGGTATTTCAGAGGTTTAGAAGGTACAACCTAAAACTGCAGCCGGAAAAATGTGAATTTTTGAGAAAAGAGGTTAGCTACCTTGGTCATGTAATTTCGGAGAATGGGGTACAACCCGACCCAAAGAAAGTGGAAGCAGTAGCAAATTATCCCATACCTAAAGGACTGACTGAATTAAGAGCATTTCTGGGTTTAGTTGGCTATTATCGTCGATTCATTCCTAACTTTAGCAAAATAGCCGCACCTTTGCATTTGTTGCTAAAAAATAACGCGAAGTTCACCTGGGGGGATGATCAACAGATAGCCTTTGATACTTTGAAGCAAAAGTTGTTGTCAAAACCTATATTGCAATATCCAGATTTCTCAAGGGAATTTATTTTGACAACAGACGCCAGTCAGGATGGATTAGGGGCATTATTATCGCAAGGCCCGATAGGTAGGGATTTGCCAGTAGCGTTTGCAAGTAGAACTCTGAATAAGGCAGAGAAGCACTACAGTACCATTGAAAAGGAGCTGTTGGCAATAGTATGGGCTTGTAAGCACTTTAGGCCTTATCTACTAGGGAAAAGATTTACTATTGTAACTGATCATAGGCCACTTAAATGGATAATGAGTGTCAAGGAACCGGGTTCGAGACTACTCAGATGGCGAATCAAATTGGAAGAATACGATTACCAGATTGTTTACAAAAAAGGGTCATTGAACGGAAATGCCGATGCACTTTCTCGCATTAGAGTTATGGGAGTTGCAGAAGAAGGGGAGGTAACGGAGGAACAAAAAAGGGCGATACTGCAGGAGGCACACGACAGTCCTACGGGTGGTCACAGGGGTGTCACAAAAACCTACTGGGCGATCAGGAAGAATTATCAATGGCCAGATATGAAAAAGGACATTGAGTATTATATAAAGAAATGCGAGAGTTGTCAAAAGAATAAGCTTTTGCGGCCTAGGAAACGAGCACCCATGGAAATAAGTACCACAGCAAAATCTCCTTTCGAAAAATTATCTCTCGATATAGTGGGGCCCTTAACGGTGACGAATAAGGGGAACAAGTATATCTTGACCTGCCAAGATGAACTTACCAAATATATGGTAGCCGTGCCTCTAGAAAAACACGATGCGGTGACGGTTGCTAAGGAGTTCGTGGAAAACATTATTTTACGTTACGGAATTCCATTAAAGGTGTTAACAGATCAGGGTTCGGAATTCTTAAGTGATTTGTTCAAGAATGTCTGCAAGCTAATGAGAATAACCAAGTTGCAGACTACAGCTTTTCACCCACAGGCAAACGATGGATTGGAGAGAAGTCACCGTGTTCTGGCTGAATATTTGCGGCATTATGTGGGGAAGGATCAAACAGACTGGGATGAATGGGTGAAGTTTGCTGTGTTTGTATACAATACTACTGTGCATTCATCCACTGGTTATACACCTTTTGAGCTTTTGTTTGGATATGAGTGTAGGACACCCCTAACACTAAAAAAGGAACCAGAGATTAATTATTCCTATGATGACTATGTGAGCGAATTGAAAAGTAGGCTACAAAGTGCTCACGAGGTGGCTAGAGATAATCTAATTACAAGAAAATATAAGAGCAAGGAATACTATGATCATCACAGTGAGGAAATTAAATACGAGGCAGGGCAAAAGGTGTTACTAAAAGATGAGACGGTCCGTAGAGGCAGATCAGGTAAAATTTCTAGCCAATGGATAGGCCCATATCTAATAGTGGCAGTTAACGGAGTAAATGTGACACTGAAGAGAAGGAAAAGGTTGCAAAAGGTACATGTGAACCGGATTAAACCTTTTTATTAAGGTAAGGTTAGCCTTGGATAATTAGCGAGACCTATTTATTTTCAGATGTTGACCTTACTTTTGGCTGCGATGACCTGGTGCCTAGGATTGGGAGAAGCCCATCCAGAAGTGGTGAAGTTCGAAACTCCGCCTGGTCTATACTATGAGAGTAAGGGTACCGCCCAGCTGTACAATAGTGTATGGAAGATAATTGTGTATGTAGATTTAGGTAATTTAGAGTACCAGGTAGATACTACAGAAAGTTATATAAAGCATACTTTGAGTGCATGCGAGCACGTTTCCTTGCAGAAATGGTCAGGGTGTACAAACTTTAAGAATAAAATACAGGATAAATTGGGCAAGTTAAGGAGAACCGAAGGGTTATTGAGGGAAATGACAGGTCGTCAGGAGACGCGTACAAGGAGAGGTGTAATCGATGTAGGAGGGCAGCTTTTGAAAATATTGTTTGGTACATTAGATAATGATGACGCGGGATATTATAATCAGCAAATACAGCATGTGGAGGAAAATGAAAAAGGCATTACAAATTTGTTGAAGGAACAAGTCTCTGTAGTAAAGGTTTCTCTAGGTTTGTTCAATGATTCACTTATTAATTTGGCTTCCAATGAGAAGGTATTGGAAGAGAATTTAGTTAGAATTCAAGACTTCCTAAACAAAAGCCAGCAGCAAGAAGTTAAGATGCTTGATGATCTACAAATGAAAATGACGGTTAGTAATCACTTACTTAGTTTAAATAATGCCATGGAAACCTTATCTCGCAATTGTGATATACTAATAGATGGTATATTAAATGCTCAAAAGGGACTTATTCATCCACAGGTAAGTAGCTCCTTCGGAATTACTGCATGTTTTAGAGAAAGGTGTTGCAAATGTGCCCTTAGGTACCTCCCTGCCATTTGCAGTAAGCAAGGATTCGCTTCATTTGTTAATTGCTATGTGTGATGTAGCTGTATTTGTAAAGGATGAAAAACTCACATTTGTACTATTTTTACCTTTAGTGTCACAAGGTGTTTATAATGTGTATCGACTTATACCAGTGCCTGTTCTCATTGAACAAGAGAAATATGTGTTTGTGGACGTTCAGGAAGATGTTCTGTTTATTGATAAGAGCAGACAATATTATTTTATGAGTCCTTTGTCTTTGTTGGAAAAATGTAAAACATTGGGAGATTCAAAATATGTATGTAAACAAACCCTTCCACTTAAGTTAGCCCACTATCATGATGATTGTGTTGTGAAAATGCTACAAAAACTTCGTAGATTACCTTCTACATGTGAAAAGAGGCTTATTGAATTACGCGAATCACTATGGACACCTTTAGCAAATAATGAGTGGTTGTATTTTGTGCCATCTGTAGAAAGTGTTACTATTTCATGTCCTGAGGAACAACCAAGAGATGTTATTTTAGAAGGGTATGGCAAACTTAAGCTTAGTTCAGGTTGTAAGGGGTATGGTAAATCCTTTGTAATTCAGGCAGAAGTTGTAATGTCCCAGGGTAATTTTAGTAATCTTGAGGTGTTGTCCTCAATTAACATAGATGTTGATTGCTGTGAAGAATTAGTAGGAAAGTTAAAAAGAAATGAGTTAAAGCTGAACACAACTTTCAAACAAGTGATAACACATTTTGATGAGTTAAAGGTTGTTAGCTATAAATTCTCTCAAGTGGAAGAGATGATTCAAATGCAAGAGTGGCAAAATTCATTCACGGTAACACGCGCCCGATATTCCGTAATTGTTTATATTATTATTGGTATTTTGGCACTATATTTTTGTTATAAAGTGTTTAGCTGTTACAAGAATAGATGTGTTCGGAGATTTAAAGTCCCAGCTATTGAGTCAGGTGGCTCAGGTAATATAGTCCATATTAACATACATTCAAGCAACGAAAGTCTGAGTCCTGTCTCAGAGGAGATACCTCTCCATGACTCTAAAGATAAACCTACCACTTCCACAAGGCACTCCGAACGCATAAGACATAAGTGTACGTATTAAAGAGTAGTCAAAATTTAGGTGTAAATTTTGACCTAATTACGGCGGGAGGTGTTATAGTAGGGTAATAGTATGAATTCAGATATTGGTAATGGAAACATAATTGTTATAGCAGAGTAGAATAATAGTCTGAATTCATATATTGGTAATGGAAATATAATTGTTATAGAAGAGTAGCATAATAGTATGAATTCATATATTGGTAATGGAAATATAATTGTTATAGAAGAGTAGAATAATAGTATGAATTCATATATTGGTAATGGAAATATAATATGAGAGAAATAGTTTTAAGCAGACGTATTCTACAGAAGTTGGAAATACTGGTATATGTGACTGTCTGGAACTTGACCTTCAACCCCAAGGGGGACCCGAGGAAGGGTGTAGCATTCCCAGACGCCTGTCACATAACAGTTTATGGTTATTAGGGATAGTGTGCTTACCCAGAGAATATTGTGGAACGATATATAAGCCTTAGTCACCATGGAAGGGATGTCTTTTGACCCGCCATTGTCAACGAGTCCACATCGGATGGTGTAACCACTACCCATATTCCTTTAAGCTTGTTCCGTACTATTTGTAAATAAATCCTTTAACACCAATTGTTGTGTGATTTCGAGTGGAATATCCAGGAAACCTCACCTACTTGCTCCGCTCGGCACTCAACCAGACAATCCTATCCCACCTCACTTACGGGAGGGTGCTAGGTGCGAGAAGGATACAACAGTGTGTGTGTGTGTGTGTGTGTGTGTGTGTGTGTGTGTGTGTGTGAGAGAGAGAGAGAGAGAGAGAGACACACACCCCTTATTGCTATCGTCA
This sequence comes from Tenodera sinensis, assembly GCA_030765045.1. Classification (NCBI taxonomy): domain Eukaryota; kingdom Metazoa; phylum Arthropoda; class Insecta; order Mantodea; family Mantidae; genus Tenodera; species Tenodera sinensis. Next base: position 89,829,549 of record CM060968.1, on the reverse strand, counting down.
CCACGGTCTGCGATAGGTAAGGTGAAGAACATGCCTCAAAAGATCACAGAAAACTATACAAATCCGCCGATATATAGTGCTCTTTGCATATAAGCTGAAATGCCAGTTAACTTCCTGAGACAAAACTCAAGAATCGATCAAAGTAAACAGACTAAGAAAATTATATCTTCAACCAGTGGCGTAAATAACGGCCCCGCAGACCCCGCGGCGAGGGAAGAGGGGTTGCGATCTTTAGGGCCTTCCAGACTGCCTTTAATGCTTTTCTTTAAAAGGACATTTTATATTCAATTCAACCATGGAAAATCACAAGGAAGAGATGCAGTTCACTGATGACCGTGGCTAACGAAAACGACGGACTATGACACAAACTGCAGTGATGTATAATAATTCTCTTAGTCCAGTCATGGGTTAATGAAGTAAAACAGAATCGCCTAATACATCCATGTTCTAAAAAGCCAAATAATTTCCCGTTAAATTCATACAAAAAATACAGTTTTATCATGATGTTACACAATTTTAGCCATGTATCAGACTACCATAGCTATGTAACTCCGATTCGCACCGTAGCCTGTCTTTCTCGTTAGCCAGGCTGATGACATACTGACAACAGAAGCGTGTAATGTAATAATTCCTACTATTTCTTCCTTAAAAGTGTGAAACAAACTCACCTCCAACTGTTCAGTATCATATAGGGACATTCATTAAAACATGGTATTTTATTCAATACGGTTGTTATAAAAGCCAAACAAACTACCTAGTGTGTACGACTAATGCCTATGTGAAAATGTGCTCGATTGGCCAATAAATTGGATTATTTTAGAATTTGGTCATAAGGTATAAACATTAATCAATGTGTTGTTCTAACCAGTTGTTCGGTGTTATTGCTTCTGAATGATATTTGAGGACACGCAAATACCTGAGTTACCCAGAATATTGGGAGGTAACAATTTTATTCCTCCTATGTGTATTATGCGCTCCGCGAGTGTAATTTGTTTATTTAGGAAGAATGACCATTAGTGTTGGTAATCACGGCCAGGCTGTTTATTCCAAAAAGAGTTCATCATTAGGTGACTTTATTTCAGTTTCATGTTATTCTATGTTGTCCATCCGGCTAATCTACTTGAAGCTTTTTAGTGTTTGATAGGGTTACAAGCCCCATGCAAGCACAGTCTGATAGTGCGGTTGACACCTTACTGCCACCAGACTTGCAGGATTTTTAATTGAGGTTTTCTCCCCCAGAGAAGTTGCCTACATTGAGCTATCGAACCTTCTTAGTCCGTCTTTGTCCTCGTCCCTGGGCAGGGCCCTCCATATTTGTATCCCCTGGAGAGAGGGTGTCCCAGCATTTTGAAGTCCCCAGAAACTGGGCTGCTTGTTGGTCAACGGATCCTTATTATTCAAATGAAAAAATAAGGGAAGAACTAGGAATAAATTCTTTGGCAGAAAAAATTACTACTTACAGGAATGAGTGGAGAAAACACGTTAATAGAGAAAGGATCCCAAGGAAAGTGTTCAACTATAGGCCAATCCGGGAAGAGACATCCGGGAAGACCAAGAAAACGATGGTCGGACGTGTTTTGTAGCCGGAACAGGCATCATTGCCTAATCCTTGGAGTGAAGATGATGATGAAGATGCCATTCTATGTGAGTAAATATGTAATATTTTAATTCCTCCATTTTTTTTAAGTTTCATTAGTAAGTAGGGACCCTAACATTTATTTGCAGGGGGTACCCAAAGCCTTTGCTACGCCACTGTGTTCAACACCAGTGGGGAAAGTAAATACCGACGAGGAGGTTCGTCGACGATAACGACAAATATCGCTCAGACAGCAGCACAAGTGAACCAATCGTAGCGCTATACAACATGCAGTTTCACACTGCAGTAATCGTTACCAAGAATTTAAATTCTAATTTAGAAGTTAACGAACCCTTAAACTACCATAATGCAAATAAAAATTGCTTTAGTAGGTATAAGAATACTATTAATACTTGCTAGTGCTCAGGCTAAGTAGAGCATTAGAGAGGTTTGCTTCTGACTCATGTATAGATACGTAATATCTTGGCAAAAAGTAGGTGGAGGCAAATCCGCCTTCCCCTCTTAAGATTGGATATCACTAAGGCGAACGCAGCGGCCTCTCTATATAGTATCTATTCACGACTGCAAGCGTTCATTTAACAATCCGCCGTAGTAGACCAGTTTGTAGAATAAATGTTAGTCATATAACAGACACGTCTTGGATAAATAGGAAAGACAAGGTTCGGATGGGGTACTTAGTACCTAGAGCTGCAGAAGATCTTTGTAACTATGCCTTTAAAGGGGCACCCCCATGGAAGAAGGGGTGAGATGAGAATATACGAAGGGTGGTTGGAGGAACGGCAGAGTCCGTAACTGCTACAGATTTCAACTCCACGGTGGCGGTTCGTACTCCGCCCCATCCCCCTCCTGCGGGATCTAGATCCCTGGGGAGTCCGGGACTCAGAGACCTTCCCCGATCCAGAGAGTGAGTCCAAGCACCTGCCTGCCATGCACGTCTAGTCCTACCAACAATGACATTCAGAAACAACCAAACAGATGAAAGGTGCACTGAAATGAAAAGTGAGCTGAAATGGAGGGACAGGAAATTCGGGGAACGTACCAGCTTTCACTTAACGATCAGGGAAATACCTATACGTTAGAAAGATTGGCCACGGGAATCAAATCAACGACCTCCCGAATGCGAGCCTCACACGTTACCACGGAGCCATCTCACTCGGTGACAGGTGCCTTACAAGAGCAAGCAATAATCGCAAGTTTCTGGAATGAATTTAGGCACTCTGTTAGACTGTTCTGCTTACCTTCAAATTAGGGACCATTAACTCATTGTATTGCACAGCCAAGAACTTCATAAAACAGTCCGTGAAACACACGTAAGCACACTACGGGAAAGACGGAAAGATGGAAGATGGCTAGCTGAACAGTCAGATAATAAACACAAGAATTTATGTCTTACTAGAAAAAAGTAAGTATTCTTCAGATCAACACAGAATCTTAATGCATACTTCACATTCGTATTAAAAAAGATTCGAATGAAATATCTTTTAGGCAGTCTGAATTCATTAGGCAAGTGGCAACAAAGGCCGCGCCTTAGCCGAGTGGTTAGACCATTCCCTTCTTACCAAAGCGGCCCGGGTTTGATCCCAGGCAACCGCATGTGGGATATGTGGGAGACGAAGCGGTACTGTGACGGGTTTCCTCCGGGTTATCCGGTTTCCCCCACCATCTTATTCCAGCGGTGCTCCATCTTCATTCCATGCATCATCAGTGTCACCACCAGCAGTGCCGTAGTTGTAAAACCAAAGAAAAACGTTTATCTAGTTAACGCTCTTAAGGGAAAACGTAAGTAAAATTATTCAAAAATGGCATTCCTTTTTCATTAAAAATAGTTTACAGTATTGGGATTGTGCTCCTGTAGTTTCACGCTTCTGTCATCACTATAAGTATTGATAAACAATTATTAAATAGCATTGAATGTTCCTGTGCCACGCCCCTTTTTTACTGGCTAAAGAAAAATTCCCAACCTCCGGTCGGGAATCAACTTGGTACTTCTGAACACATCATAGAAATAGTTTGTATCAATTTTTATTAGATGAAGAGAAAGTAGATGAAAAGTAGGCTTGAATATGAATAATTTGTAGAAAATAAATGAAAATAAATTACGAACAGAGAGGTTCACATGATTGCAACTCCATGTTTTCTAACATTTTTCTTAACTACTTTTCTGTTGTTATTTTTAAAAGGTTAGATCACCATAATTGAAATCTTGCAATCAACAGATGAACGACTAAATCATTACATAAGACATTTCCGTTTTTAAATTACTTCATTTCATCAGCGATTTGCATGATCCACTTAATGCAAATAGAGGATTTGCATTTGAATACAATTTATCAAATAGTTTGGTTTCCTCTAAAGGCAATGAAATGCGTGGCCTATAGTAATAACTTCAAACAAGTAATACATAAACTAAGAAGAGACTTCTAAGTTTAAATAAACTAAAAAAGAAATGATGTACCCCTTTTGTGCTTTAAAAAAACTGAAAGTTTCCTGCCTTCTTTTACTGTAAGCGTGTTCCATTGGTCAAGCAGCAGGATTCACATGGAATCGCGTCCTCATTTTTGCACAGCAGCACCATCTACCGTGCAATGTTCATAGCCTTAGTTCGTTACTTTCCTATAGGTGACAGCATTTGTTGTAACCCACCACAGCTGATACTCGCTCTTTCGTTGGCTACAGGCTTTGGTGTTCAAATATTCATCTTTAAGTGCAATTTATATAATTATTTGCTAAATACATTAAAATGGTACTTCTTCACCTAAAAAATTTGGCAGTTTTTTCCGTCATCACAGTAAATGTGTTCATATCATTATCAATGTGTTCATATCAGTAAGTTCTGTACCAATTAATTATCCAGACCAGAAGAGGGATGAACTATTTATTTACTGATTTATGGAGATAGTGTGCACCCCGTACCAGATATATATTCTTATTTTGGCCCTTGGTTGCCAAGAACTCTTTATCCATCAGCAAGTCATTTTTCCATAAGTTCACACTCACATTTCTTCCACTTTACTATCTCTACTACTTATCTGGTAGACAGAGGTAGTATTGCATTGCACGTAAAATTCGATGTGTGAATCCAAAGAAAGCATTTTTAGAAAATATCTCTCTCACTCACTCACTCACTCACTCTCTCTCTCTCTCTCTCTCTCTCTCTCTCTCTCTCTCTCTCTCTCTCTCTATCTCTCTCTCGGCGGCGCCGTGGCCGAGCGGTTAGCGCGCTCGCCTACCACCTAGGCGGCCCAGGTTCGATTCCAGGGACCCGCATGTGGTATTCGTGGTGGACGAAGCGGCGTCAGGACGGGTTTTCTCCGGGTGCTCCGGTTTCCCCCGCCATCTCATTCCACCGGTGCTCCATCTTCATTCCATGTATCTTCAGTGTCACCGCCTGCGGTGCCGTAGTAGTAAAAGCGGGCGTTAAACACAACTCTATCTCTGTCTGTGTGTGTGTGTGTGTGTGTGTGTGTGTGTGTGTGTGTGTGTGTGTGTGTGTGTGTGTGTGTGTGTGTGTGAGCATCATAACCTCAAAAACGAGATGTGCGATAAATACCAAATTGGTCCCTGTTTTAGTTTTTTATCTTCCAAGGATACACCACGAAAATAATATAATACAATCCCTTTCCATTTCAAACTACTTTACATGAAAAATGTTTCCTTTCTTCCCCCTCCCCCCTCTCAAAAATGGCTATAATGATTTTAATTAAAAGTCCACATATTTACGGTACCTACTAATTTGGCAAATAAAATACACATATTGAATTTTCAAGGAAACGCTTCAGAAGTGCTCTTCAGAAGGAATTCCTTAGTTTTATATAATTGACAAATTATAAGAGATAAAGAAAAGTTTGCTTCGCAAACCGTGTAAATATAATTAAAGCGCACTTTATTACAACAGATTTTTTGTGGCATCACCCGTCTTTTGGTCTGAATTTTTTAATAATACATTGAATACACTTGAATTTAATTTTACATTGCCTGTAAAATGTGGTTCTTGTCTGTGTGTGTCATACCACAAATTTGTGCTAATATATTAGGAGAGAAAATTTTGGTGTGTGTCTTTACATAGTGACCGCCTCCGTAGCGCAGTTGGTAGCACGCTTGCGCCTGGCGCGGAGGACCCGGTTCGATCCCCGGTACCAGCATGGGGATTTTATCCCCTCTGGGAGGTCTGGCACGGGAGACAGCCTCGTTAGTCACGGGGGGACCAATTGAAGAGCTACTTGATGGAAAAGTAGCGGTCCCAGGTCGTGAAGACCGCATAACTGGCCGGGAGGGATCGGGACGCTCTCCACGCCTGTGGTGGGCCGAGGTGGAGGATGCAGCGGCTGGGCACTAGTGGGCTCTTCATGGACTGCAGTGGGGCTTAGGTTTTTTAGGTACACCGTAAGCGATAAACCAAATCTTACTACACAAAAATGTAGATTTTGCTAAAATACACAATTTATGTCTCAATAAACTTTTTTGTGGAGTGAACCATTTCGGAGATATTCCTTGTTTTGTGTGTAAGTTTCGGAAAACTTAGAACTTTCGTGCAATGGAACATCGTTGTTCATTTTTTTATATGTTAAGAGTGCAAAGAGAACGGAATCTCAAAGCTTTAAAAGATTTGACTATCGCACAAAGCCTACTGTATTCTAATATTCCCCTTGCACCTACAAGGAAATAAGATAATTTGTACAAATATTTATCTCAACTAACATGAAGAAGATATAGGAATAAGAGTTTGTAAGAATGGTTAGTACAAGAGTAGAGAAAGTCATGTGAGTGCAACATATTAGATTTTTCTTATAATTCTGTCTTGATATGCATTTAATGAATACCAATCAAGCTCTAATTTGCATCCCCTGAAATTCTTCACAGACATATATTTCACTATCCTGGACGCTCGTCAAGCTTTCCCCTTAGATTTTAACGTCTTCAAAGGCGTGTCCTAAACTAGGCTATAGCGTGTGTCAACCAATCATGATAAGGGGTCTGAATGACAAACCGATTCTCTCACTCCCTCTTTCTCTGTTAGCTAATACTGTCGAAAGGGTAAACATGTATGTATTTCATTTCTACGCCGGTTTGTATCCTTTGTTTTGGTTATTGGATAAGGTTATTTAGCACAAGGAGTGGCACATTCTTGCACCGTGGCCTAAAACAACAAAAGAAATGGTCAAGGCTTCGTATAACTATATAGAATGTGACGCAGACGCGAGGTGCAGTGAGATATTCCTTGGCGTTCTGTATATATTGTCACCGCGCCCGCCGCATCTAATTGCCGACAGCAGCAGTGTCACCCATCGCATTATTGTCGGCACTACCGCAAAGGAGCCGAAGGAAAGAGACAGAGAATGGCCGCATTGTTGGGGCGCTTGCCGAAAGAGAGAAAAGGATAGAGGCTACTGGAATCTTCTACTTTGTACTCCAGCGCAATAACTGAACTTTCCAGAACAGTGCCTGGGAGATATAAATAGCGGTAAAGTGTGAGAAGAGTCAGACAGACGTATGTGAAGGTTGAGTAGTCGTGCCGACGGAGACGGACAGACGATGTGAAGAGTTGTGCCGACGGAGAAGAGTTAGTTCTTTGTGTTACGAATTCGGAGTCGTGCTGTTGGAGAATCGGAAAAGACTTTCTTGTTGTTGCAACGAGTGTACAAAGTTACTGTTTACGGAAATAAAAGTGTTTCTTTATCTAGACTACATCTGTCTTCTTCACTTTACACCCAACCAAAAGTCACACTGGTGTCAGAAGTGGGATCCGTCGAATTGCTTCTAGTTTCGTTACATCGTCGTTAGAAGTTGCAACGTTAGAACCAAGATGTAGGGAGATTCAGAAACCAGGATGATGGCAATGATCGAAGAATTATTCGCCGAAATGAAGACAGAAATGTCCAAGATGACGACAAACGACAACCTCGTTGCCGAAATGAAGAGGAGGAACAACCTCGCTGCCAAAATGGAAACATTAAACGACAACCTCGCTGCCAAAATCGAAACGATAAACGACAACCTCGTTGCCGAGCTGAAAGAGATGAAGACGGCAAACGACAACCTCGCTGCCAAAATGGAAACGTCAAACAACAACCTCGCTGCCGAGCTGAAAGAGATGAAGACGGAGCTATCGGCGAAAATTGATGGCGAACTGATTGGCGTGACGGAAGACGTGGAAGAACTCGGCGAAAAGGTGGTAGACCTCTGCCAGCACGTGGACGTCATGGAGGACGACGGGGAACGTCTTGGCGCCCTGGTAGTAAGAGTTGACGAGAGCGTCAAAGTACTGGATGCCAGGGGCAGACGGAATAGCGCGGAGCCGGGGAGGGAGCACCTAGTGGCCGAGGCGACAGTTGCGCCCGTTTCGGATGATATGAGGGAAGACGTGGAACAACTCGGCGAACTGATTGGCGTGAGGGAAGACGTGGAACAACTCGGCGAACTGATTGGCATGACGGAAGACGTGGAACAACTCGATGAACTGACAGGCGTGACGGAAGACGTGGAAGAACTCGGCGAAACGGTGGAAGACCTCTGCCAGCATGTGGACGTCGTGGAGGACGACGAGGAACGTCTTGGCGCCCTGCTGGTAAGAGTTGACGAGAACGTCAAAGTGCTGAATGCCAGGGGCAGACGGAATAGCGCGGACCCGGGGAGGGAGTACCTAGTGGCCGAGGCGACAGTTGCGCCCGTTGCAGATAACGAAAGTGTACGTCTCGGGGAAGACAAAGGGGCAGTTCAGGGACGTCGTCGAGGATCCTCTGGAGGAGTGTGTCGGGTACGTAACCAACCAGGATATGACGTGGAGGACGATCAGCAGGGAAGCGCACAAGCAAACGAGCAACACGCGAAAACCGACTTGGCGTGGGACATGGGGGGACCGTCGGAGCCATCCAATCACCTGACGCATAGTGCCGTGAACGGAAGAATGGTGGATATCATCGTGAACGGCAGGATACAGGAGAGGCCGTGCCGAGCACGAGTGCAGCGGTGGACGCGACTCGCGCGGATGTGGTGGGGTTTGTTGCCGGACCCATCGGAAGCAAAGTGGCTGCGAAGGTGCGCCAGAGAGGTCGGCGGACATGGTACCTAGTGAGCCGTTTCCAAGTGCGCAGGATGGCCCGTCAACACACCAGGAAGAAGGGCAACTGGATGAGGGACCGCCAAGACCGGCGGTACTGTTGCAGAATTTCGAAGCAGGATGGCATACATCGTCCTACCCGGACCAAGGGACACTATCCAACAGCGATACCTAGGATCGTGCCTCCTGGAGAAGAGGTTCGATGGGTTAGTCCACCGGGGCGCAAGGGAGATGCCGCAGTGATAGTGCTGGTCGGGACGACCAGCTTTGAGGAGGGAGCAGTGTCACCGCGCCCGCCGCATCTAATTGCCGACAGCAGCAGTGTCACCCATCGCATTATTGTCGGCACTACCGCAAAGGAGCCGAAGGAAAGAGACAGAGAATGGCCGCATTGTTGGGGCGCTTGCCGAAAGAGAGAAAAGGATAGAGGCTACTGGAATCTTCTACTTTGTACTCCAGCGCAATAACTGAACTTTCCAGAACAGTGCCTGGGAGATATAAATAGCGGTAAAGTGTGAGAAGAGTGAGTCAGACAGACGTATGTGAAGGTTGAGTAGTCGTGCCGACGGAGACGGACAGACGATGTGAAGAGTTGTGCCGACGGAGAAGAGTTAGTTCTTTGTGTTACGAATTCGGAGTCGTGCTGTTGGAGAATCGGAAAAGACTTTCTTGTTGTTGCAACGAGTGTACAAAGTTACTGTTTACGGAAATAAAAGTGTTTCTTTATCTAGACTACATCTGTCTTCTTTACTTCACACACAACCGACAAAAGTCACAATATTGTATTTTCTTAAATACATGACTAGTGTGTTTGTGTTACTGCTTTTGCTTTGCCTAATAATTCTGCATATTCACTGTGTTAAATATTTTTTTCATGTACAGTTGTGTTGCCTGCACGGTTTGCAACCATGTTATAATGAACGATACTCCATAGAAATACACAGTAAAAAAGCATTGATTTTGTACCATTTTAAGATTATTTTCTACATCACTCAGTGTACCTTTTACATGCATATTATTACTTTCTCCACTACGTATAGTAAAGTAGAAGGAAGTATTGTGTTCCGTCCAAAAATATGTCGAGGTTTCACCGGAAATATATGTTTTGAGGCCCTTTGAATCCAAAAGAAGCATTTTCAGAAAAAGTTCGGTGTGTGTGTGTGTGTGTGTGTGTGTGTGTGTGTGTGTGTGTGTGTGTGTGTGTGTGTGTGTGTGTGTGTGTGTGTATCAGTCTGTAATTCTGTGGACAGCATAACTGAAAAACGAAAAGTCGGTTAAAAACCAAAGTTGGTATTTAAGTGTAATGTCTTTCAAGGATGCGACACTAAGATTTTGAAGAAAATTGCTCCACCCTAAGCTACCCTTTACAAGGAAAATGTTTCGAAAATTTTGATTTTCTTGAAAATGGCTCCAACGATTTTGATTGAAATGCCATATGTTTGAGTTTTATGACAAATGAAATGTATATATTGAATTTTCTGGCTATAGCCCATGAAGTGCCATTCATTCTGGATGACTTTTGCATAACTGGTAAACCAGACATAGACCAAGCCTTACTATACAAAAATGTAGCTCTTGCTAAAACACACAATTTATGTCTGGATAATTTTTTTTTGTAGAGTGAACCATTTCGGAGATATCCCTCGTTATTTGTGTAACTTTTGGAGAACTTATACTTCTGTCAAATGTAACATCGCTATTCATATTTTATGTTAGGCGAACAAAGAAAACGGAGTTTGAAACCTTCAAAAGATTTGACTATCGCTCAGAACCTAATGTATTCCAATATTCCCGTTGCACGTGTAAGAAAACGAGCAATAAGATAATTTCTGCAAATGTTTCTCAACTAACACGAGGAATATAGAAGAATAAGAGTTTGTAAGAATGGTTAGTACAAGAGCAGAGAAAGCCATGTGAGTACAACACAGCAGATTGTTTTTTAATAGAGATGTTTTGAAACAAAAGACAACCACATGAGAGCAATGGAAGAACACCTTATTGGTTTAAGCATTGTAAACTACCCTCATCGTTTATGAAAGGAAAACAATCCAATTCCAATCATTGGTTCTAAATAAAAACATAAAAGAACAGAACTTACTCTGCTGTCGATTTGAAAATTCTTCTCTTCGTACATACATATGTCACACTTGTTTTACTATCCAGAACTTGGCATGTTATGAAAGAGTTGAGTGTGCCAAAGGATTAAGAAGGTCGTCGAGAAGGAAGATTTAAGAAACGTTTAAAACATGTTTAAGAGAATGACGTAATTTTCTCTACAGACCTTGGACCTGGGAACCTTGGGGTTAGAATTCGACGGTAACTTGGCTGGCGAGACTCCACGTCTCTTCAAATCTCTATAGTAAGGATTTTTTACGCTCCACCTATCATTCAAATAGTATTTTGAAAATAGTTTTGAAGTCCCTAAATAAAATGTTGATTCCTTCATCTTATCCTGCTAAAGTCTGCACAACTAGAGCTTATAAATAGTCCAAATCCACCAGCATACCCTGTTAGAAGAGATCAGAAGTTCACACAATTCTAGCAGCGAAAGAACTTTATTTGAACACGACTTTACGCGTTACTGGGACTCGTCCTACCCTTAATTCCCCTAATTTTCAGACAGAGACAATTGCTTTTAGTTGTCCGTCACGCAAAACAGAAACGTTTCTCAGAGGTAACTCCCCTAACACAATAGCCCTTCGCGGGCCAAGGCTTACCGCCAGGCCGCTGCGCCCCTCCACCTCTGCCCACTATAGGCGTCATGAGTGAGGGGTAGAACTGGAACGTGGGATGTGGTCAGCATCCCGAGTCCTCCCGGGCGGTTATGCGGCCTTCGCCACCTGGAGTCGCTAGTTCTTTATCAAGTAGCTGCGCAATTGGCCCCTCCAGGACCTAACAAGGCTGAGTGCACCCCGTGTCAGACCTCCCAGTGGGGAAAAAATCTCTCCGCCGGTACCGGGGATCGAAACCGGCTCCTCTGCGAATTTTCAGATTTTCCTCATCCAGTATCATTTATTACCTATCTTAGGTTAATCGGTATAATAATGTTCCCTTAGTAGTTAAATGATAATTTAAAATTATCAAACTTGGTTAAATCTTGGCTTTAAAATGATGGCACCGGTCAGTTATGTCAGGTTCTTGGCAGAGAAAATCCTTTTATAGCCTTCAAAGTCCCTCAAAAACAAAATAATTTGTCTTTCTGCTCATAAAACCTAACTTTTTTTAATTGTTACATTTATATCCCACCTTTAACTACAAAGGTCATATCGGAGACCTCTCCTGTATAACATATTATTGTTGTCGGCTATGTTTATTCGTTTAACATTGGCTTTTAGGTCATTAAGGCTTTTAATTATTGAGTTTATTGAATTCACACACACACACACACACACACACACACACACACACACACACACACACACACACACACACACACACACAAATATTCCCAGTTATAGCGTCTTTAATTTGAACACAGTCTAAGAGAAGACTGCTATATGAAAGGTCATCGTCGCTAATAGACTGTTAATGAAGTAATATTTTCATTTAATGCTGAAATATCTAATGAAGAAAAATGCTTAGTTAAAAGCAGAAATGCATATGTAAATGAATTTGAATTCTTGAACTTCAAAATTTTACTTGAAAAATCCCTTCACTTCCAAAGAATTCCCTCATTCCCTTTCGAGTTGGAAAATACCTTCGCCGAGGAATAATCCCTCAATCTGGCACTACTGGCACCACAGCAACATTGTTAGCGTGTCTCTTAAAAAAGGAAAATATATAATATGCACTATAAACTTTCGCCACAGAGAAGTGTAGAATCGCCCCTTTATGTATAAATGGAAAGCCGATGAGTGTCCTGAATGTACCTGAGGTTGATGGGGCTTCACTCTTAACCATTGACAACAAAGAGTGAGGAGAAGGATAGGTAGGGCTAAAGTCTGTGAGATTTAACTTGTCAGGTCCAAAATAGGAAGAAACAGAAACACTTACTTCTTGTTGTCTCTATCTCTCTCTCTCTCTCTCTTTACGGTGATGGGTATTAACAAAGTACAAGTAACCATTTAACAGACAATAGAGGGCTGGGAGTAGAGTTCTACTTTCCAAGAATTTAGACAACACACAGAGCACCCTAAAGACAAGGACAGAACCACACATTACAATTTAATATCATAGACTACCCCTATAGTTTCGCTATGCTGTTACAGAAAGCATCGTAACTTAGAGATAGACAATATGTTACTGCAGAAAAAAATGTAGATCTTGTTAAAGCACACAATTTATGTCAAATACTTTTTTTGTGGAGTATGCCATTTCCGAGATATTCCTTGTTTTCAGTGTTAAAATACTTATAGTTTACTCTACTGGAAAGTCGTTATTTGTGTTTTTCCTTTTCTTCCCCCCGCCCCCCCCCCCCCTGCTTCCTGCTCGTGCAAAGAGAACGGAAATTTAAGGTGACTACATAGCGACTAGCTATTAAAATAGGTATCTGACTATCGCTTAAGCTTACTGTATTACACTACTGCCATTGTAAGTATTATGTAATAAAATCATTTCTATAAATATTTATATGGTTTAACATGAAGTAGATAGAATAATAAACTTTTCTGAAGAATAGTTTGATAAATAATTGATAGAGAAATTTATGTGAATGTAACACCCTGATTTTTTTTTTGCTTTGTTTCTTTTTCAGGTTCAAGCAAAGAGAATGGAATTTCAAAGTCACCACATACTGAAAATAGTTCAATACTGTTTTAATTGATAGTATTTTTCTTATATGTACAACATGAGCGTCGGCAGACTTTTTTTCAGGGAGGGGACGCATGTTGGAAGTTTGCAATTAATTCATTATTCTGTTGCCAAAAACTGTAAAAATTGAGTTATAGTATTTGTTACGGATAAGCATGTTAATTTATGCTAAATAAAAAGTGTACTTTACCTCAAAATTAAAGTAATTGTCTGACAGTAATTGATTGCACATTACATTTGTTATTTTCCAAGGGGAGGCCGTGGCCCCTCTTGCCCCCCCCCCTTCGCGACGCCCATGATGTACAACGAAATGAATAAATGAGTAACGAAGGTTTATCCGCAAGATGGAGACAGAGGGATTATTCTTTGTAAGAATAGTTTGTAAAAAAGTTAGTAAAGGTTGCGTGGATTTTACAGAGGTACTTTCTAGACAAGGAGAATGAGCTTGCTAGGATCTGGGCGACTGACGTCATGCAAACTAATGGTGGAGGTAACGTCTCTGTTTCCAACTTGAAATAAACAAGACATTGATAATGTGAGTGGGCACTGTACTTAAAAACGCACTGTTTCGAGATGTTTACTACAGAAGTCGGAGAGATACAGTTTGTTCACCAGCTCATAGACCCTGGCAGGAATGCAGTCAGCCAACAATTAACAATACCTACTAGATACACGGCGATATCTGAAGCTGGAGTCGTGCTTCTAGTTGCGCTTACGATAGTAGTACCAACTTTAGAATGCGTATTCACGCTAGATTAAAGCAAATAAGTCGCTCAAAATAGCGGAATTTGATTGCTATTTTCAGTTCTTGAAGTACATTTAGTTTACAAAACAAAATATTTTTTCAACTACTCCGTCTTTGCCCCGCTGCTCATTTTCTCCTTTTCTATATTTTTCAAGAATCGTGCCAATCTGTATAGCGTGCAATTCCTGTAAGAAAAAGTCACCTGTTACATTTCTTTAACTGTTCATTTTACTTCTATGTGACTGAGATCAAACATGTATGGGGGGCAAGCAAACGATACTGTGGCCTAATAAAACCAAAAATGTTTCCGCTTTAAGAACCTCTTTAGGCTTGTTTGATTCAACCATCCTATAAAGATCTATTTTATGCATCGAATCTCTGAACCCCTTTGTTCTGTAACAAATGAACAGACAGTACTAATCTGACACTCTGTTGGTCTTACAAATACAGAAGTTAACTCGACCATAAATCACTGCGTAACTTCAAGCCATTCGCCACGTCTAAATATACCTCTGTACATTCTTATTAAAGCATATGATTAAATTGAAACACTCTAAATGGTATTAAATCACTTATTACGCCAGTTAAAATCTCCTTTATTTTAAAAAAGAAAAGTTTGGCAACACAAAAATGTTAAATGTGTAGGTTGCTCACACATTCACATGAAAAACTGAGTTGTCAAGAACCTTTGGTCAGAGTTCAAAGACATGCTAACGATGTTCATGGATGAGTAACTCATGCACCACTCCTATAGCCAGACGAACGCTCATTAACCCATGGAGACAAAGCAGTCCTCCGTCTCGAAAATTTCGCATCCAAGGACATACATATGTAGTGTGTGTCAAGTCGGATGATTGACTTCCTGCGCATTACCGTTTATTTGAAAATTGTGTGAAGTAATTAAAGAGGTCTCTCGCGAATGTAGTGTAGGGCCGTTAGACAAGGTCTGGGTGTGACCTGCTGAATCACACCCCGTAAACACACCAGACCTTACTGCTACCTGCAGCCAAGGCTGAACAATCACTTACCAGAAACAAGTTCCTCAAACGATGAAGGCTGTAAATCAACACACAAAGACTTCCGATGTGTAACAAACACACCGTTTTCTGAACCCATTGTTATTTATTTTCTAAGTCTTTCTGCAAATTCTTGATACACAAGCATACCTTTCTCTATTTCCTGTTAATCATGATAAGCATTTGCCAAAAACAAATTATGAATGTCCCACGCTGTCTCTTGGTGTATCTTCTAAGGCTATACACTTAGAATTGCTTTCGTAAATCAATCGTAACCTATATGTAAGTAAATTGCCACTTCAACACAATGCATGTCGTGTGTTAAAGAGCGGCACAGTCTCCGCATAGTGCGAGGAGGTAAATTCAACCTCCTCTCTTTCGCAAATTTGGAACCTCACAGTTGTAGATATACATCGAGGTGGCTCGTTGTAAATATAAGAGGTCAGCTTATATTTCTCAAGGCCTGGGTTCGAAGATTAACAGCTGGGCTGAAGTGTTTACGTTGATGCTTCAAGTGCAGTAGTGCGCAGATAATTTAGAAGACAAATTTAGGATTGGCTTGGATTGCATTTAGTGAGTTCACTATTAGTCATAAAGATCCATGAACATTGAACATGCCGAGGAAATATAAGTTTAGTGGCACATGTACATAGACATTAGATTGAATTATGAATATAAAAATTTGATGTGCTGCACTCACATGACTTTCTCTACTCTTGTGCTAACCATTCTTACAAACTCTTATTCCTATATCTTCTTCGCGTTAGTTGAGATAAACACTTGCAGAAGTTATTGCTTATTTCTTTGTTGATGGAAGGGGAATATGGGTATACAGTAGGCTTTGAGAGATAGTCAAATCTTTTAAAGCTTTGAGATTCCGTTCTCTTTGCACACGTAACATATAAAGAAATAAACAACCGAAACTGAGACAAATAACAAGTAATATCTCCGGAATGGTTCACTCTTCAAAAAAATGCATTTGTCTGTTTGAGCGAGATCTACATTACTTGTATAGTAAGATTTTGTCTACCTCTTACGGATTGCGAGTTATTCAAAAGTCACCCAGAGTACACAGGACTACATAGGCTATAGCCAGAAGAATCAAAATATACCTTTCATTTGTCATAAAAATATCTTAAACATGTGTCATTTTAATCAAAATCGCTATAGCCATTTTCAAGAAAATCAAAATACTCAAAGACCTTTCCATGTAAAGGGTAGTATAGGGTGCAGCAATTTTCTTAAAAATCGTGTTGCATCTTTGCAAGACATTAAACTTAAATACCAATTTTGGTTTTTAACCGATTTTTCGTTTTTGAGTTATCCTGTTCTCAGACTGACAGACACTGACACACACAAACACACACACACACACACACACACACACACACACACACATACACACACACTTTTTTTTTTGGATTCAGGGGCCCTCAAAACATGTTTTCGGTTAAATCTCGACATCGACTTTTTGGGTGGAATACAATACTTCTTCCACTTTACTATACGTAGTAGAGAAGGTAAAAAGACGTTTTATACAGAGAAAAAAAAACATACTATGTATATACAAATACAATTTGAGTTCGCTTTAAATTTTCACTAGGCTTTTACAGCCAGAACGTTTCCTACATCATTTTGTTATCGCATAACATCTTTTGTCATTTCTTCAATGAGCATACATTGAAGCAAATGTAATTGACAATGATTTGTCACTAAAACACCTAACCCTACTTACAGCACTACATCAGCATATCATTCAGATAATCTTGTACGAAATAAAATTATTTTGAGCATAGGTACTCTTTAGCAGCAATTTTAAAAGCACTGAAATTGCCAACTTTTCCCTTAAGATCATTAGAAAGAGCATTGAACATTGGTATGGTTTCATAACACACATCTTTCTAGAAGCAAGAGAGTCTTACACTAGGATGATAGATGTTAGTCTTTTGTCTATTGTTTATCTCATGAATTTCATTGTTTCCTGTAATCGATTGCATACAAAGAATTTTAGGATCGAAATATATACATATATCTTCATCTTCTGAAAAAAATCTTTGCAGAGTGTCTGCTATGAATTCTGGAAATAATTCTTATAACCTGCTTTAGCATGAGGAATATTCATTTACTTTCTACTGATTTGCGTCAAAATAATAATCTATATTCGGTCTATTTATAGAACTCACATTTACCACTGCTCGGATGCATAAAGTAATTAAAAACACGACACGCACGATTCGCTTAAAACATTGCGGAATAAAAAACAGATTTAACTACTTTAAAACTTTTATGGGATTAGATAACGTCCGTAGTAGGTATGTTGCGGTTTACGAACATGATTTAAACATTGCAATAAAACATGTGGATGTAGTCGAGCTTTTTAACACTAACAAAACTTCATTAAATAAAATCTGTAGATGCATAATTGAATGTTACTACTTGAGTTAAATAGTTTCAAACAGAAAAGAATACTTTTAAATATTGATTTTAAGATGCATAAGTCGTTCAAATTATAGGTAGATATAATTAGATTAGTCATCAGTGTTATTTACAGCGCCATAAAGGAAACTAAAACATACATTATTGTCTTTAATATAATATTATCACATGAAATTACTTTTTATCATCAGGGTAATTTGCTACATGAATGAATTTTCAATACAATTCTTTCAGCAGTCAGGACAAGCAATATTCCTGTCCACCATGTTTTTTAACTATCTAGGAACCGAATCCAACTATTCTGAACAAAGAATCAAAAACACTTTCTTTAATAGCCTGCCCCTTGTAGGAGTTGGTAGCCTTGTGTTTGTTTACAGCTAGCCGCTATCGATAACGATGCTTGTACAAAAGATCATATAGCCGGCATATAAAGAAGTTTAATGGTATGCACGTCGAAGTATACGCTCTATGTAAGAAATCATACTAAACAAAAGAAGGTCTGCTTAAAATTCAAACCGAATAGCTTTAAGTAGTGTAAAACTCAAACGAACAACAGCGAATATACCTGAAATGCTTAATAATAACAACGTTAGATAATTGTTTCACACAATTATTTGTGTTGTAGTAAATTTAATCTATATTTTATGGTTTTCTTGTTATATAATACCCAAAAGGGTTAGAAAAAGCTCTCCATTGAATGCGAAAAATCCTAGATGTTCATTTTATTTGTTATGTCAGTGTTAAAAATGCTTGAACTTTTAATTGAAATCAAAATCATTTTTTAACAAATTAAACGTACTTAAGGAATATTGTTCATTGATCATATTTCCTCGGTGTAGATGAACCCCCACCCTTTTTTTTTTCTTTTGTTTATTAACATTAAATTATATCCTAGCATTGCTTTATCCAGTAATGATTGCATATATCAGCACAGAAAATATGTTCGAAATATGCCCCTCTGAGTCTATACCAATCTGGCACCTGTTCAACACATTATTGAATATTCGATTAATTTTTGTATAAAAATACTGGAAAATGCGTACTGGACCCGGTACTATAATTGATACTATCTTCGAAAGTTCAAAACCCTCGAGTGTACAGGGGTTATTACATAAACTTTATCTTTAATTATTCTCCAAGGATTTAAATGTTATCGTAAGCATCCTCTAAATGTAGACACATTTTCTTGGTATCTCGTCTAATTTTTGCTTTGTTAGAAGTGTTGGCTGTTTATTTTCTTAGCTACAGAACCGCTTTGTGTAAATTCTTCTAACAATCTATAAATTTTACTTAGATACCTTAACAACGGTGACACCAGGAAAATAGTGTATAAATTCAGCTGATATTCTAATATGCAGCAGCGTTCGAGCAACACTTAACACAATAAACACACTTCTGTAGTGCTATTCTACACTATGATAACTACCTACAGCAAGTACAATCATTGTGCAGTTTTACTAACGTCATACTATTACTAACCAACTTTAAACTGAACTGCATGGGGTCAGATAGAGGTCAGTTCCTTCTACGAGTCAGAATCCGCGGGCGGTCGTCAGTCACATCACTCAATTATTCAATATAACCCCGTAATTGGAGCACAGGACGATCTGCTGTTAGCCGACAAGTTTCTGAAAGACAAATTAGTTTGTAAAGAGCCTGTAGCACGAAATAGCAAAGAAGGCAGAAAACTATACCCAAATTAATGTTCAATGAATCCGCCACTTGTGTCGCAAAACATTCTCTCCATCACATTCTAAGTTGCTCTAATACGAACATGCATTACGAAATTGAACCCAAATTAAAATGTTAAGTTACACTGTTTATGCAAACTATTAATTTACAATTTGATGTGTCGCACTCACATGACTCTCTACTTTTGTACTAACTATTCTTACAAACTATTTTTCCTTTGTCTTCTTCATGTTAGTCGAGATAAACATTTGCAGATTGTCTTATTGCTAGTTTTCTGGCAGGTGTAAGGGGAATACAAGCGATAGTCAGATCATTTAAAGCCGGTTGCTATATAAAGGCTTTGAAATTCCGTTGTCTTTGCACGGCCAAGAGATAAAAAAGTAAATATTAAGTATTGCAAAACTCACACAAATAAAAAGGAATATCTCCGAAATTGTTCAGTCAAAAAAAAAAAAAATCATTTGAGCATAAATTGTATTTTAACGACATCTACAATATTTGTACAGTATGATTTAATTTATTCTTACGGTTTACCGAAACTCAAACGTCATCAAGAGTAAACGGCACCACCTGGGTTACAAACAAGAAAATTCAAAATATACATTTCATATTCCATAAAAATATGTTAAACAAATGGCATTTTAATCAAAATTGTTAGAGCTATTTTTGAGAATTTCATTCCAAATCTTCACATTGCATCCTTGAAAGATATTAAACTTAAATGCAAAACTTTGGTTTTTAACCGACTTTTCGTTTTCGAGTTATCCTGTTCTCTCTCTCTCGCTCTCTCTCTCTCTCTCTCTCTCTCTCTCTCTCACGCACGCGCGCGCGGACCTTTTTCTAAAACTTCTTTTTTTTTGGTGGGGGAGATTCATGGGGCCTCAAAACATACAATCTAGACATCAATTTTTGGGTGGAATACAATACTCTCCCTATTTAGTCTACGTAGTACAGAAAGTAAAAATCTATACCTTGTGTGATGGGAAAAATAAACTACAGCAGACACAAAATTTAATGGCGCCTATGGTTGGCCACTTCATGATCAGATTATTCTCTCTTCTGTTGCACTATAATTTTGGGGGGTGCCAATGATACAGGTATATAGTATATCACCGGATTTACAGCGTGTTTAACTATACCAGACCCCATGGCCTTGCAAGCCTCTAATTGTATGTTGTGTTGACCAGCTCCTCCTGCCATCCGCCATTAAAGTTTATGTCTGCCATTAATCCAAATGGTTATATATATTGGAATTCCATTGTCTTGCGCGGCTAAGAGGAAAAAAGAAAACGAATACGGCTTTTCTTCATAGAAAAGCTTAAAGTATTTAAAAATTCAAAACAGCAACAGGAAATATTTTGGAACTAGTTAATGCCTCAAATATATTATTTGATCTAAATTAGCTGCTTTGGCGAGATCTGCATTTATGACATAGTAAGATTTTGTCTCTTACGGGTTACCAATTATGAAAAAACCATTGAGAATCAAGAGGACTCCAGAGGCTATTCTCAGAAAATTTAAGATATATATTTCATTTATGCTAAAAATTTCTTAAACGCATGGTATTTTCGTCAAAATCGTTAGAGCAATTTTTGAGAAAATTAAAATTTTTGAAATGTTTGCATAAAAAGGGTATTTTGGGATGGAGGATTTTCTTGAAAAGTGTTACGTCGTATCATTACAATATGTTGTAGAATATTTATCCGACTCTTCATTCTAGTTATGCTTCTCTCTCTCTCTCTCTCTCTCTCTCTCTCTCTCTCTCTCTCTCTCTCTCTCTCTCTCTCTCTCTCACACACACACACACACACACACATACATACACACACGCATGCGCACGCCCGCACGCACGCATGCACACACGACGTTATTCTGTGGGTAAAATGTTCCAATGTGTACTTGCCTACAATACCACTTTTCACTCTGTTTGAATGTGACATCTATCGGAAAAGGGTGCAACTGCTACTACAGCGACACTGGTGGAGAATGTGGTACCAAGGCGTTTCGTTCCTTGCTTGCTAGCGTTCAGTGGTCTTTGTGTGTCGCAATAAAGGTTATCTTAAGTTCCAAGTTGTTTTGACCACGATTAAGTGGGTAATAATATAACGTAAGTATATTTGTTACATCATTTTTATGTTTTGCTAAAGGAGTATAGTGGGAATGTCTTGTATAGTTTACTAAAACACTGAAGCAAAATAATTGCGAAAATGTTCCCTAGGTGGAACTGGTTATCCTGTATCACAGTCCTGTACATAGAATATAGAATAGCGGCGTCACGTGTTCGACAGGCAGCTGCCTGTTGTGACTGAAGAGAGGTGTTATCAGCTGCTTGTTCTGTGTACCTGTCCTTCAACACGTTGGTGACTTATATGTCGCCAACGCCGGAAGTATGAAATCTGCGGAAGCATGTGAATGTTTTTCTTATTCTTAGAGTTATTGTTGTTTTGTAATTAAGTTGATGTGACATAAGTTCTTGTGCAGTGCGGTTGCGGTTTTAATCTCTATTCTACATACCTTTGAAAATGAAAAATTGGACTGAGGAAGAGATATTGTCGCCTTTTAGCGAGTTGTACAATGTCAGATTATCAAGAGATATTTGTGCGTTGTACGGCTATGTTGTTCCGTTGTATGTCCATGGCAGACTACAACTGTCAGTGAACCACGTGACGCCGCTCATCTACAGTTTTAGCCATTCACTTCCACATCGACATCCATGTTAAATATTCCATATTAGGAATGCCTTTATACTTACTATTTTTCCATGGGGAATTGAATTGAGTCCAATCCCATTCTCAATGCGATTCGCGTTTACATGTTGTATTCAATCCGGAATTAGATCGTTTTGGATACGCAAGCCTCATAATAATTCAAATATTTATGTTGGTCACTTGGTTTGTGGTCACTTGCACAAAATGTTTTCTGCGTATTTTAGCAATGTATTGGGGTTAGTAAATGTTTCTGAGAAGAGTATATTGCTAGATTATAGAAACAAATCACTTTGTTGTTGTTGTTGTTTCATTAAACCACTTTTGCTAAGAAAACAAAATGACGAGCGTGCAGCGTTAACGAGTACAGGAGAAGTTAGTATCTTTGGCGGATTCAAATCGATTTGAACCCGGTAGGTGCTTCCACTCGGCAACATTTCGATCTGATCCCACTTCTAAGAGGATCGGAACCAAGGATTCAATTTGATATGAATCCGCGTTTTTATGCAGTGAGAAGGCAAATCGATTAAAATTCCCCATAGAAAGGTAGTGTATGTTTTTGCATATAGAGGCTAAAATAATTTAACCCTAGCAGTACTTTGTGCCCACGTTCTGTAATTTTTCAAATTCTGTCTTTTAATTTTTTATTAAGGGCATGCAGTTAACACAGTAGTTATTGTCAATCACTGTTTCTCTTACGGAATTGCGTAATTTGTTCAAAGTTTTTCTTGTTGGTCTTCTAGAAAAACAATGAAATGTCAAGTAACCCCCGGTCAGTGTAATGTGATTCGTGTAAAAAGTAAAAAAGAAATAGTTAAACAATGTTAAATATTACCATTGCAAACATGACAAGATATAATATTCAATTTTAAAATAAATATGTTTTAAAAATTGCTCAGACGTTTTGTTAATAGTGGTGGTCATGAAGTACCATCCCGTTGGTACTATAATTCTGTAATAAGGGTTGGCATTGCTAGGGTTAATAGTACCAACTCCACCACCTTCAATTAATGGTTAAAATGTATAAACAGGAAGTAAAGGGCTACAGGTTAGAAACCCGCTCAGTATAAATTTATGGATTTACTTTACTACGTACGTTTGTACTTTTTTCTGCTTTAAATATTTTAAAATTTTGATTATTATGTAGCATAGATGTGTTTTCTAACAGAAATATTGGTATGTGTGTTTTAGATGCCGGGAAAATTGACTGACGAAACGTACATGGGACGCCGCTAACATGAAAGCGGCCATAGAGGCCGTGTGCTCCAAACAAATGGATTTTCTTAGAGCCCAAAATACGGACAATGTACCACGAGGAACTCGTTCCATTTCTGTGAAAATATGAAAAATGACAGAAATTTAAATACTGATGACATTGTTAGCGTCCCATTAGAAAGAAAGCCTGATTTGCAATTCAGCATAGAAAAGGAACTTGCAGATTATTGCATGGAGATGGGAAAGAGATTTTTGGACTGTCCAGCAAAGATGTACGCAAACTTGCTTTTCGGTTTAGTCGTGCCAACAATGTACTAGCCGCATTCAACAGAGACAATGAGTCTACCGGAAGAAGGTGGTTCAAGAAATTTCTAAAAAGGAATCCCTTCATATCTGATTCAACATATCTTCTGAATTAACATCACTGTCCTGAGTGCGCGAGTTCAACGGAGAAAGTGTGTCTCAATTCTTTCATGAGTCGGCTAATGAACCACGCCGAGCGAGAAGGTTGTCTGGCCGCTCCGTTTGTTTACCTGCTGCGTGCTTATATCATGTTGTGTTAGCTACGTTTTTGTTCTTCTAGTGTATTTAACTCTTGCTTTCAACCTCATCATGGCTCTGCAACCGGATAATACCGGCCAAATCGTAAATTCTGCATTAAAAATGGTGTACAACGACACCGCTTTCCAGGATACTTCTCATTCTCCACCACCTATGACGTCATCCAGTCAACAGTATCTACAGCAACCGTCTACTTCAGCCATTCAACACTCTTCCTTCTCTACTTCTGGGTTACCTGCAGATACTGTGAGTAAATCCATACTACGGCCATCTCAGCTGCAATTAGCGGGCCCCATAAGCCAATTGATAACTCCGTCCAATAAGACGATGATACAATGGTGGACTTTGCCCCATCGGACTGTTCAGAGCGCCACCACCTTTCGCAGCCCTTCGAGACTTCAAACCAAAACAAACGACGTTGCACTGCCCCACCTTCACAACAACCATGCATATGCAATTCCCACCGCTAATCGCTTCAACCTTTTAAGTGAAGTTCCAGATCACGGTTCCTCTAACACTGCTTCCGTCTCTCAGAAACAGAAAATACCTCCTATTTGTGTCCGCAATGTTCACCATTATCAATTATTTTTGCAAGACATTAAAAATGTGTTTCCTCTGAATTTCATACTGAGCTACGGGGAGCCATTCTTAAAGTTTATACTTCAACTTCCGAGGACTTTCGCTGTCTTACATCATACTAAACGAAATGGTTTAAACATTTTGTAGCAATTACCAAACCTTCTGCACCAGATCTAGTCCGCTTAATCGCAATGGCCATTATCCGCATTCAACAAATTTAGATGTTATTTTCTATGCAAAGGAGCACTATATTTCAATTCTCTGTCTCCCTCCAGACAGTTCTCATAAACTGCAACCCCTGTATTATGTTGCATTTATGCATGTCATAATTTGGACATGGTTGAATAATCACTGAGACGTAGTGCGGCCAGTTACACAGTGCCAGATATCGGAGCTTCTGGAAAAAGCTTACATTAAACTAGCAGCAATGGAAATTGCCATAGATGGATTAGGAGCATATTTGGTGATCACGACTTCCAGAAGAGCCAATTGACAAGGAAACCATCAACGGTACAGGAACTGGGGATACTTCTAAATAGCCAATCATCAGCATGAACTAAGCCCGCTTCCCAGCCTATGTTCAACTGCAACAAGAAAGGTCCAAGGAGTGGGTTAGCAAAATTGCTTACGTCCCCTACAAACGAGATTGAGTTGGAACAGTATCCCACACTGCAAATAAAGCTACTTCCAGTAAACGCAAACTTTTCGCAAAAGAGAGTGATTAAACATGCTCTAGATCTGAAGATGACACGGAGTGAAAGCTCGTCTGAACAAAATGTATCCACTGAGGAAAGTTATGATTAAAAGTGTTAGTGATATCTGGGTACAGCGCCAAACATGCAAGTTATGGACCCATAAACAGTGCTGGAAATCCCAAAAAAGCAGCTCAGTTGTGGGAAGCGTGAAAAAGAATGTGTCATGCAAGTCAAAATGCTAATTTAAACTCCTCAAATGCGCAAATTTCCTATATGTTGACAATTGAGGATAAAACTCTAAACAGAATATTGATTTAAAGTGTTTTCATGTCACAATGTTCAGTTATTTCAAACATATTTACCTCAACTGGTTGATATATTCCCTAGAGTATTCCATATTAGGGCCACTATGTGCCCAATATTGAAAGTGCACATTTTTAATATGTACTTTAGTATTACATAATACAATTTGACGATCTTAACCTAAGACAATATGTTTTCATGTTCCAAATATTGCACCAAATAGACTTCGTAATATTTTTTTCTTCCAAAGGGCTACTACTGATTCACATAAGTGAATGCTTAGAATGCAATCACTATACAATATATTACATCCTTTAAACATTTCATATGAATATTATTTATTACCAGTAGTAGATTCATGTATTTAGTGTACATGTAAATCAATGTTTCCAACTGTCTATTTTGTATCTATGTTGCGTTATGTCTTATGTTTTGCAGTGATTTACCTTGTAATTAATTTTGTGTTCTAGTTACTTATTTTGTATTTTTTTTCACCTAATTATGTAATCAAATAGATATTGTAAATTTTAAGTGAGCATTGTAATTTGAGAAACCTGTAATGATCACATTAATAGATAAATAAGTTATACGAGCAATTAACGTTACTGTTTGTTTTGTGTTTGTAATATTATATTCGCAAGATAGTGAGGATTGTTTTCTCAATTACCAGTTGTGTATACAAACATAAGTACGATAAATTAAGTAGCTATAAAAAGTATTCCATGTTAGGCACTTTAGCAGAGAAACTCAAAACGGTCCTGCCCAAAAATAAATGTCTTCCCAAACAGAAAGACACACGTGTATTCGGGTGGAGTTTTGTTCAGTTCATTGCGGCCATCGCCTTCCATGTTGCTTTATAGAACCACAAATAAACAAAACACGGGTTTCTCTCTTCAATTCATAGACGCAAGCGAAGGAGGTGCGTGCTCACGTCACGCATCACATGACCACAAGTTGCGACAAGTACAACCCAAGTACCTTGCCCAAAATAGAGCTGGAAATACTCGCTTTTGGCTACTTTACAACACTCCAAAGCAACTTCATACACCACCTCAGTCACCATATATCAACCCTGTAGAACACCTTAGGTCTATCTTGGAGCAGAAAATTAGAAATCATACAGTTTTCAGTAAAGAAGGCTTGAAACAGGCACTTTAAATAGAATGGGACTTAATTGAGCCAAAGACAACAATGGAGCTAGTAGAATCAATGCCACGAAGACTGGAGGCAGTTATAAAAGCTAAAGAAAAACTTACAAATATTGAATGATGGTATTTATTTGTAAAAATGTAACTAAATAATTGTAGTTGTACTATCACTTTTGGGGGGAAAATAGCATTTATTTATATCAAGGGGTGATTATAAATAATTTATTTATATTTTGTGAAATAAAGTATGACCAAATACAACATATGCATTACTGAACATGATTAAGCTATTTACATATTCATCCCAACATTGTATTCCAATTTTTACTTTCTTTACTGGTAAGTAGAGAAAGTATTGTATTCTACCCAAAAATTCGATGTCGGGATTTCACCGGAAATATGTTTTGAATATGTTTTGAATCCAAAAAAAAAAAGGGCATTTTTGGAAAAAGGTCCGTATGTGTGTGTTTCAGTCTGTGTGTCTGTCAGGCAGTCTGTGGACAGCATAGCAAACAATCGAAAAGTCGGTTAAAAACCAAAGTTGGTATTTAAGTTTAATGCTTTTCAAGGATGCGACACGAAGATTTTGAAGAAAATAGCCCCACCCTAAACAAAGTAAAGGACATGAAACATTTTTCCAAAATTTATATTTTCTTGAAAATGGCTCTAAGGATTTTAATTAAAATGCCGTATGTTTAAGATATTTGTATGACAAATGAAATATATATTTTGAATTTTCTGGCTATAGCCTATGTAGTCATTTTTACTCTGGATGTCTTTTGAATAACTCGTAAATCGTAAGAGGTAGACCAAATCTTACTGTACAAAAAAATGTAAATCTCGCTAAAACACACAAAATGTGTCTGAATAAATTTGTTGTAGAATGAACCATTTCGGAGATATTCCTTGTTATATGTGTCAGTTTCGAAAAACTTAAAAGTTTGATGATGGAACATGGTTGTTCATTTTTTATATGTTAAGCGTGCAGAGAATGGGATCTCAAAGCTTTAAAAGACTTGACTATCGCTCAAAGCCATCCCATATTCCCCTTGCACCTACAAGGAAATACGCAATAACAAATTTCTGTAAATGTTTGTCTCAACTAACACGAAGAAGATATAGGAATAAGAGTTTGTAAGAATGGATAGTACAAGAGTAGAAAAAGTCATATGAGTGCAACGAATCAGATTTTTTCAGGTATTTTAGTAATTTCCTATGTGTACGAACACTTTTTGCACACACTGTATATTACAGTTCCATCACCTCTAGAAGTAATTTACCAATGCCAACCTGCGGCTAGCCACTCTGCACACAAATGGTGGTTTCAACGGTGTTGAATTAGTTGGTGGCTGAGTGGTGTCTTATCTAGCGGCAAAGTAATACCTCTTTCCTCTCCTCGCCACTACCACAACGATGGACAGTTCGCATTTGTAAAATCCGCAATGAATGGCATTGGGAAGGGAAAACGAAATTAGGGCTTTTAAACTATTCTGAGAGGTGAAATATAAGATGCAAAGATTTCAACTCTAAACATACAAATATGTGAAGTTGGATCTACGCACACAAAGTTCCTTATTATGCTAGTCGCAAAATTTAATGGCGGCTGACAATTACTATTACTGTTCTTTTTCCTGTGCGCAATTAAATTTTGGGGGGAGCAAATAATATTTATATAATTGGCTTTACAGCGTGATTTCACAGTATGTTTAACTATGCAACACAGCAAGGCATGGCAAGCCTATGATTGAGTTTAATACCGAGTCACCCGCTATCAAATTTTGTGTCAGCCATAGTAACATTAAATGCATGTTTAAATAAATTTTCTCTCACATCTTAACATAAACAGTGTGGCAACTCTATCCTCTGTTTCCCTAATGTCCAGGATTTTATATGTAACAAACAATACCTAAGCAAGACATTGAGTTATAAAGGCACAAAGAATAAGATGGTTATGACATATTCAAAGACTGACGTAAGGTAGAATTCCAAAAATAGTTGAAAGAAAGGTTACATTCTAGAAGAAAGAAAGGGAGACCAAAAACAAGATGGTTAGATGGTGTAACAGAAGGTTTAAGGAGGATGGAAGTTAAAGATTGGAAAAATAAAATGTGCGTGTTATCCGGCGCTGAAACCTCTCTCTTTGTAATTATCTTTGTTTCCGTTAAAATTAACCAAAATAATTCTGAATGTGCAAATCATAGCAGCGTTTATTTCAATTTTTTGTGAAAATGTGCCTCTATAACGGAAGGTAGCACACTCAAATACTACCTTTCCAAGTGGAATTGAACTCGATTTGAGCCCATTCCCATTTCCGTGTTTCCATGTTGAATTCAATTCGGAAATGAGATCGATTTGGATATGCAAAGCTCAAGCACAAACAATTCAAGTTGTTATGTTGGACACTTGGTTTATGTTGGCGAACCTGTAAAAATATGTTTTCTGCGTATTTTAACAAGGTTTTGAGGTTAGTGAATGTTTTTGCGGCGTACAGAAGTGGCGACCCCATCGCCCAGTGGGAAACCACACAGCCTCCCGAGTATTGGCGGGAAAACCAAAACCTTTCGGAGGAAATGCCCAATCCCTACCTCAAGAACTCAGGATCTACCCGATTACCCTGGAGATAAAACAGAGACTTTAAGCATTGGGCTAATCCCCCACATTAAGTAAAGTTGGAGTCAAAAGGAAAATGTGAACATCGAAAATGAATCCAAGGTAAACCCCTGACGCCACGATAAGTGGTAGAAGAGGGAAGTTGAAGAAGAACAAGAACAAGAAGAAGAATGTTTTTGACAATAATATATTGCGAGATTATCGAAACAATGAGTGGGTTAGTTGTTTTGTTTCATTGCACCACTTTCGCTAAGAAAAAATGACGAGTGTGTAGTATAAACCGAGTATGTGCATATTAAAATCTGACGTACCCATTACAATAAGGCGTTACTTAAGTAACTGGAGATAAAAGAGCAATTGGGAAGCTACTGGCAGCGCGCAGTCAGCGTTAAAAAAAGGCTTACTAAAATCGCTCTCTTTCACTTTCTTCCCCTCCTCGACCATAACCATGACAGCTGCTTGGCACCTGTTCTAGTCAATTGTTGCCCGAAATCTTTGTGGCCCGGCTAGCTCAGTCGGTAGAGCATGAGACTCTTAATCTCAGGGTCGTGGGTTCGTGCCCCACGTTGGGCGTAAATTTTTATCACAATGAAATAAAACCGTTTAATGTCCCTCTCATAGGAAATTGCGCCGTACTGAATAGTTCGCATAATTGAGAGAATAAATGGCAAAAGATTCGTCTAGGTGTGGTCCACACTACACACGCCTTTAACCTTCTGGAATCTGGCAGTATCAACATTTAGATTGGGGAACCCACATACGAAACTTATTAGTAAAGCTGAATAAATTCCACTTCTCACTAAGAACAATTAAACAAGGGAGTAGAGATAAACAATTGTTAAAATTAATAAAATATATAAGATGCATCTTGCAGAAACATTTTTAAGGAACTAAAAATCTTAACTTTACCAAGTCTGTGCTTGTACTGTGTATTATGTTACAGAAAACAAAATTAGAGAAACTTCACTATAAATAACAAAATACACATTCATGACACCAGGAACAAAACAAACTTAAAAACAGTGTCGCATAGAACTACTTTTTTACCCCAAAGCGGTTAGATACACTGCAGCTGCTATAATAAACTGCCAACCAGTAATACAAACCAAAAATCCATGCGACGTTTGAAGATGTCCTAGAAGCAAATGTTACTGAAAGATAGCTTCTATAGTGTAAAAGAGTTCATGACGGCAGTGTAGTGTAAAGTTTGATCACTATTTATATTATTTAGAGTTAATTACATATTCTCATTTTTATTTCTTTCATTATTATTACGAGTATTATTATTATTATTATTATTATTATTATTATTATTATTATTATTATTATTATTATTATTATTATTATTATTATTATTATTATTATTATTATTATTATTATTATTATTATTATTATTATTATTATTATTATTATTATTATTATTATTATTATTATTATTATTATTATTATTATTATTTTAGATGGCTTTATGATTAATCTTATCCTGTTAGCTCTTATAACGCCCTTTCTACCGCTCTTTCCAACCACGTGCCATAAAGTGACAGCTGCGAACCAGCTAGTTGAAAGAATACATTGAATAGTTTCTCGTGGCCCGGCTAGCTCAGTCGGTAGAGCATGAGACTCTTAATCTCAGGGTCGTGGGTTCGAGCCCCACGTTGGGCGTAAATTTTTATCACAATGAAATAAAACCGTTTAATGTCCCTCTCATGGGAAATAGCACCGTACTGAATAGTTCGCATAATTGAGAGAATAAACGGCAAAAGATTCCTCTAGGTGTGGCCCACACTACAAACGCCTTTAAGCCTCTGGAATCTGGCAGTATCAACATTTAGATTGGGGAACCCACATACGAAACTTGTTAGTAAGGCTGAATAATTCCACTTCTCACTAAGAGCAATTACAATTTTTTTAAACAAGGGAGTAGAGATAAACAATTGTTAAAATTAATAAAGTATATAAGATACATCGTGCAGAAACATTTTTAAGGAACTAAAAATCTTAACTTTACCAAGTCTGTGCTTGTACTGTGTATTATGTTACAGAAAACAAAATTAGAGAAACTTCACTATAAATAACAAAATACACATTCATGACACCAGGAACAAAACAAACTTAAAAACAGTGTCGCATAGAACTACTTTTTTTTCCCACAGCGGTTAGATACACTGCAGCTGCTATAATAAACTGCCAACCAGTATACAAACCAAAAATCCATACGACGTTTGAAGATGTCCTAGAAGCAAATGTTACTGAAAGATAGCTTCTATAGTGTAAAAGAGTTCATGACGGCAGTGTAGTGTAAAGTTTGATCACTATTTATATTATTTAGAGTTAATTACATATTCTCATTTTTATTTCTTTCATTATTATTACGAGTATTATTATTATTATTATTATTATTATTATTATTATTATTATTATTATTATTATTATTATTATTATTATTATTATTATTATTATTATTATTATTATTATTATTATTATTATTATTATTATTATTATTATTATTATTATTATTATTATTATTATTATTATTATTATTATTATTATTATTATTATTATTATTATTATTATTATTATTATTATTATTACTATTATTACTACTATTATTACTATCATTATCATCGGTATTATTATTATTATTATTATTATTATTATTATTATTATTATTATTATTATTATTATTATTATTATTATTATTATTATTATTATTATTATTATTATTATTATTATTATTATTATTATTATTATTATTTTAGATGGCTTTATGATTAATCTTATCCTGTTAGCTCTTATAACGCCCTTTCTACCGCTCTTTCCAACCACGTGCCATAAAGTGACAGCTGCGAACCAGCTAGTTGAAAGAATACTTTGAATAGTTTCTCGTGGCCCGGCTAGCTCAGTCGGTAGAGCATGAGACTCTTAATCTCAGGGTCGTGGGTTCGAGCCCCACGTTGGGCGTAAATTTTTATTATAATAACAAAAAATCGTTTCTGATTCCTATAGCAGGAAATTGTAATGAACTGAATAATTACGCATAATTGATGGAGTAAATAGCAAATTATCATCGCCTAGGGCTTTTTCTAGGGCGGTTCAATTTGGCGGTTTCAGTAGATATTCCTTTCTCATTTATTAATGTTGCAATTTCTCACAAGTATAATAAAAATAATAGATATTAATAAATATACATATGATAGTGCTTTATGGTTAAAGACGTCAGTTTGTTTGTTTGTTTGTTTGTTTGTTTGTTTTTTGTTTTTTTTTTTAATGTTACGGAACTCCTTTTCAGACGGCAAGACTTGAAAACTCAGAGCAATAAGTATGAGCTACCAGCATGGACGAAACACCCTTTGCTTTTTCTTTAAATATTAGGAATAAGTAGCTACTGTCACCTTTCATTCAAAAGCAGAAGCTGTATCAAAACATAACATAATAGACAAACAATTTTGATACTATGTTAATTCCAGTATAATACAGGGAGAGTATCCAGAAGGATTAGATGTTATTAATATTGCATTGTGTTTTTTGTAAAGCTTTACACACTTTTGTGATTCTAAGGACAAAGTTAAATCTTTTCTTATAACATCCAATGAATGCTGCTTACTTCAAACAACATTTACATTTTTCATAACAGGTATTAAAAATTTGGAGGTAAATTTAAAGAAAATTAAAACGCGGCTTTTCTATGAGGCCATCCCCACAATTCCTTGTCCTTATTACAGCGCCACGCCTCTAGCCCCGTATTGCAACTGTCAAGCAATTCATTCGTTACTGATCCTCCCTCACCCCTTACTAGACCCCGTAAGACTAGTCAATTTATTGTCTAAGAACATGTACGTTGCAAACACATTGTTAAATTACATAGTGAGAAAAGTAATAAAATAAAAAACAATACCCACAATCAGGAAGTACTAATACTTAGTGCTTCAAAATATTCATTGACATCGTATAGACATAAACCTAATAGAAGTATCTTAATTGTTATTTTAAAATTATAGGTGTGCAAGTTTTTAATACACTGTGGCAGTAGTAATATAATTTTACACCAAAATCATCAAAACTGTTTTTAGCTGTTACTTTTCTGCAGAAATTTATCCTTAACTGTTGGTTATTTCTAGTGTAATGTTCGTAAGTGGCATTATTGGGTAAGTATGTGTCAATATTATTTTTTACATGAAGCAAACATCACTAACATAAAAAGAAACTACTGTAAAAAGTTACAACTTCCCAAATAATGGCCTGCAATAGAGCTGTACCATCTACATTGTATATTAATTTCCTATAGGAAGCCATTTTAAAAATATCGTTCTAGATAACTGTAGGGTAGGAAAGGCGAAAAATCAAAACACTTCTGGATCTATGGTCAATATAAGCATTGTTCGGTTTAATCACGTATATGATTGTATCTGTGATATCAATCCGATATATTGCTTGCTATTAGTGTAAATTGTTCAATTATTTTATTAGTTTTTAAAGCGCTGTCGCCGTTCAATTATTCTCGCGAGGTCTTAGAAACAGTATAAAATATCAACACCCACGACCTGCTTTTAAAGATTTAACTATAGCTTCAGTCTGCTGTAATTACTTTGTAGCCAGAAGAAATGTGTAGTGAAACCACTTCTGAATATCTGTATCTCAAGATAGAAAAATAAATTTCTGTAGCAATATAAAAGCGACAGTGGGTAGAAAACGGCATATAAACATAATATCAGATTTTTAACACATTTGAAGGGAAATTCCTCTTTCAAGGTCCAACAAGTCATGTTGAACAACGATAGAAGTTACATCACTGGAAGTCTCGAACTTCTTTTTCTTTATCTGATTAACCTCCCCTTATGTAGGACTGTATATGTACACCTCCTAGGACTTACAAGCCAGTGCCTAAAGTCAGAAGCCAGCTGGGAGCAGAGGAACCTATGGACCGGACAGAGTGAAGACCTGGAAGCGGTTAGTCAGCCAAGCACCAGATATGATAGTGAGGAAGAGAATGACTCGTATGAATTATAGGCGAAATGGATGCATGGAAACGTGATGATGGAGAAGTTGATAGAATCAGTATCGGGGGAAATCCGAGAAGCCAGAGAAAACCCGCCCAGATGTCGCTTCGTCCACCACGAATATTACATGCGGGATACTGGGATCGAATCCGAGCCACTCTGGTGAAGTATACCATTACAACTATACTAATTTGTTTTCCGGAAGAAATATAAAGCTTCTAAATAAAAACAGATTGAACACTAGTGAAAGGATTCACAAAAATGTAACAAATAACGAAACATTGAATTAAATTGCATGACTGCGCCTATAAGTATACCTTATGTTCTTAGCATGCATTTAAAACAATAACCCGTAAATCTCACATCTTCCAGTTTTACCAAGCTACAAACTTTTAAAGATACAT
Organism: Tenodera sinensis; assembly: GCA_030765045.1. Taxonomy (NCBI): domain Eukaryota; kingdom Metazoa; phylum Arthropoda; class Insecta; order Mantodea; family Mantidae; genus Tenodera; species Tenodera sinensis. The sequence goes on along the minus strand of CM060968.1, from coordinate 89,795,040 downwards.
AATGAAATTTAAATAGTACCAAAGTGTTAATATTCTGCGGTCTGTTGAACAAGGTTCGGATTACAAGACTTGTATATAAATACTGGATAACTGCCAACTAACGGCTATTTGCACCAGTTATGCAGATTGGTTGTATTTTAAGTATGTGCTATTTATATGTATTGGCACATTCTTTGTGCTGTGGACCGTTTTACTGCAGTTGACGAGTCGGTAGCTTGTGCTATGATTCCCAGACAATCAGATGCACCGATACAGTATCAGCACAACCGATTTAATAACTTGGCAGTTATAGCTACATTATAACCAAAACAAGCAAGTAAAGACAAAAAAGAATCAAACGTTAAGAAATTGTGTTTTCGTAGCTATAAACAAAGGAGTAGGTAGATGTGCGCACCCATGTAACAAATGCCACACTAAGGGCGTGTATTGCATTTAATCATTAGTAATCCATTAATTTCCATATTTTCATTAAAATCATCGTTCTGGAAAAATTAGCGATACAAATTTTTATACGGCGTGCGGGAATTGACACACAGAAGTGTTTAAAGTAGTTTTTGGAGCCCCAATAGATGGCAGGAGAGTTTGTCTGTGGTCGATGTTTAGATACAATATCGATACAATTGCATTTTCCGGACAGTAATCCAGGTTACTGCTTGTTGGAGGTTAGAAAAGAAAATCAAATAAATTTATGTTTTCTTTATAAACAATAATAGCAGTTCAGTATTACGTAATGTAGTAATAGTCTCTTTGGACGCTGAGTTTCTTTTCCTCGATTGTAGATTTCGAACAACTTCACGGTGAGCTAACACTAATTTCCCCTCCGAACTGCAATTGCTCACTGAGGCAAATTTTCCACCCGTAGGTCAATGCTGATATTTTACGAGATGAAAGTCTTTAAGATCGAACAGCCGGCTAGCTCAGTCGGTAGAGCATGAGACTCTTCATCTCAGGGTCGTGGGTTCGAGCCCCACGTTGGGCGCAAGTTTTTTATTGTAAGCATACAGCATCGTTTCACATCCCTATCGTAGTAAATTGCATCATATTGAATAGTTACGCATAATTAACCGAATAAATGGCAACAGATCATCGCCTAGACTTTTTCTAAGACGGTTTATGTCATAAAATATGCATTTCCTTCATTACTATTGTAATATAAATTTGTCTTTTCTTTCAGAATAAAGAACTACACTTGAATGCAGTAACATGGATTTAACTCCATAATTTACTGTGCAATCACGCCGAATATTTAACGTGGACCTCCCCATCCTTTACCAGTCATATTTGAATGCAGTCAGTGACTTTCAAACTCACTCCACTGATGCCCAATCCATTTCGTATCGCCTTAATGATCATATCTGTTTGAATTTCTTCCATTAAGGTGCCTATAACAGAGATGTAAAAACGGTTTAGGAATTAGTGGAAGAGCAAAATAATTCATGTAACTGGGTTAACATCACTTGTCAAGGCCTGAGCATTCCAGCGACTCTACCACGAAGGTCAAGGTTAACAAGTGGACTGTCAATCAGACATCAGTTCCAGACTGAGCGGTGTTTCTCCTACGTTTATAGCAAGTACCAGTAAGACACCTTCTCCGTTATCCTGCCGCGATCATTCACAGGTGCATGTAATATATGTACACTCACGCACTCCTGCGTTTCTCTTGTCTTGAAAGCCTACATCGCTGTTTTCTCATATCTCTTCAGAACCTAACTGCATTTCCACTCTTCCGCAACGGCAGCTTCTGAAAGTGCACCTATCTAAAGCGCGTCTCACCCTTAAAAGACAGTACACGTTAAATGGAGCGCAGTGTTGCAACATGTACTAGTTGCGAATCTCTCTCCGCGAGCGACTCGAGGTGGCCTGAGTCCTGTACTTAGTCCTTCAATTGCTGCTTGACGAGATGGGCACTTTTAACTTTGGTATCCCTCCACGCCTTTGTTACTGTATGACCTAAATTTACAAATGACTCGTCTGTATAAACAATTGATTTCCCCTGGTCCCTAAACCTTTTTACGTCTTTTAGATATTTATGTCGCCATCTGATGATATCGATATCGTCTCTTTCTATTAATATGCACTTGTTACCCTTTCTTTCATATTCCAACCCCAAATCAGAGTGGCCCTTGAGAAATTTGGTAGGGTCTCATCACTGTTGAACTGTGACAAAATTATATTCAGCGTGGGTGGAATATTTGCAAACTGTAAAGAATGAACAATTCGCCACACTCCACTTTGCACTATTCAATCTTATTGCGTTAACCTAGCGTTTTGTGTAGTCCCGCCCTTTTTGCTTTCTTTTTCGATGGCGTTCTTAGAGGTCCTTCCATTAGTTTCTTTTTAATCATACACACTACTGCTTCTGAACACTCAATAGCCTTAGCTGTTTCTTTTACTGCCTTACACGCATTTTACTTCAAAAATAATCTAACACATTCATAATTATTTGGCGTTCCTTACTTCTTAATTTACCAACATATCGTCTCTTCCTAGCTTCCCCCTCCATAACTACAAATATTTACAAAAATATTAAACAAATAACGCAATAACAGCTCACAGTTACACACACGGCTTCTTTCGAACTAATGCTAGTGCTGCTCCTTATACTATCTTCTGTGTCAGGCCTGACGCTGAATAGATGAATACCTTTTGTTTGCCTTATTGGATAAAAGAAAGAGGTTACTGCCTTTTGGTTTATTTTAAAAACTTTCTCCAACCTTCCTCAACATTTGTTCTCGCTGGTTCCCTGATGTAAACTCAATAACAAAAAAGTTTCACACTGCGTAACTTTTGCAGTGCACAGATATAAAATTTTCCGAAAACATTTAATTTAAAAAATTATAACACTTAACTGGGTAAGCATAGAGAATTGAAAGTAGGCAGGTAGTAGCACTATAGTTTACTCTACCTAAGAAAAAAATATAGATGCATTCTAGCAGTTAGTTTGTTAGTTAGTGCGTGATGAGTGTAGAAACAGCAAATATCGGACTTCTATTGAAAAAAACGTTTTCTGAAGAAATTTGGACCTATAGAAATGTATAATGACTCTGAAAAGGATATAACCTGATAGAGAAAAAAATTCTGCATAGGATAATGTGTTCAAACCTGTAATTTATAACAAATGAATATTTATACCATGCTATTAGGAATGTGGCAACAGAGCGAGGGTAGAAAAGGACGCGGCTAATGGCAACTTGTATGCGCTAGATAGAGACAGAGATGTCCCATTTAACTCCATACTGTCTTTTAAGAGTGAGACGCTATATAGAACGAGATAAGTTAAACAAATGTTGAATAGTTCGACTAACGAAAGTGTGCCCGAAAATTATTAGTGGATTTTTCTGAATTCGTAAGATTTGTATGCACTCACAAGATCGGAGTCTGAGTTTGTTGTCAACTGGTGGTGTAAAAAACGCAGACAACAAAAGAACAACTGAACCAAAACGTTTACAGACGATGCAAAACAATCTCTTGTGGTGCAAGGTGTTACGGGTTAAACAATGGCTAATTCTAGTTTTAATTATGAACCATGTGTGGTGATTTATTAAACAAAGAAGTAGTAAAAGGTTTGCTTGCGTATGTACCAGTCTACCTATTAGTTGATCCTTCCTTGTGTTCCAAGCAATCTTCGATTATCCTGAATTCCGTGCGAGATCCCTAAAACCGCCTGAGTACCGTGCAGGCTGTATGAAGGATGCAAGTGAGTTGGATGCGAGCTACCTGGAAGTTTATCAATCACTTACATTGTCCGTTTCTCTTTACAGCCTATTGACTGCAGCATAGTCTCCGCATATCATAACTGTTTATATTTATCTAATTTTTTCTTTTAACATGCTTGATTTTGTGTTTCGTTTCTTTTTTCTTTTTCATACTTAATATTACTAACTTCAGATCAGCTTTCAACTTTGCCATAGTTATCTTAACAATGATTCTTGCTTTGTCAGTTTGACATTAATAGGTATTTACATTTTTGAGGGAAACTTGAATGGGCTGATTTTAAGAGTCCTCGTTTTTTCACCATTTTGGTATATCAGCATCTGTACTCTCAGGAAACTTAGTTTTATAACGGTTCGTTTGTGCCGTTGTTGATCTTTCCCTCTCTCTTTTTCTCTCTTACACACACACACACACACACACACACACACACACACACACACACACACACACACACACACACACACACACACACACACACACACACACATACATACACACACACACACACACACACACATTACATATGTACACTTCAGACTGGATGCCCTTAAAAAGATCTTCAAATATAAGCATATTTGGATGTACTATGGGAAAAAAGTCACTGAAATTCTTAACATTTGCCTCTTGTGCTACAAGTGCCATAAGATCCTCAACGAAACTCATCAAGCTCTTTCTTAAAATGGCAGACAAAAAACATCATTTCAAGAATAAGGTGTTTAGTCAATGCGTGTTCAGTTCGACTGCCTTCTTTGAGGAACCCTTGTAATCGTTTACAACACGGGTCCTTCTTCCTGAGTCCTTTCTGCAGAGTTACAACATCTTAACATGAACCTCAGCAGTTAATGAAACCGGAAAAAATGGAATTTAGAATTTGGCATCTGAGAGTCCACGCGGAGTCAACATGTAACTGTCACGTCCTTAAAATCAGGGTTGCTATTGGTCTTGAAGGGCAGGGATAGAGATAGACGTTGCTTTTTGTGAAGCGTGGAGATGGATTTATGACAGTTATTAGTTGTGGGTAGAGCACCTTTCCATTGTGGAGTAACTACACACGCGTAAACTAAACAGATTCTACATGGGATTAATACTCTGGATACAAACATAGCCCGCAGACGAAATGCCTGCAATCCATCCTTGTAGCATGTTCAAGTTGCACAACGCAAATGTAAAATGTCACAGGATGGTACTGCACAAACAGTTGCTACACACTTGCTACCGCAAGGCCATAGGGACAGTACCGTTGTGACGGCATTAATGAGGGTAAGTGTACAACCAACCTTGGGACTAACGCTCTTCCTATATATTTACAACAGCATCATTCTAGTTTGATACAGATTATAAATGTTAACTACACATTTAAACCAAATATAAGTAATATCGAATTTACCTGCGTTCTATTATGAATGCTGTCGCGTTGGCATAGATGAGCTATGCAACGCTCAGCGCCGTGTGACGGGGAGGTCCAGAACTATAAAGCAACTCATAGACCACAGTCTTACCAAAGTGGAAGCATTCGTTAGGTTTGTTATTCTATGGTCGTTGTCAGCAGTATTATTAGTAAAATGAAATATGTGGTTGTGTGTAAAAATTGTGCTACGCGAGTCATTATTTGTTATTTAAGGCCAACGTTATAACCATTGTAAGGAAAAAGGCTTCGAATCTTTATACAGCTATCGCGAAATGAGACGATCCAAGTTATCTGCCACATAGCAGAGCATGACGTCATTGCGGGAGTAGAGTGACAGCACTAAACACATTGTCTACAGTGCACGGTGTCTCTCAATTGTGTTCACTAGTTCCACACAGTAAAATGCCTGCAGCATGAAAATCAAAATAGTCACGTATTGCTGAACTTGTATAAAAATTTGCTAGTGAATATTTTACTGCAAATGGTGACAGCTGGATGAAAGTTATGCAACAAGTTTACCTACAACGTTCCTATGTCGACTGTACCTAACCTTCTCTATGCAGTGATCATGTGACAGACTGACCCCTCCCACTTTCTATAGCCCCGCAACTTTTTGTTCCCTGTATGAACAAAGGTTCGCTTAATAGTAATAAAGAATAAAGTAATGAATTGTGTGAGAATTTGTTACAATACATTTTAAACACTTGAAAGTTTGTGGAAAAAAAAGGTGCACTGTATTTAGCTGTGAAGAAAAATTGGTAGGTACACCAATGGACAAAAAAATGGCAGAGAACTCCACGAGTACCAAATAACTTGCAGCTTTCACAAAGTAGGTATGTGACTGTCTGTCTGTCTGTTTGTCTGTCTGTCTGTATCTAGCATGTGTGTATGCATGTCTGTTTGTATGTATATAGGCACGTATTTATGCATGCATGCTTTCCAGACGTTCCCACGGGGGTACATGCATATCTTCTTAATTACTTCTACAATATTCCGCAAGAGAAACTATAGGTTAAGTTGATTTGACATGGTTAATAGTTTGGACTGTTGTGCTTTCTATGAATATTGTGCTCTGTGAGCATTGCTCAGCAAACACAACCTTAAAAAGAAATTAACAAGCAAACTTGTTTCTTGTTCGATAACATCAGCTGAACACAGCCTATCCTAATTATCTTGTTAGTAAATTAATTACGGGCCTTAATTGGCGTCGCTCACGATCTAAACATTACTAACAAGCCTAAATTAATCGTTTATGCATTTCCCCCATCCCCTTCGTTCCTATTGTCTTCAGTCGCTCACAGACGAAAAATAATGTGGAAAAGTACAGAAGGAATTAGAGGGGCGAGGGGAGGAAGAAAAAGAAGGCGAAGAAGCAGGAAATCCACGTAAAGAAAGCATGTAAACTCTCTTCAAAAGTTATTTTATAGTTAAACACTGTGAAATCGCGCTGTAGAGCCGCTGATATAAATATTATTTGGACAACAGGAAACAGAATTCTGATCATGATGTAATCAACTATCAGCCGCCATTAAATTTTATGTATGCATTAGATACTAATCTTGGTACTTAAGTTTAGCGTCTTCGAAGGATGTGAAAGATTTTCAATAAAATCCTCCCCCCCAGCCTAAAGTATTCTTCCGAATGAAGAAATTTTCAAAAGTTTTGATTTCTTTAAAAAGGGCGTTTAAACATTTTGATAAAAATACGTCGTGTTTAACCCTTAAGTAGTCCCGCGTGTTTTCACAAGGGTGTTCCTCACAGACCCCCCCCCCAAAAAAAAAGCGGTTCTGTAATCTATTTACTGTTACAGTAAAGTAAAATATTCCACCGCGTTCTACCTCTAGTACAAGGCCTCCAGTACGCCAATGGTGAACGTAATATCTGCACGTGCACACGTAAACAATATTAATGTTGTCACCGCGCAATTTCACCTTGTTCAGACAACCTTAATTTAACTCCTCTCTTTGTTGTTACATCAACCATTGTATTATTGAACATCTAAGAACCACTGTCATTGCAATAATCATATTGTAAGAAGGAATTCTTACATCTCAGCCTAGATAGCACTTTACATTTTTTCCATACACTGTCTGGAATGTGCTCCGCTCATACTGAATGTTAACAGGCATTCTGCAGTATTATCGCGCTTTACCAGATCGTTTATAGCCATGGTAGGATATTTCTCCTATAAGTTATTGAATACATTCAATATAGTGACATTTTCACCGTTCCTATCAGATATTTAAGAAAACCACTTGTACCTGATCTTGCTTCCATTTTGCACGTCAAGATGGCGCTTAGACAACACACAAACGCTATGGGATATTCAAAACATGTTCAGCGATTGGTTATAACGTATAAAGTGTGTTATTGCAGTATGTTACATTCTATATTATAACAACTTGAGTGGTTTATTGAATGCAGCTAAAGCAAGAAGCTAAATAAGCTGTGGAACTATGTTGTGCAGGAATACAGGAGTATTAAAACGCAACAGCTAATGAGGTTCATCTTCGCCACTTGCTTCTGCTTACGTGTACTTTATGTTTACATTAAATAAATTATAGTTTCAAATTTGTGCAGCATAGCATTAATATAAATATATTTACTAGATAAATTACTCTTGAGAATCCTACTTCACCTCATATGAGTGTATTTTTTATATTAATAAAATATCAAATAATTTTTTTCCTGGCACATACAATATGTCCTATTTGCTTACAACCTTTGGTCAAATAACGTGGAGTCGCGCGGGGTGCAAATGCAAAGCATAACTTGAATTTTCACTGAATTGTCAGTGAACTCCTGTTCATTCTGAATTCATTTTTCATAATTTGTAAATGATATAAGTTTATATATTTAGTATGAGATTTTTAGTAAATTTGTTTTTATATAGGATTAAAATTTGCTTTTTAAAGTTTAATTGAGCAACAATAAATTGATAAAAGTTTTGAACCCAATGCTTCTTTATCGCTCAAGTAATACCTTTAGTTGATTAAATTTGATAAAAGATTGACAAAAACTCCACAGAAACTTTGTACATCTGATTAAATCACACACTTTTGTTGAATAAAAATATGTGGCATTAGCGAATTCCGATATATTCTTTTGTCAAATACTTAATACTTTTTTCAACTGCAAAATCCCTACTCGTATTTATTATTTTTTCGTGGTCATGTAAAGAGAACGGAATTTCAAAACAATCATATAACGTCCCATTCATAAAAGTTGTGATTATAATTTAATCCAATCCCTTATTCCTATTATACCTACAAGGAAGTACGAATTAGATAATTGTTACAAATGTTTATATGGTTACACGAAGTAGATAGAAGATACGTTTTTGAAGAACGGTTGGAGAAAGTCATGTGAATGTAGTACAACAGAAATTTTTTATAGTTGCCAATTTTATTGTTTAAATATCAAACAATTGAAATATTTGTTTTAACCACACTTAAAACGACGTAATTCTCATATTTACAGTGTGTAAAGTACAGGCTATATCTCAATATATTTCAACTTTTTATAAATACTATCTACATTATATAATACCGTGTACTGTTGTAATAAGCCAGTGAATAGTTAGTGTATCTGAACATTTCCTCTTCATTAAAAATACATTTTGTAGGAGCTTCCGGCAATGTAGCATTTGGGAGCGCGATTTCTCATAGTTTAGTTCCATACCTCCTCGATTGGAGCGCTTTTTGTTGCCAAAGATTAACATGCAGCTTTCACTTCTTATAGTTATATGTTCTGTGTATAACATTTATGCTCAGGTATAAATTTGAAACGATTTCTTTCTGAGCCCTCTAACGAAAATGAAACATATAGCGTATTTGGAAGCCTCTCGTTTTATGTTTGTGAAATAAATAACTACCCTTGGTAAAAAGTGAAAAAATAAATAAACAAATAAATAATACTATGTATTGGAAATCTAGAAGAGAAACATAAGTTGTAATTTATACAGTGCATCTGTATAATAAATTATACATTATAAATAGATAATTATAAAACAGAATAGATAGGCGTTGGCTTGTAGTCCTAGGGGGTTTAGCGTAATGTTAAGATATATTTTGTAATATTTTTTACCCATAAGGTAATTGTAGCTTTTTCGTCGTCAACGCCTGCAGAGAACAGTTGCATGCAAACACGACTGAGTTAGAAACGGGCACAACAAACAGTATTAAAAAAAAAAATCGAAAATGCACTCCAAAGAACATACGAAAGAAATATATGTACATGCTTGTTTCAAATTAATTTAATCTTAGATATTATTTTCTGTGCATTAATATCAAAAAGTTAAATAAACATATGCTTTAGGTCCTATTTTAAAAATATTGCCTTTTTTAACTTTGAAGTCAATTATAGGTATTTTTCAAATATTTTAGGTCAGCAAAATCCAGGCGATTTTAATAACCGATTGAGGCACTGCTAAAACACATTCAGTTTGTATTCATGATCCCGAAGAATAAGTGTGAGGTTCTGTGTGCGTAAGAGAGAGAGAGAGAGAGTAGCAATGAGCAATAAAAAATCTTTAATGTATTACACAATAAATGATATCCGTATCACCCTAAATCCTTATCACGGAACCAACTTTCGGTATATACGGTAGTTACCTGTTATACAAGGAAAAAAATTACACAAATTTACGAAGAAAAATATTTCGGGAAAAGCATGTTTACTGGACTAACGGCTCTTAGGGGGACCCGGGCTGAGATTTAGTTTCGTGTGAAGATACGCTTTCTGGAGTATTCAAGTTATGTGTATTACATTTATGGCTTCTTAAATGTTGATGTTTACACTTTGTTGCGTCACTGTGGTTTTCACTTTAAAGTACCTAGGAGGAAAAGAAGAAAAATACAAAAAAAAAAAAAAAGAAAACAAAAAAAGAAGAAGAAAGAAAGAAGAAAGAAAGAGCGAGAAAATGAATGCGAAGCTGCAGTCATTGGAGGTGAGTTTACCACTAAATAGAATTAAAAGTATATCAAAAGAAACAGAATTAGAATATCATAACTAAGGACTGAAGAAGTGGAAATTAAAGAAGCATCGCAAAGGTAACACGCAAAACGTTCCGAAGTGTGCTGGAATTCAAGTTTACTGTAAGCATAAGCGACTTGCAGCACGGCAGCTGTTCAAGCAACTTACTACCAGTGTAATGGAGCCGGAGAGGCAACCGCCCCTGTGGCCTAATGGATAAGGCATCGGTCTCCTAAACCGGGGATTGTGGGTTCGAGTCCCACCAGGGGTAAACATTTTTGATGGCACTTAATTCTCTCGTAAATCGAACGGTTTACATGAATATCAACAAACTGCACTTCATATCGCGTGCATTTGCTGAAAATATTTTAAAACATTCTCTGAAGAGGAGGTCAATTATTTTCTGTCCTCTTCGCAATTTCTGTATCCCCCTACAATAAAGCAAGGAAGCTGTCTAGTCCACCAAAGGCGTGATATCGAGATTTCAGTGAAAAGCACGTTGTGGGGGAAAACTGAACATTCCCCTAAAAGAAAGGGGAAAAAGCACAATAAAAGTACGCATTTGCTGTACTCAAAACGAAGTCAATTAAATATCAAACTTTGTATTTAAGTTAACCATTTTCCAGAATTACTGTCTCAAAAATTATTCTAATGGTTTTGATTAAAATACTCACATTTTTAACATATTCTAAAATCTATAATATCTCATGTAATATTCTGAAATTTCCAAGAATAGACAAAGTCCTCTTTATGTCACTTCATTTTGTACAATGGTAAACTTAGAACCAAAAAAATGTAGATGTCCTCAAAAGACACAATTTAGTAGTTGTATGCGTTTATTTTTTAGATGTTTATGTATTTTTGTGGCATTAACCAGTTCCAAAGTATTCGTTGCCGTTAGTTTAAATTGTACATTATTTTATGTATTTATTTGTTTTCTCGTGATGTCATTCAAAGAATAATGGAGAATTTCAAAGCCAGCCTATAGCGAATCACTTTCTAAACATATTTTGACTATTACTTTAGCGATATTACACCACCTGTATCTACAAGGAAATATTTGATGACACCACTACAAATCTTTATCTCAACTGAGGTCAATTAGATAGAGAAATAGGGTTTGTAATACTAGTTGTAGAATATAGATAATGGTGTAAAGTGTACTAAGGATATCAAAGTCACATAAATGAGCGTTTTATCTATTAGGAATTATCAAGATAGTATTAGGAAGATACGAAATTAGCCTAAAAGTACAAAGTAAAATTAATAACAAAAATAAAAAAGAAACCAAGACTGTCTTTTTCTATACTTCTACTTTTATCGAATGAGGTAGACCCACGGTAACGTATGAGGCTCTCATTCGGAGGTCCTGCGTTCGACCCCTGTCTACAGACCACCTAACCTTGTGTATTTCATGATTTTCTCTTATCCGTAAGTGAATACTGGGATAGTTTCTCATCCACTACTATTTCCTTCCTATTTGGTTAATTATTTTGTTTTACTTAGGTGTTTTTTCCAGGTGAAGACCTGGAAGCGATTGGTCAGCCAAGCACCAGGTATGATACGAAATGCAGGCGAAATCGATGAATGGAAAGCTGATTATGGAGCAGTTGGTGGAATGAGTGGCGAGGGAAAGCGGAAAACCAGGAGAAAACCCGCCCTGACGCCGCTTTGTTCACCACAAATACCACATGCGTGTCCCTGGAATCCAACCCGGACCGCCTAGGTGGTAGACGAACGCTCATTTATTTAGTAACTTTAAATAACTTGGTAACTTATGGTGTTTCATTTAATTGATATCCTGTAAGACAATTGCGATCTTACACAAATTCCTCCTGCTTGGAAGATGGCGCCAACGCCACCATTAACAGCCAACTGTAACGGACAGAGTCTGTTTCAGCTTTGAACTTTAAGTAAGGTTTTGTACCATAGGCAAAAGAACCAAATGAAATACGAATAAAATCGAGAAGCATGTCCAAGTTCATACTAAGGAGTACGAACATGCTCTGATCATATACTCAACCCAATGAAGACATACTCGTTTTTGTAAGAACAGAAACCTACTAGGTATCTCATTTGAGTATACATCTCCACGGTCATCCCGATCACATTATGTGAGTATACACTCGTGTATTCTACACTCTGTGACCATGTAGCCTCAGTGATCGTGTTTTGTTGCTCACTGTTTGGTATTCTGTGTTGATGGAACAGATTTCTTGTTGCATTTGGTTCCCTCCCATCAAACCTGCTCAAGGAGTAATTGCTTATCAACTCTCAAAAGTAATATTAGGGAAATAATCTTCAAAGAACAAAAATATAATTGAAGCAACACGCACAAAGGCATAGCTGTAAATTAAAATAATAAAACAATCAATAAAATGGAGGTGACAGGCAAAACTATGGTATCATAAACCAGACAAGAAGAAAATAATATTCATGAACTAAAATATTATAACTCGCGAGGTGGTGATTGAAAACTGAGATCCGACTGTTGCTAGTATTCTGGGAAATTTACACTGTTTTAAAACAAGTTTCTTATAAGGTAATAAGTAACTGGACTTTAAAGTTAACGTTTTACATTGTTAGCTTAATTCATAAATCTGAATTTCAATGATACTTCTAGGTTATGTTTTTGTGAAGAATTGAGATCTTTGAAGCTTCTTGGTTATTGGTGGTCAGTTTAGCAAAAAATAAATAAAATAGTGATAAGAAACAATATTGCATCAATAAACCGAGCAAAAATAATTAAATAAATACAGATTGGAAAGTCACAACGCAAGAGATGTTGCATGAAGGTTAAAAAATCCCGGATTAATTTAAACCAGTGATAGATCTCGGCGTTTTGAACACATTTTGTGTCTTATATTTTTGTCTTCCTACGGAGATATTTTAGTTTTTTTTTTTTTTTTTTTTTTTTCCGAAAACAAGAGACAGACAAGCTGGCAACACTAGAGATTGTGTGGGTGTCACTTTCACTAGGTGAGTACATGAACAAACACCGCAGGGTGGTGTCCCGTGAACGTAAGCAAATATCATGTCGTGTCCTTCCGTATTTGCTGTGCGAGTGTATGCCAATCAGAATACCAGTTGCACTCGTCATCCCCCAAAACATTACACCACCTTGCATACTTCTATGAAGCACATATTAGAAGGAATGCATTAATTTCCGTTCCATCCGGTGGACACCCATAGACATATCCACTTACGGTTTTAAAATCCTAAACAGTCAGTTATACTTCTCAGAAGAAGTAATCTTCCACAAAACATCTAGCTTGTTTGCAATTGAAGAAATTCCTCACAACCGAAGTTTTTAAAATTGTACTTGACTAAAACAATAGCTCTAACTGAATCAATAGATAATTTGTTCCTTTCATCTGTACACTGTGCTCAAATTGGTGAAAACACTCTTTTAAATTAGTAGTGTTGTGCTGCTTTGCCTCCACAGAATACCAACATTTTGCTTCGAAGTGCTATTGCATTGCCAACCTCTCGTTCAACGTTACTATAGCATTGTAGCCATGTTGCCATAGCGAGTTGCAGTTTCAACTATAACCAATTATTCGCTTCTATTTTCGCAGTTGTCAGTTCATTTTCCAACGATCACACCCACCCACTCACTCACTCACTCACTCACTCACTCACTCACTCACTCACTCACTCACTCACTCACTCACTCACTCACTCACTCACTCACTCACGTTGTGTTTTGTGTCTCTCTTGCATATTGCGTTGTAAAATTGTGTGCCTGAGGTTAGTAATTTGAAGCAATCTGAACAAGCCATATCTTAAATGTATGTGTGCTTAGTCGAGCAGACAGGAATGCATTAAATCTGAGATAGTGCCGTTGCACTCAGTTTCTTTGCAAGACAGACTGACGAGGCATCACTGTGGTAGAGGCATTTTCAGCATGTTAATGGGACACTTCATAGCCCTAGGCTAATAAACTCAACGGAGAAAGATATGTCAGATGATGTGATAGAACAGAGTAGGCGTTGTAAAGGACATATCCGTCTACTGCACAAGCTTCAAGGGAATCCAGGCTGTGGTACTCAACATTATTTGCAAACCTCTGGCACATAGGTACAACAAGGAAATTACAAAGCAAAGCAACAGCAGTTTACGCAATTTTTCTGACCCAGTTTCTAAAACATTCACAATCAAAATGAAATGTATGTAATGATAAAAAAGCTTCTGTATGTCCGTTTGAACATGTTCGTTTCAAGAATAATACGTGATTTGTTAAAAAAAAAAACAGACTGTACAGGTTTGGATTTAAATAGTCAATTTCGTCTAGCAAAATTTTGAGCAGCTGTAGAATAAAGATGTAATGAGTAAAAATAAAATAAACCTATTTTTAAATGTACTTAAGTGAACGTTGAAAATATTGAGGACTTTGGGTTCCGAAGTGTAGATTTGGTTAACATACTACCTTATAAAAACTAGGATAGGAACCCACTGCAGAACAACGTTGAACAGAAAATTACGAGAGTATATTTTACTCGTTCAGTCCAACGAAAGATGAAAAAAAGTTTGATATCTCCGAAATGGATGGGTTACAAAGTACGAGAGTATCTCAACTGCACAAAGTCTTTCCCTGATTAAGGTTAATTATATTTCAACATCTATACTGGATACTTACGTACATTTCACTACGTTTCTGTTTCCCTGGTTACTGCCTTTTTTCGTTTTTACTGATGGGTACACATGTAAATACATAAACATTCATGCCCAATTCGGAAACCTCGATCTCTTGCGCTACCAAGCATTAACCCTTTCATGTCTGAATTATTTTGCTACCTATGCCGTTCTTCCTCTAATTCGAAACCGGTTTAGATTAGGCGGTCTGGGACACCTTCAGCCTGCTAGCTTGAATAGCCATGATCGTTAAGGTAACACGTAGTGCACTGGCCATGCGCTCAAAGCCTGAGGTCGTGAGTTCGAGTCTCGGCAACCGCAGTCAAATGTGCCTGTGGTAAAGAACGGGGAGGGCCCACGTAAAATAATAGGTGTGATGGCACGCGTGGATGATGACGGGGTATCATTTGACTGCGGTTGCATGGATTTTGCTTCATTTCTTTATATATATAACACTACAATATAAATTGTAAAAAAAATATATATATATTTTTTTACAATTCAAAACGTCTCTATGTATTTTTAATTGGTAGAAAAAAAAGTTAAAACTACTACAAATAGGAAAAAAAGCCTATGTACCTTATAATACACAGCAGACATGAAAGGGTTAACGCTAGGCGTTTTAGGTAACATGATCGGCATTTGTTCATTTTAAGATTACGTCAATTTTAAGCGTATCTGAATACGTACTTCTCTTTTTACGTTTTCCACTTATCTTAAGTACAAAAAGAATTGTATTCTACCAAAAATTCGATAACGAGATTTCGCTTTAGAAAAAAGTCTGTATATGTGTATGTGTATGTGTGTGTGTGAGTGTGTGAGTGAGTGTGTGTGTGTGTGTGTGTGTGTGTGTGTGTGTGTGTGTGTGTCAGTCAATCAGTCTGTGGACAGCACAGCACGAAAAGTCGTTTAAAAACCAAATTTGCCAATTAAGTTTAATGTCTTTCAAGGATACGACACGAAGATTTTGAAGAAAATTCCTCCACCATAAGCTACCCTTTACATGGAAAAGTTTTCGAAAATTTTTATTTTCTTGAAAATGGCTCTTACAATTTTGATTAAAATGTCATATGTTTGAAATATTTTTATGGTAAATGAAATGTATATCTTGAATTTTCTGGCTATAGCCCCTGTAGTAGTATTTACTCTGGATGACTTTTGTATAACTGGTAAACTGTTAGAGATAGATCAAATCTTACTATACAAAAAATGTAGATCTTGCTAAAACACACAATTTATATACAAATAATTTTTGCAGAGGGAACTATTTCGGAGATATTCCTTGTTATATGTGTCAGTTTCGGAAAACGAAACTTTGGTGAAATGGAATATCGTTGTTCATTTTTTTATATGTTAGGCGTGCAAAGAAAACGGGATCTCAAAGCTTTAAAATATTAGACTATCGCACAAAGCCTACTGTATTGCCATATTATCCTTATACATACAAGAAGGTAAACAATGAAATAATTTCTGCAAACGTGTATCTCAACTAACACGAAGAAGATACGGGAGTAAGAGTTTTTAAATGGTTAGTACAAGAGTAGAGAAAGTCATGTGAGGGCAACACTTCAGATTTTTTAAAAGTAGAATCACTACAAGTGGCAGATGTACCTGACTTATACTCGTATGTGACACATTTGTAAAAATCATTATCGATAACAAAGTTATTAGGATAAGGATATTTCTTACATCACTATGACATTACAGGGAGGAAGATTATCAACACAGACACCTTTTCTCTGTCCTAGAGTGAAGCACGTTGCTTATCTGTAAACATCTTGGTGGAGTTACAGTTTTAGAGGCCGACAGAACTGTTTTTGTCCTTCCTTTTCTCCTGAGAGCAACTAACTACTGCCACTCCCTATGCTAATGAATTGGACTGGGAAAACGATGATCATAATCATTTATTAACGCTCCTTGAGAGAGCGGAAAATATCACGTTACCCACCTTGATGGAACTAATCACCGCCTTCCGCACTAAATAAGTATTTGACAGTTCCTAGAGCTATTCGCAAACATCTATAATAAAGGAGCGCATACTTACATATCTCCAGTAGGTGACTCCATCTTCCTCTGATGTCTCGCGGCACTTGTTTATGAGTCTAATAGGAAAATTAATATTTACTGAACTGACTACACTTGTCACATTGCGAGATAAGGGAAAATGCTTTGTTCTCTGACGAAATGGTAAACTAAGATTGCCACCTTTGTACTTCGAAATTCTCGACGAAGAGAAATGCGGGTATTTTTCATTATTCGCTAAACAGCTGAAGCAATTATTTATAAAACAATTGTAAATAAGTCTGTGAGTCTTGCCAAAAAATGGCATAACAGAAATCAAGACAAGGGGTGTCAGTCTTCCATACAGAAAGGATAATCAGAAGAAGAAGAAGAAGAAGAAGAAGAAGAAGAAGAAGAAGAAGAAGAAGAAGAAGAAGAAGAAGAAGAAGAAGATGCAGAACTTTGCACTGAGAGCTGATATACTTTAAATTGTTAACATAATGATAAATTCGTTACTGCACACAGTAATAAGAAGTTAATAATGTTGAAAATACGTTAACAATATGATTGAAATAAATTAATCAGCAAATTTTGAATCACACAAAAAAATATTGTGATAACACAAAGATGTGTGACAAGAGGGAATAATTTTGTAAACATTTATTCAAAAGAATGTGTTATTTATTTCATGGCATAATTTTAAATATGAGTAGTTTTACAAACATTTTTACAACGTGATAATAGCGGTGATGAGTTTTCAATCATTTAGACTGAGATGCTTGAGAAGTGTAAGAAGTATCGCAAATTCACAAGATTACAGAAATAGTCGACGTGTACAAGTAAATAACTACTTTTTATTGTTTAAAACAATAACATGGGTGCAAATATATGTAAGTAAACATTAGAATTTTACTGAAAGTAAAAGTTCACTTAATAATGACGATTTGTTCGGCATCAAAAGTACGCTGATTTCACAAAATAAAGGACAGAGTCATGGAAGGTTAATGGTTGTTTTTATTTGAATAATAATTTCTTACCTTTCAAAGCTGTGAAGAGATATCAAAATTCTACGACTATCAGCTAGTAAGATTACAGGTTAATCTTAAAAAGAAGCGTGCAATAATATTAAAGCCCTTCTTATGCATAACACAGCTCATTCGCACGATAATTATTCAAGAATTACTTCTCCTTAGCTGCAAGAATCACACACAAAAATTGTCACAACTATAACAAAGGAGCGGCAAATTTAAAAGCAGAGGATTCGATTGCACTCACATTACTTTCTCTACTCTTGTACTAACCATTCTTACAAACTCTTATTACTGTATCTTCTTAGTTGAGATAAACATTTGCAGAAATTATCCCCTTGCTTATTTCCTTGTAGGTGCAAGGGGAATATTAGAATACAGCAGGCTTTGAGCGATGCTCAAATCTCTTAAAGCTTTGAGATTCCGTTCTCTTTGCACGGCTTATATATAAAAAAGCGAATAACGATGTTCCATTTGACGAAGGTGCAAGTGTTCCAAAATCCACACAATTAACAAGGAATATCTCCGAAACGGCTCACTCTACAAAAAAATATTTGGACATAAATTGTGTGTTTTATCAAAATCTACATTTTTTGTACAGTAAGATTTGGTCTATCCCTTACGGCTTGTCAATTATGTAAAAGTCATCCAGGGTAAACAGGACTACATAGGCTATAGTCAGAAAATTGAAAATATACATTTCATTTGTCATAAAAATATCTTAAACATACGGCATTTTAATCAAAATTGTTAGCGCCATGTTCGAGAAAATCAAAATTTTCCATGTAAAGGGTAGTTTAGGTTGGAGGAATTTTGTTGAAAATCTTCGTGTTGCATCCTTAAAAGATATTAGACTTAAGTACCAACGTTGGTTTTTAACCGACTTTTCGTTATGCTGCCCACAGACTGACAGGTACACACGTGAACATTTTTCTAAAGAATTTGATGTGTTGCACTCACATGGCTTTCTCTACTCTTGTACTAACCATTCTTAGAAACTCTTGTTCCTATATCTTCTTCGTGTTAGTTGAGACAAACCTTTGAAGAAATTATCTATTGTTTATTTTTTGTAGGTGCAAGGGGAATATAGGAATGGCTTTGAGCGATAGTCAAATCTTTAAAGCTTTCAAATTCCCTTCTCCTTGCACTGTTAACATATAAAAAATGAATAACGATGTTCTATTTGACAGAAGTACAAGTTCTCCAAAACTCTCACAAATAATAAGGAATATCTCCGAAATTGTTCACTCTACAAAAAAAGTTATTCAGACATAAATTGTGTATTTTAGCAAGATATAGTTTTCGTATAGTAATATTTGGTCTATCTCTTACGGTTTACCAGTTATGCAAAAGTCTTCCAGAGTAAATAGAACTATATGGCCTATAGGCAGAAAATTCAATATATACACTTCATTTGTCATAAAAATATCTCAAACATATGCCATATAGAAAACCAAAATTTTCTATGTAAAGGGTAGTTCAGGGTGGAGCAATTTTCTTCAAAATCTTCGTGTGGCATCCTTGAAAGACATTAAACTTAAATACCAACTTTGGTTTTTAACCTATTTTTCGTTTTTGAGTCATGCTGTCCACACACACACACACACACACACACACACACACACACACACACACACACACACACACACACACACACACACGCGCGCGCGCGCGCACACACACACACACATTGACTTTTTCTAAAAATGCTTTTTTGGCTTCAGGGAGCCTCAAAACTAATATTTCCGGTGAAATTTCGGCATCGAATTTTTGGGTGGAATACAATATTTCCTTTACTTTACTATACGCAGTAGAGAAAGTAAAAATATACACAGCAGTTCGGTACATGCAGAGCCCGTCTCTAGCAGCCGACTGTCTACCCATCTACCCAACCACTTTTGCTACGATCAGAAATCCTTCATCAACGAGTCACCCAATGTGTTTAACAACCGAAATTGATAACAACCGAAATTGAATATCTCAACCATGGTAACTTATTTTAGACTTTATTGGAATTTCAGATAACAGATGAGAATGACAATGGCAAGAGTAATAGAAAGTAATAACAACTTGGATATTCATGTTATTGTTTTCTTCTGCAATTCTCCCATTGAGGTTGGAACGAGTTATGCGTCGAATGTTCTAGCTCATGGCTGTTCAAAGAAACTTGTTTCTGAGCACTTCTACCCAAACTATCTAATTTGAAAAGCAATATTCCAGCTTACTACATAATTTACACTTTTAGTGTTGTCATCAGTTTTATAATGTGACTGTTCTGCTTCTAATCGTGTTTACGATAACGTTACCAACCTTGGAATGTGCATTCACGCTTGATTAAAGTAAAGAATTCGCTTAAAACAGCACAATTTAAATGTTATTTTCAGTTCATGTATGTTCAATGTAAATAATGATTTCAACTGATCATTTTCTGCCTTATCTATATTTTTCAAAAACACTACCGGTCTCTTTCGAAGTTCCGTCGAGCGTTATTTTGTGTAATTCCTGTAAAAAATAAGTCACCATTTACATTTATTTAAGTATTCCTTTTACCTTGGCCCAAGCTATGGGATTGAGATCACACATGTATGTGGGCAAATAAACGACGGTGTGGCTCAATAAAATAAAAGTAACCAATAATAACATTATAACAATTGAGGAAGAATTCGGTCTAACAACTTCTCATTCCCTCCTGCAGGATCAAAGAACCAAGTATTAAAATTTCGATTGTTTCAATCGTTCTATAAAGCTCTGTTTTACGCATACAACTATCACAGAACCATAATATCATAGCAGACCTCACACCATTCCTAGGCGGAAATTTATCTGCTTCTACATTACTTTTACCATTGCTTCCGACATAAAACTAGTGACAAGTACGATTTTACTACTGAAATTGAGAGAAATTTTCAGCGAGTAAACGTAGCGCGAATAATATTGGAGATAAGTTGGCAACGTGACCAAGAGAGCAACGTTTGCGGGAATGTTTACGAAACTCAGGTTACACTACTGGAATATCTCTCCCTTCCCCCTCATTCCCCTTAGACCTTGAGTAGCGTTGCAACGTCTTCGCTGTTTTCTCTCTCACTCTTCTCATTCATTGATACTCTAAGAAATAAATGTGCATGCTTGTAACGCGTATATTTACTGGGAGAAAACGTGGCAACGTTGCTTTCCGCGACACTGAATACTTGCAATCTTATTGCACCCTTTGATGCCGCAAGGGTAACCATTTTAGCAGCACGATAACTGTGCTTCAGGCTTCGCGTCTTTTCATTCCTGATATACATAAAGAATTGAAACATATGAAATGCTTGTTCATGATTGGTTCCCGTCTCTCAACGTTGAAATTTGAAATATTCCAACACACTCGTAATTCGTCCTTTCAAATGTCACATGATAACACCGCTGTTGCTTGCATGTAGATATCTGTTTTCTGTTTTATGTTAATGTAGGTTGGGCTCTATTAACTTTTGCATTTATTTCTAGCCTTAGTTTGGCTTATACGCCCTCTTGTCGCCCAACAAACCATTCCAGATTCCCGGCAAGCTAACATACAGCCTTAACAAAGGCTGTTTTAAAAATATACTTGTACAAATATTACCGTTATCATAAAATGGCGGTGGATACCAATATAATCTAGAATAATCTTAACTTAAAAAATGTAATACTTTACACGTACTCGTATGTGATTTAAGACAGAGGCAAATGGGTTTTAATAGAGAGGTTGACTTAACAAGTATTTATAGTCTATAGCATAAAAAGTGCTGTAATAACTACAAACAAATTCTCAGACTTTGAGTAGATTTAGTTCGTAGTCCCAAGGTAGTAAGAACTTGTTTCGCTGCCATGCAGGCGGAAATTGTTTGCACACACCAACCAAATCACCATGTTATTTTGCACTGTCAAATATAATTACTGCACAGTTATTTAAACTTTCGTGCTGCTTTAGTATGCATAAGCATGGGTAATATAAATCGTATGTCCGTCAAATAAAAATTTGAAAAGAATAACAAAGTGAAATTGAAAGTTTTCTACTAATTTATGTTTATGGGTAAATAAATTCTAACGTATATAATCGACCAGATGTAAAACTCAGATTTAAAGACTCGTTCATGCTATTTACATCAATAAATGAAAACTTACCCACACAGAATAAATTAACAAAACACAAAAAGGTGAGATAACGGCATTACAATGAAAAGTACAACATAGCTGGAGCATTATAGGAATACTTGAAAATTTAGCTTCTGAAATTCTGCGCAAGAACTCAGAAAATCATTCATACAACGGTTGTTATCGCAATGATAAACTCCCTATCCTTCGAGTTCGGAAGTGGTATCCAATTACGACCTATGCAAATTCTGTGATCGGTGGTCAGTTCCATCTCTCGTGAAAGAAGGCGAAAACTGTTCCAATAACAACAGTTCTGCATCGCCGCAATACACAAACCTGTTTACGAAGTCGGAAATGCGTGCAGTCCGAGGTTCGCTTCCACACCTCCCCTTTGAGTCAAGAGCCTCGCTGAACAAATAATGACATCATTCATTTAAACTGCCTAGCGGTAAAGGTCAAATAACTCTGAAGGCCCGGTATTATTGTCTTAGAAATAAAGGCAATCTATATTACTTTCTCTGCTGGGAGTGAACAATTTATCTTAATGTTGCCTATCATCTGGTATTTTCTCCTAATCCAAACCTTATTCCCAGCAACCAGTTTCTTCTTATCCATTGTGCCAGCCATTATTTTCCTCTACTTGTGTTTAGCTTCATTCTTATTCTTCATTTGTCCTCTCTTTGTAAAAGTATCTTTTGTCCCATTTAGCATTCCCTACTTACATTCGCATTTCAAAAGTTTGCAATTATTGTGTTACACTCCGCTCTTCGCTAATGTCTTCTTTAGTATTTTCATCAACAGTTAACGCAAGATTTTTTCTTGGTTAAATACTTAAAATAACTATTTACTTGTAATTAAAAGGAATCTTTTTGAAAATCAGTGATTGCCTTTACTGATCAACAAATTTTAGTGCCTGGTAGTAACCAAGTATTTTTACTTTTTCTACTACGTATAGGAAGTAGGGGAGGAATTGTAATCGATCCAAAACTGTTGTCAAGATTTCATCGGATATATACTACGGTTTGAGTCCGTCTGAATACAAAAAAGCTGTGTGTATGCGCGCGCGCGCGTGTGTGTGTGAGAGAGAGAGAGAGAGAGAGAGAGAGGGGGGGGGCGCGTCTCAGTTAAAGATCAAGGTTGGTATTTATGTTTAATGTCTTTCAAGAATACGATACGAAGATTTTGAACAAAATTCCTCCACCCTAAACTACCCTTTACATAGAAAATGACTAATGATTTTGAGAAAAATGCTACATTTTAAAATATTTTTTTAACAAATGAAATGTATATTTTAAATTTTCTGACTGCAGCCCATGTAGTTCTGTTTGCTCTTGATAACTTGCATAACTATTAAACCGTAAGAGATAGAGCAAATCTTACTCTACCAAAAATGTAGATCTTGTTAAAACACACACGTTATGCCCAAATATATTTTTTGTGGAGTGAACCATTTCGGAGATATTCTTTGCTTTTTATGTGAGTTTTACAATACTTGAACTTGTTCACTTTTTGTGAATAACGTTCTCTGCAAAGAGAACGGGATTTCAATGCCTTCATAATATAGCGGCCAGCTTTAAAAGATTTGACTACTGCTCAAAGCCTACTGTAGGCCATGTCAAGGTATTTGATTTTTATGATACTGATTTAAGGAATTAGTAATTAAGCTTATTACTTGGTGACATATATACATATTTCTTGTTCGCTTAAGTTTAGAAGATACATACTAGCTTGTGGAAATATTAGTAAGAAGATTTTTATATCCAGGAATAATTAATTACATTTATTGAGGCGTATACATTGTGCTGGTTTCGAAATGGCGATATTTACGTTAATAAATTTTCTAACCTCATTCTTATGAAAGAATAGACGTAATTGTCACTGACAGGCAGCAAAGTAGGGGATTAATTCTTGACCCTGCAATTCGATTTGAAAAAAAAAAATATATATATAGACCAAATTAAGGAGGTTGATAAGGGAAAAAACTACTGAGCCTTGCATTCCTTATTTAAGAGACAAATACTTCTTCCTTACCCGATTACCCTCCCTTTATGTAGGACTTACAAGCCAGCCTAGGGTCAGACGCCTATCGGGGAGCACAGGAACCTATGGACCGGACAAAGTGAAGATCTTGAAGCGAGTGATCAGCCAAGCACCAGGTATGATAGCGAGTAAGAGGATGATGTAAAATGCAGGTGAAATAGATGATTGGAAAGGTGATGATGGAGCAATTGGTGGAATGAGTAGTGGGGAAAACCGGAGAACCCGGAGAAAACCCGTTCAGACGCCGCTTCGTCCATCACGAATACCACATGCGAGTCCGTGGGATTGAACCCGGGCCGCCTAGGTGAAAGGCGAACGGTCTAACCGCTCGGCAAGAGACAAATACAAAATTTCAAACTAGGAAGTGATTGGTCTACTTTCGGTGCTCGTGGAGTGATTACTAAATTTACTGTTAATTTGTTCCGACTTTTTGAATTGCAATTAAGTGTTTTAGAAGTGTTTGCAAATTATCCGTGCTTAGTTGTAATTTGATTAAAAAAAAAAAAAAAAAAAATTATCCGTGTTTCTTTGTACATTTTACACAATTATCTGTATACTACACTAAAATAAGTAAATAAAACATTTTAAAATGGTTAGCTGTCCTATTTCCAAAATGTATAATAATTTTGTACATTATTACACTTTATCTATCAAATATTTTTACGTTCTACGATTTTTTATTCTTTATCATTCATACTCGTATTTAAAATTGTCTTTTTCTACAGGTCTATTAGCAGACGTGTCTTTATGACAATCCTAAAATAGAACAGCTATGTAACTACTGGATTTTCTCTCATATTCCCCTTACACCTATAAGAATACTAGCAATAATTTCTGCAAATCTTTGTCTCGACTGACACGGAGAAGATAAAGGAATAAGTGTGTGTAGGAACAGTTAGTACAAGAATAGAGAAAGACATATGAGTGTAACACATTCGATATTTTTAACAGATTAAGTTGTATAGCCGCGTGTGGTCGAAATGGAGGCTTTGACTTAACTCATTTTATGTGTCTGTTGGTTTTCATTAGATTGTATTTAAGCGTTTGATTTATTTTGACATGCAGTTTATGTTTATGTATTAATACCAGACATCAGCACACTCATAAACGTTCACTCGCTACGCCACGCGCCGCCTACGCTACTAGCGTAGTCCATTATAACAACAAAGAAGCATTCCACTTTGGAGTGAACAAAAGATCGTACCATTGTTTACAGCTTTTGTAGAACTTCCTGGAAGTTTTCAAATGCATATTTCCACACATCCTGTGTTTTATTTTATAGTAAATGGCATTTTAATGTTGGTACAATTGACAAAACATTTGGGGAATATTGCATCCCGCATATTTAAACCCAATTACCACAAAATAATGTGTTTTTCCTTTCCCTATCAGTTGCCTTTTAGGTAGGAGAAGTATTTCACTCAAAGTCGATATGTAGATTTCACCAGATATAGCAGGGCCGGGGAACTCGCGGAATAGCTTGAGCGAACCTAATTTTTTTACCTGCTATACACAGTTTTCAGTGCAAGTTGAATGGGTGCACGGCACCAGTTGTCCAGGCCTGTACATGTTTTGAGAATCCCTGGATTTTAATAAACGTATGTGTGTATAAGAGAGTAAGAGAGAGAGAGAGAGAGAGAGAGAGAGAGAGAGAGAGAGAGAGAGAAAATATGAAAAGTCAGATAAATATTGAACTTTGCACTCAAGTTCAGCATCTACCAAGGATGCGACATGAAGATTTTCAACGAACTTCCACAATTCTGTAGCATTGAAAATGTACCTATATATTTTTTTCCAAAAGTTGATTAAAATGCTATGACCTTAAAAATATGTGTATTACATTATTGTATTGTATGTCTTGAATTTTCTGTGAACAGCCTATAAACTCGCCTTCATTCGCAACGAATTCTGTATAATATATTAGTGACCGCCTCCTTAGCGCAGTTGGTAGCACGTCTGCCTCTGGCGCGGAGGATCCTCGGTACCGGCATGGGATTTTTTTCCCCGCTGGGAGGTCTGGTACGGGGTGCACTCAGCCTTGATGAGCTATCCTGATAGAAAGGTAGCATCCCTAAAAGGTCAAGTAGTCGCCTTACGGTCGGGAGAGTCGGCGTGCTGATCCTTGCCACCCCAACGTGCACTCCTCCGTGGCCTTGGCTGCAGCTGGAGGACGCAGCAGCCGGGCGAAATGAGGGTAACCTCTGTATAGAGGAGATGCCCTAGGGATTATTATAATGTAAACTACAGTACGTTTACCATTCCCGGACAGATACTGCACGACTTAGCTGGCAGTCGCACGGCTCGTCTGCTAGTCACAAATGCATGGACGTCTAATCAAATATCAAATCACATTAGCAATTTTCAGAATAAACACAAAACATGCCTTATCACAGAGATGTTGGAAATGCCATCCATCTGTATCAATGCATCTGAGGAAATTTTCATTCACACGCATTAGTTCAACTTCCGAAGTAGGGTTAATTTCTCTCCTGGTATTTCGTTTTAATTTTGTCTTCTGAAGGCGCCTAAGAGATTTTCGAGGTGATCGAAAAAGAGGAAGAGGAAAGAGAATAATCTGATCATGAAGTGATCCCTTGGGGACTGCAAGCAATGTGAAGTTACACCTTGAAGTGGTTACTAGCCCGTTTCCAAGGTGGGTTTTTGTTCGGGGTTTCTCCCTAGACTGCTTTCACCCAGCTTCGGACCTCAGCGTGCCCCCGTTTAATTTGGGAGTGTTCTCCCCTATAACTTCTGCGGGCTAGCTTGGGTCGAGGATCAGTCGCTTCCACTAGCAAGTTAGGGGTGGGGGTAGAAAACATTTTGCGGTCACAAACGGTGGAAGTTCGCCTCTCAGTTTGTCTTGTGCTGTGTTCAGTGTCCGACTACTTCAGAGTGAGCGCAGATGAAGGAGCTATTACTACTTGTTCACAATCCACCACTGATTGGATGAAGGGGATCGAGCTTCTCCCACCTTCCCCATAACACCAACGCCAGAGGGCTGAGTACTTGCTTCTCTTTTCAACATATCTTTCTCTTTCTTTAGGACAGAGACAAGATAAACCGCAGAGGGTGTAGATGATTTGTCTTCCTGGACTTTTGAGCCCCATCTGCCAAGTGTTTTCTTTCAGGTTCTCTCCCTTAGCCTTTGAAAGTTCACCTTAAAAAATATAAAGGCAAAACAAT
This sequence comes from Tenodera sinensis, assembly GCA_030765045.1. Classification (NCBI taxonomy): domain Eukaryota; kingdom Metazoa; phylum Arthropoda; class Insecta; order Mantodea; family Mantidae; genus Tenodera; species Tenodera sinensis. The sequence goes on along the minus strand of CM060968.1, from coordinate 89,767,944 downwards.
ATAATACGGAAATAAGCACACAAAAAACTAAATGCTTAACAGTATCGAAATAATCGAATGGTAAGTCGCCATTGGGGAATTAGTCTCTGATGCGAGACTGTCTTTGTGGTTTACCAGGAGAAAAGTACGAATCGGTTGGAGAATTCGATATCATTGTGCCAGGTTGTCACAGCAGTTTAATGGTTACAGCACCCGCTGGTTAGCGGAAGATTCAAATCCCAGCTGTAGCATTGAATTTTTCAGTTCCGATTCTACCTCCCAAGTCACTGAGATACAAATTAGAAAGTGGAGAGAAAAATTATTGAACAGATTTCAGAATTTAATTATTTAGGTATTCAAATAACAAGCACTAAACATTTAAATAGAGAGTAGTAAAACTGCCGATAAGGCAGCGCCGATATCAGGATGCATAAAAGATATAGTTTGGCGAAATAAGTACGGCAGTAAAGTCCACATTTATAAAACAATAGTTACACTAATCTTAACTTATGGAGCAGAATCAAAACAAATATAAGTACATGCGAATTGAAAACATTAAGAACAATTCAAGAAAAAACTTTATTAGATAAAATACACAATGCAGAAATTAGAGAAACTTGGCAAATTCAGGATATAACAAAATATATTAATGAGCGACAGAACACAGTAACAGGAGGGAAACAACCGTCTAGTAAAAAGAGCCAAAGAAGGAAGACCTTTAGATGGGAAAAGGACAAGAGGAAGACACGCTAGGAGATGGATTGACAGAATTCATAGCTCATCCGAGGAATAAAAGGGGAAGTGAACAGGAGATTATCCTACACACGAAGAAGAAGAACTCTCATTTTGTATAGGTATTCATATAATCAGTTTTTGAATCTTCATTGTCTACTGCTTTTCTCTACGAAAAGGATAAGAAAGAAGGAGGGGAAGAAGGAGAAGGAGGAGAAGAAGGAGGAGACGGAGGAGGAGAGAAGGATAAGGAGGAGAAGAAAGTGAAGGAGCAGAAGGAGAAGAATGAGATGAAGGAGGAGGAGGAGGAGGAGGAGGAGGAGGAGAAGGAGAAGGAGAAGGAGAAGGAGAAGAAGAAGAAGAAGAAGAAGAAGAAGAAGAAGAAGAAGAAGAAGAAGAAGAAGAAGAAGAAGAAGAAGAAGAAGAAGAAGAAGAAGAAGAAGAAGAAGGTTTTTGGCAAGAATATATTGCGAGATTATGGAAACAATAAGAGTGGCTTCGTTGTTTTGTTTTATTACACCACTTTCGCTGAGAAAAAATGAGTGTGTAGCATGTTACAACAGTAGAAGTTAGCGTCAGCGGATTCAAATGGATTTGAATCGGTAAGTGCTTCCATGCAACACAGTTTCGATCCGATCCCATTAAATAAGCGAATCGGATACAGTGGTTGGGCTTCGTTTGAATCCGCGTTTCCATGCGGTATTCAATTCGGAAAAAGAACTCAAATCGACTTGAAGTCGTCAAGGAGACGCAGTAATTGTATAACAGTAATATAAACCGAGTTTCTGCACATTAAAATCCGACGTACCAATTACAAGGCGTTACTTAAGTAACTGGAGATAAAAAAGCAATTGGGAAACTATCGCAGCGCGTAGTCAGCGTTAAAAAAAGGCTTACTAAAATCGCTCTCTTTCCCTCTCTGCCCCTCCACTGACCATAACCGTGACAGCTGCTTGGCAACTGTTCTACTCAATTGTTTCCCGAAAAATTTGTGGCCCGGCTAGCTCAGTCGGTAGAGCATGAGACTCTTAATCTCAGGGTCGTGGGTTCGAGCCCCACGTTGGGCGTAAATTTTTATCACAATGAAATAAAACCGTTTAATGTCCCTCTCATGGGAAATTGCACCGTACTAAAAAGTTCGCATAATTGAGAGAATAAATGGGGAAAGATTGGAAGGAGAAGAAGAAGCACTATTCTTAGAGTTCATCTTAATTAAGATAAATGTTCGGAGAGTGATTGTGAATGCACATTTTACTATAGTTAAAAAGGTAGTACGGTTGAAGTGATGTTCATATGATTAAAAAGCGGGTCGCTGCCTTTAAAACTCCACTCATTGCATCACTACGAGAAACAATAGAACAGCTACTTAAAATTTTAAAAATATAAGAAGTATTTGAAAAGTTAAACGAATCACAAGGAAAATCTAGGAAATGGCTAATGCCACAAAAATTAACATAAAGCTTGTGTTTTAACAAGATCTACACTTTTTGTATAGTAACCTTTTCCCATTCTTGTGGTTAACCAGTTATACAAAAGGATACAGAATTCATTTAGACGCAAGAGGACTTAACAATCCATTTCTAGATCATTCAAAACATGCACTTTATTTAACAAGCAAATATCTTGAGTGGTAAAAAAATATTTTCTTCGTTAACACTCTGTCAATTGCCAGAAGCATATCACCGTCGCCGGTGTGCCGGAATTTCGTCGTGCAGGAGTTTTTTTATATGCCCGTAAATCTGCTAACACGAGGCTGTCGCTTTTAAACAATTCAAAATTATCAGTCTGGACAGGCGCGACTTGACAGACCGACTTCAGTCATTTGGTGAGTATTTAAATAAAAATAATTAGAGCCGTTTTTTTAAAAAATCACAAATAACAAAACACTTTTCCACAAAAGTTTGGTACACTCACTTCCATTTATGGCCCCCCCCCCCCCCCCGCAGCTTTGGGAGGCATTCTACAGGCATTTACAGGTAGAGTAGGTATAGCAAGTTGGAGGTATCTGTATCTGTTTACCTTTTGGTCCATGCCGTGGCGTCGTGTTTTACGTGCATAGTTCTAGATTATGCATATATGACTTCCAGCAATGTCTTCAAATGGTAAACTGACTTCCCACACATCCACAATTCTTCCTCGATGCACCTCCGCAATATTTGCATATACCGCGTCAGCAGTTCAATTCTACATCCATTTACTTGAAAATTGGCACACTTGATATGAATAAATAAATGGCTGTGCGAAAGCTCTATGTTCTAGCTTAAACAGTTTATCAGATAATAGAATTAAATATTTATCATTAGCAAACAAACATTTTAAAACTTCACATTTCTCAGAGAAGCATACTAGTGGCATTTTCTAATACTTAAGTAAACTGAAAATAAATGAAGTATTTGATTAAAGTTGATGTTATTACTTTCGGAAAAATACCTTTTTTTGTTTTTATGAAGTTGTTACTGTGTAAATTCCTTTTCTTTTCAGCGTAAATTATTTTTGGAAGCCAATGAATAAAGCGACCATCAAATGCATATTTGAATATTTAGAGATTATGTATGCTAATTTACACTCAAATCATGACAAAGCTGAAATGTAAGGAATGTCTACATTTCATACAAAATGCAAAACTGATGGCGGGGGGGGGGGGGGCGGGGGAGCTCAATGTTGTTAAAATGAAGCGCACGGGCGACTAAAACATGTCGCTGGACTTTTAAAAATGGCAGACCGGGAAAAATGTTTGGTCTCTAGAATATTTATGTGATGTAATTAAAAAACCGAAAATGCCATTTTCACCTAAAATTTCAGTCCTAGATTTCTTAACAGACACCCAATGCTAACTTTTGTTTCCGAAACGCCTTGGTGGTAGAGGGCAGGTCGACCATGTGCTTTTTATTAGGAAGGGCTGTGCTGGCACTTCCCCACGAATGCGCAGTTGTAACAAAATAAGCTACTTTGTTGACATTTAGCGATTTATTTTCCATATAAGAGAGTGTCTTAAAATGGGAGGAGGGTGAGTCACAGGTTATCGAAGTGATAACATCTACTTTTTTTTGTAGTTTCATTTGTATAGCCCCATTTAACTCCCTGGGTCAACTCGGAGGCTTTGACGTGAGAAACAAATGATGTTTATTGCTCACTGAACTGTAAGGTTTATTTAACGTTGATTTTTATTATTCACATTCGCTCCCACATTCAGGCTTGTTTTGTGGAGATAGTAAATTAATCTCCAGGTTGAGAAAAATTTCCAAACCCAGCCGAGAATCGAACCCCGAACTTTTGCGTGAGAAGCAAGAAAGCTGACCACTTGACCACAGTGGCATTGTCTACTGTAATATGCACTCTTTGCTTAGAGCATCTTTCTTGCGCATTCGCATTTCTAGATCAAGTATCAAAATTTTACCCACTTTCTTTTAAAAGGATAGTTTTGGATTGGGGGAGGGGATACCGAAAATCTTTGGTCGTTTCCTGGAAGATGCTAGACTTAAATATCCACTTTGGTATTTGCACACTTCAGTTTTATTTTCACAGATAAACACACAAATATATAGTTCAGAGTAGGTCAAAACATGTATTTAAGATGAACTTTCAATATAAACTTTTTGAGTGGAATGCAGTACTTTCCCCGGTTACTACATTTAAGTGATAAAGAACGTAAAACGTTCTGTACTTCAAGTCTTAATGGTATTTCTTTTGACGCGGGTGTCAAAATGAACAAATTGTTGCTGGTTTTATTTTTAAACGTGTGCAGTTTGCACGTCTAACATATTTTATGTGGATGTAGGACAGTAAGAAGGAAATTGGTAAAAAGAGTATTTATTATTTTCTGAAAACACACTGCAAAACTCTGGAAAACAGAGTGACATCTGGACAGTAATCGAGTGGCTAAAGTGCTGTATGCAAGACATTCTCTAGTCGCTGTTGCGGACAGGAATAGAAGTTACTTTCATTAGCTCACCTGCAGTAATGTCCAAGGATACAGACGGCAGCAGCACACGCAAACAAGCACCACTATAGACACTGTCCGGCCGCTGAATGAAACTCCCTCGCCGATAGGAAGTCATCTGTCATAGCGCTATCAAGTCGTCCCGCCAGCAGGACAAACACTGTGACCATTTTACCTACGCGACTCATGGCGTCGCGCGCGGAGGGGGCGGAACTCACTAGCCCGGTTCTGCTCTTGCCTGGGGAACGTGGGTAGAGGGCGTTACATTGCATCCTTCCTACTCTCACGTGCAATTGATTAGGTACCGTGTCCAGCATTGGCCAAAGATTTGCACCCATGCATTCCGACATGCACACAACAATTCGCGCAAGCTAGTTATCAAGAGTTATGTCTCTGGCACTTCTCACAGCAGAAATAGTTTTAGGGAAATAGTGAAAAGGTTCTACTAAATTGGTTTGGAAAGACTATCTGCAAATTACGCCCCCGCAATCCCAAAGGGCATGATTTCGCCCGAAATATATTTTTAGGAGTTCCCTGATTTCAATAGAAACAGATCTGTGGTGTGTGTGTGTGTGTGTGTGTGTGTGTGTGTGTGTGTGTGCGCGCGCGCGCGCGCGTGTGTGTGTGTAATATTCGTCCAGCTTTTCCTTTTTGAGTATTGTTCACACAAAACACAAACACAGACACACACAAACACGCACACACATGCATATACACAAAGCACGCGCAAGTACCTAATTTTCTTTTTTCCTTTAATTCTTCTCCGTCTTCTTCATCTGATTACCCTCCCCGCATAGAGCAGACATCCCCTAGGACTTAAAACCCTGTGCCTAGGGTCAGATGTCTGTCGGGGAGCAGACGAACCCATGGATCAGAGTAAGACCTAGAAGCACCAGTTATGAGAGTGAGGAAGAGTTTGATTTGAAATGCAGGCGAAATGGATGATTGGAAATGTGGCGATGGAGCAGTTGGTGGAATGGGTGGCGGGGAAAACCACAGAATCCGGAGAAAACCCGCCCAGACGCCGCTTCGCCCACCACGAATATCACATGCGGGTCTCTGGGATCGAACCCGGACCACCTTGGTGATAGGCGAACGATCTAACTCGGCACCGCCTTCCCTTTAATTCAAGAGGGCCTAAAAGCAAGTATTTCCGATGAAATGTCGATATCGATACTTTCACTGGAACCTACAATAGCTAGTGCTAGAGAGAGTAAAATCTTATGCAGAGATGCAAAAAAGTGACACCACGGATCGTTCTCCTCTTTCCACCCCCTCCACTCGCTTTGACTTAGTGGCGTGGCCGTGCAGGGTAAAAGTGACTAGCAACTTTATTCATAAAGAGAGATGTGACAGTCAGCTGTTTATACAAGCTGCTTGTAGATATAGCTATGTATTAGATAGCCAGGAAAGAAACAGACGCAGCTCGTAGTTATGTTGAAAATTGGAACCTCTCGGAGAAAAGCGGAGTTCTTGCTCCGCACCGATTGCAAAGAATGAATGAAAAAAGTTATTTGGGCATGTCTTTCAACATGCCCTGGCTGTTCAGGGACACCCCTCTTCAGCCTAGTAATATAGTTTTTGATGGTCGTGTGGCGGATTTCAGTGGCGTGTGCGTATATGTTTGTGTGTTGGTGTTGTGGTTTTTATGTGGGTGATGATGGTGTGTTTGGTCATCCCTAGCTGCGTGGCTCGTCTTCTACCCGCGAAGAAAGAGTTTTTATGCTGGATTTTTTGTCCAATTTGTGTGTCTGCTGCAACGGCTCGTCGGTAACTTTTATATGTTTGTGTATGTGTGTTTATGTGTTTGTTTTTAAATTTTGTGTATTTGTGTTTACTGTGTGTTTAGATGTTTTGGAAGTGTTGTAGGTGTGCTTGTAGTCGGTCTTGTTCCTGTTGCTCGTATTTGTCATATACGTCAATTAGTGTTATGAGAGGAGGATTTTTGTCTTTTTCTGTTTGTGTTATTGTTTTCATTTTTTGCGCGGTGTTGATGAGTGTTCTTCTGTATTGTCTGGTGTGTGCATTATGGATGTATTTTATCATGAGTTGGGCTAAGTGTGTATCTATGGGTATTGTGTGTGTGTAGTTGTATAGTGTTTTTGTTTTAAATGAGGGTAATAGTTTATGTGCAGTTCTGAGGCACCTCCTCTCGAAGGATTTGATTTTGTCCATTACTTCTGTCGTGATCAGTGGCATAGTGGCTACGGCTGCATAAGTCAGTTGCGGTCTTATAATTGCGTTGTATAGTTTTCGTAATATTTGTGGCGTGAGTCCTCGTCCGTTTAGTCGTGCTAAGTAGGTTAGTGTGGAGTGGACAGGTCGTGTTTTGTTAAGTAGTCGCATGTAGTGTGTCTTGATTTTAAGTTGGTTATGAATGTGTATACCCAGATACTTTATGATCGTTTTGCATGGTATTTGTTGTTTGTTGAAGGTGAGGGTGGCTGTTTTATATGAGTGTTTCATGATTTTCCTTATCACAATGGCTTGTGTTTTTTCTGTGTTTATGCTGATTCGCCATTTTTGAGTCCATTTGAGGAAGGTGCGGAGTTGTTTTTCGAGCGCAATCCATTGTCGTATTTATAATCTATTTCAGACTACAGTGATTCTGTTATAAACATATGGGAGGGGAAAAAGAGAGACAGAGATACTGAAAAGGAACGCTCTTAGGCCGCTGATTGTTGGAGCGAAATTCGTGGGTGTTTCTTTTATTTTTTATCGTATAGTAACCCAAGAAGAACCTTACTACTAACAGCGCATCCTCGAAGCAAGACGGATGGGTTTTATTTTGTTTTCGTTCTTTTTTTTTGGGGGGGGGGGGGAGAGGGGAGGGGGGGTAGCAGCGGTAAATGTATGCGCTCGTGAGAAACAAAAAATGAGCAATTAGAATATCGCTTGTACGCAGATCAAATTTAAATTTGTAACAGCACATGTTTCGAAAGTGGCTTAAGGCCAAAATTGATAATGCGTATTTTAATGGCATCTTCATATCTCCTGAAACACAATCTTTTATCAATTACAAGAATAATAATATGAAAGTCAAAAGACGAAAATTTTCAAACAAGTTGCGATGGGTAAATCTGAAAATCTTTGTCTTATTTAACTGGACGATGTTCTATTTGTACATAACATCACATTTCTAGGACTCAAAGAAGGGTTATCACGATTCAAGGGGCTTTATGATGAAATCGCGGGTTTAGAACTTTAGGTGTCATACCTTTTTATCTCTTATTAATGCCACTGTTTCAACAATTAAATAGTATCACTTTACTGCTTCATCTAAATTAGTTTTATCTAGAAATAGCTTCTTTTAGATCACATTATGTGCGTGATACAGAAAGGGTTAAACCAGTACTCTTTGCCACGAATAAAAATATGCACCAACGTTGAAACCCACATACTTTTCTGTAAGAACTAAACTGTTACAACACATTCCTTTATATTATATATATATTATTATTATTATTATTATTATTATTATTATTATTATTATTATTATTATTATTATTATTATTATTATTATTATTATTATATTTATATTATTGTTATTATTTATCGTTCTTTTTTATTTATTTTATATTATATTATTTTTATTGATTATCGTTCTTTTTTATTTACTTATTTATTTTATTTTTTATTTATTTATTTTATTTTTTTTAATTTTCGATTGGTGTAGTACGGCATCACATTCCCTGCATAGCATTCGAGTCCTCAACAGGCCCTCGTCGTACAGGAACTGCATGCATGCCTCTTCATTTAAGCACAGAGGCGCCAAATCCAATATACTGATAAACCTAGCCATTGCACTAGTTGCTTCTAAGAAGGTCAACAGTATACTGCCGACTCCCGCAAAAACATTCAAACTTACTATTGGCAACAAACTCCTAGGGACATTCTGGTGTTGGCAGCGCTGAATTAACACAGCAACTTCGGCAAATTTCGTGACCATTCGTACACACTGCCGAGTGGGACTTCGCCGAAATTCTGACCAAGTCATCGCGTAAGCTTAACTAAACAATATCCTTCCGTTTCGGCTCTACTAAAATGTATAGTTATGTAATGTTTATAATTATATCGAAATGATATTATGCAATTGTAAATACATTTAATTATTCACAGCTCCCATTATCCCAGAAGAGATTGCAGATTCTGTGTCTGCATCACTCTTATAAGGCAGTGTTTAAAACAAAACTGACTGAAAAGCTACAAACATACCAACAAACAGAAGAACAATCCGATAAATTTGTTTCCATGGTTAGGGTGATCGTGTTTTCTTTTACATTATCTCAGATGGTTCTTAATCGTTGTTAGTATCCTATGGTGCTGGTTCTGAATCCAAACATGAATAAGACTACCGTCCAGGATTTTAGTCCAAATTAATGGCACCTGCTATTAATAGTATAATATGCAACGAGACTGTAATGGTAGTAATTAAGATGCAAGTATGTTTATAAAATAAGCGGAGCGAGTTTCATAATTTTCACATAAGCATCTTAATTACTACCATTATAATCAAGCTTCATACGCTATTTATTCCCGAGCATGTGTCTATCTTTAAAATATTTATAAATTGTTATAAATATTTTACGCTTACCTTAGTTGATAAGTACATGCACCTTATCTTGCGCAATAAAACAGCTGACAGGGTTGTGATATTCGTGCAGACGCGAAAATATTGGCATTTGATTTCAAAATAGAGTAGTGAGTCCACAAGATTGATGGCTTCATATTTTGAGGCAATCCTTCGAAGTACACCAGCAATACATTTTGTGAAAAGGAGGTTATGCATTTTGATCTTCTCCAGTCCATGAATTAAGCACGGAATTTTTCGCACGTAGTTTTTGATTTTTGTGGCAATAGGTTATTAGTCACGTCGCGTGTCTTTGCAGAAATTTCCGGCGCTGAAAGTTGCTTCTCACTGTCATTCGTGTCCGACATTTTCACTCGTACTTTTTCTAAACTCGCGCTAGTGGTTCTTCGATTGAACGTGCGAGAGTAATCGATTGTTGCGCTTTCTTCTGATCGGTGGAAATCTGCTTCTAATTAAGAATGAGATATATTAAGATTTAAGATGTAGCTGGCAGACGTATAAATACAACACTTAGGCATGCTCGAGCACAAATAAATTTAACATATTAATTACTTACATAGAGCTTCCAATGTAGGAATGGATGGGTTTGCTTAAGTTCATGCAATTTTACAATAAAAGCACCTTTTTTTTCTTTCAATTTTTTTTTCTCTTTTTATTGTTTCCCACTGGATTACCTACAAAACAGGAGGGGAAGATGTTCTGAATACAACTGACCATGTGCAAAAAACATGAATGTTAATATTTTCTTATCTGGCCTTTTTTTCTGCTAAGAAAGCATGACAGATTCTTGAATGGAGTTACACTCACTCGTTCTACTTTAAAAACAGACCTCCATACACAACCAATGCTATCTAAAAACCTAACCTTACCACAGAGAAGGAGACTGTGCTGAAGTAGGAACAAAGCTTAAAATTATTTCATTTTTTTGCTTTTTCTTTTTTGGTGTTACATTAAACTACATCACACTTGGACATATGGTATTTCTTAAAAACCAACACTAATAATTTGAAATATTACTTATTTCAATGTATTTTGATAAGAATTGGATGTGATCAACTAATATTATAGCTTAGTTACAGTGAATGTCATTTAAATTAAGTACACATTTTGTTATTGCTACTGTGACTCCCCCTCAGAAGCAAAATCTCTTGTTGGTACTGTAATTGTAAGAAACAGTAATGAGAATAACTATAAATTACAAGCAATTTATATGGACTTTTACTGCAGTATCAGATGCATGTTTTACACAGTTTCATGCAATGGTTTGTGCTCTTGTTTATACATGCTTATTTTCACACTATCTTTTTTATATTTTACTTGCACAGTATTATAAGTGATCTAGACGAACTTTAAAGAAAATCTTAAAATTGTAGTTCTCTCCTTTATGTACTGAAGTGGTCAATTTACAATGTTTTCGGCCACCAGGTGGGGTAAGGGCACATTCGTGCAGGAAGCAGCATGTGGTGATGCACACAGTAAGTATGCAAACTGTGCAGGTGACGTTGAGCATTCTACTCTCTATTACAAGTGAATGGTAAAAGAGGGCACAGTATTACTGCTGCAAAACTTATAAAAGAAACATACAATAAACACAAAATATATGCTGTTGATGAACTAGCTGATAAGCACTGCCAATAGTTGTTAAGACTGCCACCTTATTGTACTTTGAATCCCATAGAATATTTATGGTCAGAAATAAAAAGAAACATTGCAACCAATAATGTCCTCGGAAGAAAAAATGTTACTCAATGCAAGCCTTTGTTCAAAATACTATAACAGATATTGAAAACAAGAATCATGGGCCTAACTACATATGCCATGTTGAACTAGAATACAAAATATTGTTCCTTTGAAGGTGTAATGGAAAACAGCCAGCGCCTGGTAATTATCTATAAGACGACGATACATTTTCAGAGGATGATCATTAATGTCACATAAATTTCATGGTATAACTAATACAATAAAACACTGTGTATATTTTACTGTTTTACTCATTACTGCACTTCCCTGATATATTCTCTGGCCTATAGATTCAGGTTTCTTATTTACAATCATGTCAAAGCAATTTTCAGCCAAATAGATACTATAAACAAAGTTCTGATTATGTTGCATAATAAGGACTATATTGCAATGCCGATATTTCAACTGCTCACACCTGACACACAACCAACATGTGCCAAATCTGACATAGTGGGAAGGTCAGGATAACTTAATCCCTTCTGCCTCCATCAAGCCCTGGCCGAAAAGAATACAAGTGGACTGTGTCCTATCTTCTTTATATACTGCACATAACATGAAATACACTGACATAAATTACAGATCATCGCCAATCAATAACATGTTGTATCGTCCAAAAACTAATGACATACGAAACAAAATTAAGTAAAAATTTTGTCTACACTCAACAAATAAATAGAAGATTAATGCAAAGTTTTCTCTGAAGTGAACATTTCAAATTAGAAACCTAAATTCTTGGTTGATATGACATTATTTTTACCAGTACATTTCTTTGCTATTTACTCTTTATTATACCATAAGAGCTTACACTCTTTCTCAAGTGAAAAAAGTTATATTAATTGTGGGATTCTTAACAGACTTTATATTTTATATATATTATGTGTGTGGATAAGGTAATTTTGAAACTTTCTTTGAAATATTTTTATGGCTGCTTTAAACTAAATTATAATAGCAAACATGATGAGATGATAATTAGGACAGAACTTAGGCTGTGTAGATAGACATAGGCAGCATGGGCTCATGAACAGAAGGTCTGCAGTTCAAATCCTGCTGGACAGTCCTCCCTGACTGCAGCCATTTTCAGATTTTCCTCAATCCTTATTTTTGGCAAATAACAGGGAGCTACCCTAAGCTTAGGCCTGAACATCTCCTTCCAAAAAGTCTTGCACTTATATATTCAAGCTATGAGCAGTTCTAAAAATTGAACACAAAGTTCTGAGGTGATATGCGAGCACACCATTGGAATGTGGGAAACAGCCTTACATTAAATGCAATAGTAAATGCTGACAGTCAAAATGAGCATGTAAGCCAACAAATCAAGCAATTTTATAATTTTTACAAACAGCAGGTCTTAACAGTGCGAACAAGTAGAAGACAACTTATATCTGAACCATTTTGTGCAGATATATATTTAAAGGTAATCAAATTGAGTTTTTATTTATGGACATTCTTTAACTGCAATTTATATTTGGCACGAAAGACTGCTTTATTTTGCTCAGAGGCCTCTTTATCAGGCTTTAGATTCTTTTACGTGCAGCAAATCCACAATAAAGGACCATTGTCTTTACCTCCCGTCTGAAGGAAGCCATGTTAAGGATTTTTACACCTGAAAAAAAATCAAGCAGCCTTGCAGCCTCTGCTGGGTTTAAAACCGTGATCTTGGGAACAGCAACTAAGCTTGTTACCCCTAGACCATGGAGGATGATTATAATTAGGGGTACTCAACTACAAGGTCATAAATGCATTTTGCGCAGAACAAAGTGTAATATATATACATACATATGTTTTTTAAGATAACCTGGTTCTGTGGCCTTGGAAATATCTGGTCTCAGCAGGCCAGTCGGAGGCCAAAATATGCATATGAATGAACACTGGTGTATTGGCTGACATCTAGAATACGAAGCTTTTGCTGTAATGAAGTGAGCCTATCACTACTTGAGTACACATTTGTATTCTATTTCAGATGTAATGTTCATGTTGAAAAATATTGATATAGTAATTAACTGGACATGTTCCACTTAATTGTATGTGTTTTACTTGTGTTAAAAACAACACAGGTAATGTGAAATTTTATTATACATAAAAATAATTGCCTGTTAACATCTTGTTAACATTTTAAAACTTGCAATAAAAGTTCTAAGGAGGAAAGAACTTTTAAATTATTTAAAGTTTAATGTCCTTTAACCTGGGAGTTCATATTGGACAGTGAACAAAATGGCTAAAAGGGGTCCAGTGTCCTTAGAGCTTAGAGTGACGTGTTATTTGTCTTATCAGAATAAGGGAAACCCTGAATAATACCTTATACAGATAAATTAACCATTTTTGCATGTTCCTTTAGCTTTTGATAATCATAAACAGTACATGCTTCATAGTAAAGGTTTAAAGTGGCAAACATTAACCTGTATATACTGTCACATGACTGGAGTCTTACTTCACATTCACATCCACGTAGTGGTTTTGGTATACTCACAAACCAGGGAAATATTTTTCATTTATATTTCATTTATGGTGGAATGGGTAGGAATACAAATGTAATAACACTGAAGTTACAGACTGCACAAACTTGTCCATTATATGTTCATGTATAATTCTTAAGGGAGAATGTCAAAGAAAACCATACAAAATTGAAAAACAGCTTATTGCCTCTAAGATTTTTGCTGTCACACTGCCTTTAATGCCTAGTATTACAGGTTATTATAAGTCCTAAATCCCAGTATAGCTGTAACAAACAGCATTTAACAAAGGAGAAGAATGGTGTTACTTTCTGATGTTCGAAAAGTCTTCCCTAACAAAAATGTCTTGTACTTTATACAGTCAGAATAACACAGAATAATTTTAAGGCATAGTTAAGGGGTTCTATTTGTGCGTTTTCTTATAGTGAATGTATGTCTGTAAAAATTTTGTTATCGAGCTTGAAAACATTAACTTTTTCAATCGTTGCATCAGGTTAGATGAAATTCTGTCATACAGATCCCCTTTCCACATTGGGATATTGCCTATGTTTTGTTTTCTTTACATTTTGGAATATCACTTGTATTCTGCTTTTAATGTTGTTTATATTACCATCAATCTAAAACCTCCATTTTGTTACTTAAATGGTAAAGGATTCTATCCCATATTATAAACGCTTGTGTGTTGTACAATATCAATCTCAGCTATCAGCATAACAAAAATGCTCCATTTACCATAAGGACTTCCAATTTTACAGCCTAGTATAACAATGTTCCACTTTACTTTCGCAGAACTAACAGAGATGCATTACATTGCTGCTTGGAGAAATGTGAAAAGAGCTGAGCTTTACCCAAGGAAACATTTGCCTCATCACAGCACCTTTACTGCCATACATTAACATTGCAAGAAACAGGAATTTTGCAAAATCAAGCGCATTGCTCGGTACTCCCAAGAAATGAATAGTTGCTCTAGCAGAGGAGATTCTTGACCAGGTCCATAATTCTCCATCCACAGCACAAGTGCAATAGTGCATGCCATGCATACAAGCCAGTTTTGGTTACTAACATTCTGCATGAAAGCAATTACATCCATACCATCTCACCCAAGTTCAAACACTGGGGCTAGATGATGTTTCACCCCAACTACAGTTTATCCAGTTGTCTCTTCATAAACGCATTGATCAACCACATTTCCTACAACCATACTCTGGACAGAGGAAAAGGTGTTTACACAGAGGGCATGTTTAACACGCATAACAATTACATGTGGACACAGGATAATCCTAGAGCTATTAGAGTTACAATTATCAACACCGGTTTGTAGTGAGCATTTGGACTGCCTTTGTGAATGACACACTCAAGGGCCCTATTTACTACCTTCATGTTTGATGGTACATATTTACCTACAGTTCTTACAATAGGTATGACAAATATTGCAATCATGATGAGATCATGTTGAAAAGAGCTTATGGATGTAACGGACATTTGCCAATAAAACCATTTAGCTATTCACATTGGTTTTGATTTCATGTCCTATCATGGGTTGAAAAACAGCTCTCATAACCTACATTTCACAACACCATCATTCAGCTGCCATGGGTGTCATACTTCACAGACAAGATGAATGAAGGACAGTTTATAGAAATGTTGACTCTAGTATGATAAACTGGCCTATTGATTCCAAGGTCGTGGGTTCAAATCTGGCCTGGATTGATTGTTTTTACATGTGCTTAAAAATTACAGCTCCTGTCAGTAGATTTACTGGCATATAAAAGAACTCCTGTGGGATGAAATTCCAGCACACTGGCGATGCTGATATGGTCATGGAAATTGACAGCATCGTTAAACAACAAAATATTTTTTAACTAGCATGACAAATAATGTTTAGACACAATTTAGGTCCTCCCCAGTGATTAAGGTCTCTGAAACTGAAGACATTTAAACATTTCATCGGATGATGCTTATTCTGTAGAAACAGAAACCAGATTGAAATACTATAACCTGTTTTAGAATTTCTCCCCAGAATTTGTCATTTCTGTGGGCTTCTGCAATCATACATATTATGACTGCAGAAACTATATATACAGTTATAATATCTCAGAAAAGTAACCACAGCAAATGTTTTTATATTTCATCTATGATTCTTGCAAACCTCTGTTGAAAGTCTTTACTTTATTAGACCAATTAACAAACATGATCAACAATACAATTTCTGATAATACTGGTGCCACACAACCATATCAATGAGATTTAAATTTTCCTGTGAGAGGTTTTGAACCTCCACTTTTAATACCACAAATGTTCTCCAAACAACACACTGATAAAGCTCTGCCAGTGTTAAATTATTTCATATCCTTTCCTGGCATTTACTGATCATTTTGAATAAACATTCACCATTTTATTGTGTTTGTGATAGGATGTGAAACCGAATCATTTCTGCACGACAGGAAAACAACACATTGTTCTATATCTGTTCTCTGATGCTTTAAAATTAATGAAGAGTTACTGTAACCCCATGGCACAACAGCCCATCTGGACCAAGGCTGTCACCTGACTGCTACATATCCCACCTCTGCCCACCACAGGCGTCATGAAGGGCTGCAGTACTGGAGGTCGGACATGGCCAGTCCCTCCCAGCCAGTTATGTGATCTCCTTAACCAGGGGCCACTACTTTTCAATCAAGTAGCTCCTCAATTGGCCCCTCTGGAACCTAGTGAGGCTGAATTCACCCCATGCAGACCTCCCTGCAGTGGAAAATCCCCACACCAGTACTGGGGATCGAACCCAGGTCCTCCGCATCAGGGGCAGGCAGGCATGCTGCCACTGCACTAGGAGGTGGTAATGAAGAGTTAAAGTTTTAATTCTAACTGCAGACCACCTTTCATTTTCATGAGCTACAGGCTGAGAAATTGGTCAACACAGCAGATATGCTAGCTTTACATAAGCAACATTTTGGGACAATTGCTAAAATAGATGCAGTTAGGTAACCATAAACCACCAGCAGTTTAAATTGTTACTGTATTTCAAGGAGTGATATCTAGTTATTGCCATGGAATGGGAACTCCACTTTCAATCCACTAATTAAGTACCTAATTGTTATAAGTAACTGTGCAGAAGCAGTTAACAATGAAGGATTTCAAATGAAAAGAAACAGATATTAGTTAGACCCATTTACACACCACTAAAATACACAATATTCAGACATGTTTTGAGATACCATTGCTCTCATCATCAGCTGCTAACCTATTAGGTCTTTTGAAATATGTCCAAGTTTTATGCATTTTAGTGAAGTGTGCAAACGAGTTTTCTTACTCTTTGTTTATTTTCACCTAACTACTGCTTGATGCTTGCATTTATCAACAGCCAAATAATGGTCATGCAAACTGCTATATTTGAGCAAAAGCTCCTCACAGATGTCAAGTGATAGTGTTGCAGTAACTCTAGCAGTACACCTTGAATGAACAACACATGCAAATGACACAATGCATCCCTGTAGTGCACTAATGCAAGTTACTGTTCGCCATTTTGAATCATTGCTATGATGCATAACACATGCTTATGACTCTGACTTTTAAATTAGTTCAAGCATCCTGCAACACTATATATGGATTACTAAATACATAGGCATTTTTAAATAAGGGCTCTCATTTAAACCTAAATATACTACTTTAAATGATTATTCACTGTTTTGTAGAAACTTTCAGTAGACAATGTTCATTTTTTAATTAGGTAAATATTTTACTCCATCCATTTATTCCCCTTCTCCGAAAACAATAAGACTTTTTGAAATGCCAATAATGAAACCTAATAAATACATTTTACTCGTTTATATTGTCCACAGATTTATTATTTTTACAATTTAACATGTGCAATATGAAGTTACACAAAACAATGATACAAATTGTGAAAGCAAAAACAGAAACCCAATGAATTAAATTCATGAATACTGTTTCTTAATGAGTTTGATATAAAAGTTACTGTAATATAGACCAGTATGATGTTCTGTACCTGTGCCTCTTTGTATATAAAAATATAACTCTTTCATTTAGTACAGCACAATGTCAGCAGTAATTCCCTTGTCCTATGCATCCAAAATGCATTTCTTTACACATTCTGGTCAGTATTCATAATCCTAAACAGATTCAAATGTACATAAAATACTCAGAACTGTTAAAATGTTATGTGTTTAGTATTTTAAGAAACACCATTGTATGCCCAAGCTAAATGTAATACTACAATTATTAATTTGCTTCCTTCCTACCAGCATTACAAAACACTGAGATTTTTCATGTGCCTTACTTTGGATGTGTGCACAGATAATTATTAATGAGGTATTGAAAAAAGACACCGCCTGAGGTATTAGCTAAGAATTCTACTTTAACTTGTACATATTACAGTTCATTTTTATTCTGGTTTGGTACCACAACCACATTTTTTCTAATCCACGATAAAACTGGTGTTTAAAATTGTTGGCTTTAAACCGGTATTCTTTCTCCTGTTGATTACTATCTTTTATTTTTTAATGGAGGACTAAAATTCTCTCAATAATTTAACCAAAGACAATGAACAAAAGCTTCCATCTTAGGCACAAGTTGATGCACTTTTATTTGCAAATTGATAAAAACATGTAATGGTTTGCAATTTTTTTTATTTCCATATCTCAAAACCCATGCATTTCCATTTTAGGATATTTTTTATTATATAGCCAGCTCTGGACGGTTTGAATAGTGTAATTTTTGATTCTTGCTTGTTTCAAACAACCATTTCATGTATCTGCAGAACAACACATCCCCTCAAATGTATTTATTTTTGTTAGTAATGCACAGGTAAATGACTGCTTCATACTGAGTGAATATATATAAAAATATATAATCAGCTCATGCCGAAGTTCAGGTTTGTTCATGCCTCTGTACAGCCAATTTGTTAAAGAAAGAAAAAATATATATCATATAATATTATATACACAATCATGCACACTGAATAATGTAGAAGTGCATAACAATAATTATTACTTGGATGCACAGCAATTTTTTCTATTATCCTCTCTGCTGCAGATGAACAATAAAGTCAAAGCAGTGAATTAAAAATGATGTTTCTGCTAGTTATACTTTTTTCGTCACTCACTCATTTGACTTTCTATTATTAATATCTGTTATCTGAGTGCATCAAAAGGTAAGTGCAACATAAAAGTGGGTTTTCCGACATTTCATTTAGAGTCCATAACATTCATAATCACACTAGGATCATCTCTGACTCAAATATTTGTCATCATGCATCCAGTATTTTCATTCACAGATTACACACAAATGAAAGTTTTGTCTGCCACAAACGCTTTAACATCCCTTCAGTTGTAAATAAATAGTTACTCTTAACATCCATCCTAAACTGAAAATACAGTACGTTTACTATAAAACTTGGTCGGCAGGTGCACGGCCCTTGTGACTTTCACTACATTTCCTGTGATCGTCACACATACGTCAGTCTTACTTCTGTTAGGTAGGTGTTTTGTGCTACTGTAGTCCATTCACACATGAATAATATTGGGAATGTTTAGAAGTATTTAGTTTTGCTTGAAGTATGTTCAAAATGAACCAGTTGCAGTATACAGTGCAAAACACAGTATTTATGTACAATACATAATGCTTAAATCATTTTGTAGGGAAGTTGTAAGGTAATTTGAAACTACATTTCCATGTGTGTGTGTGTTTTGAGTAGAGACATTGTTTGCATGTAAATAAATTCAGTAAGATGGGAACAATTGTCATAGGAAAAGAAAGGTAAGATGGCATGTGCTTATGTAACAGAAATTAGACAAAATCAGAGAAAGGTTAGAATGGTCACCTCGAAAATCTCTTAGGCACCTTGCACAAGATAAATTTAAAACAAAATATCAGGAGAGAAATTAACAGTATTTCGGAAGCTGAACTAATGTGTGTGAATGAAAATTTCCTCAGAAAATGCCGTAGATGTATTGATACAGATGGATGGCATTTCCAATATCTCGTGTTATAAGGCTGTGTTTATTCTGATAATTGTTAATGTGATTTGAGATTTGATTTGATGTTCACGCATGTGTGACTGGGAGATGGCCCATGCGACTGCCAGCCAAGTCATGCAGTACGTGTCTGGAGATGGGCCATGTGCATGCCGGCCAAGTTTTGTAGTAAACATACTGTATTATCTTTCATTGCTGTCACATAAAATGCCTTTCTTGTTACAAAATAAATTAAAAACAATTTTAATTTCCTTGCTATATAAAAATGGTTCACAACCAAAGCTAAGTTGCAACTATAAGCTACCCTTCAACTGCTGCCATAAAGAAATTATTTCTTTCCTAACATTCAGATTGTTTTTTATAAGAAAATAGATAATGATCTACAGAAATCAATTTGTAACATGATGATTTTAATGGTAAGTGCTCATTCACCTTAACACAATTACTTTTTGATGCATACAGTATCTCAACACTCATAAAATGTTTCTTTGCTGTAGTTTAAGCCAACAGTGTTTACATACAAAAAGACACATTCAATATCTGTTCCCTGAAAAACACACATTACAGTTATTGGTCTTAGCCCTGTTAATATCTTTCATGATTTCAGTTCCTTACTCATGAATTTCATACTCTCAACAGTTACAGCACTTAGCAATATCATTTTTCATTTTGTTTTATTATTCCACTATAGTAAAAATATAATGTTTCAAGAATCATCTCAAGGACACACAATAAATAGAATACATTACTATCTAATTGAAATGATTCTTGGAAACCTGGTAAAATACAAAACCCTCACCATACAGTATACACACATTTCTGACACTATGATACATTATTTACAATTTCTGGGAGGATGGGTGGGGACTGGGCAGACTCGTGTGACAATCACAACGACAAAATTCTTATGATGACTGAGATGATGAGCAAAATGGTGTATGTTCCATGGCATATCTTACCATGACAAATAGCTAGCCTAGCCTAATAAAACCATACTCTTTCCAAATGAGTAGCACAACTATGTTTTATGTCAAACGACAATACAATAATGAGCAATCTTAATATGATCTCAGAAGTCCTCTCCTCTTACTTCATAATACGAAGGGGAAACTAAACAACAGAAAATAGCCAATCGTCTTTCTTACCATCGTGTTCTGTATCATACAACATCAAAACACGACTTCCTAGCTGTTTCAAAATCAGAATGGTACAACTGAAATATGGCTAGCACTTCGTTTTGGAATGGTTAAGTTATTAAATTGCATAAATAATTTTGAGATATAAGCAACATATGAACATGCTTCTGAATCATTGCAAAATACATGTAAGGCTATTTTTTATCTTTAAGTGAAGTGTGATACATCTGAAAGCTCTACATCATTGACAATAGCTTGAAAAATATGCAATTTAAATGGAGGATGTAACTGAAATAAGGTTCCTTAGCTTTTCTGTAGTGGCAGAAGATACAATATTCCAATAAAATTATGTTTGTAACATTTTCTTCTATTCTCAGTTTTCAAGAAAAGAACAAAATATATTTCTTTGATACTTTTGAGTAGTGATAGCAGTGTAATCATTACATGTATATTGAGTGGAAAGCATTCAAAATCAAAGTGACTTGGCTGCTAGGCATATGGAGTAGGGAAATATCAGCAAGCGTGCTTAAGTCCATCCAAAATTAATTTGAGCTGATTCTCAAACCCCTCTCGCTGAAAACGAATATCAAGTGGAAAATTCTGTCCTATTTTAAACTATATGACACTTTAAAATATACGATGAAGTAAATGTTTAAAATAATATATAACAACATGCTATAAAGTCTTTTCATATAGGGTGTCTCTAGTAAGTGTTCAACTGCACAACTTGTGTTCACCTAGCTAGGAAAAAGAAATTAAAATATATAAATAGAGAGAAGTATTTGGTAATTTTATTCATGGATGCTCAATAACAACTATGGTTTTCCAGTGTCCATCCTATATTGGGCATGAAAGATTGCTTAATTTTGCTCAGAGGCATCTTTATCAGCCTTAAGGATTTTTTATGCCATAAAATTTATGCCAACATGGGACCATGGCTTTAATTCCCTTCCGAAGGAAGCCATATTGAGGATTTTTGCACCAAAAAAAAAAAAAAAAAAAAAAATCCATCGCCCTCCACTATGTTTGAACCTGCAACTTTGGGAACCAGAGGTTAACATGACACCCCTGGCTCACAGAGGAATGACAAAACCTTTCGGAGAAAATGATCTTGTGTTTAACTATACATATGAGTATATGAAGTGGATAAAAGCACATACAAGAGAATAACATGATTAGAAATGATCTTATCAATTTTGCTAGTTTTGCAATAGGAAGGTAAAACCTCAGAGTGCTCCTTCTGAAACAATCTGTCTAGATTAAATTTCACTGAGATAATATTTTCATTTTCTTATTATTCTAGCACACCTGATTAAGTACGAAGTAGGCAGGGCAGTACTGTAGTAGAAATTATATACAAAATGAAACATGCATAAAATTTGCATTGTAATACACTGCAACATAAAACTGCACCAGAGTACATCAAGATACCCCGAATTATAGTACAGACAGTTCACTGTGGAGTAAAAAATTACTCACAGTAGTGACTACTATAAAAGGTACAGTTGGTCTCTATTAGCATCAATTCCCTTATTTTCCCTGCTCCCACCTCAGTTTGGAAGTCACAACATTGTTAATGTCATCTCTTGTTCTCTTCCGACCCCAATGCTATTAGGGTTCCCGAGGGCTAAGGAGTCTTTATTTTTCCAACCTCTCCATTTCTCTATAACATTCTCTATAACCCCTAACATTCTGACCTGTCATGGCATGTAATACATCCTCTGATTGGTGATCAGAGGATATGGTCGGTGAATTTATTTTGATAATTCTCCCGGTCAGGTCGGTGAGACCCGTAAACCAATGACAGGTGTGGTCCTCCAGACATTCTGGGGGTTGTGAGAGAGCGATGTGACCGCCAAAACATAAAAATATGGTGCTCTCTAAAAAGCGGTTACTATTACTGCTATTGCTCTCTTCAATATCATCAGTGGAAAATGTTGGAGAGTGGGAGAATTGGTGACTTCATTGTCGGAGGTCTGGCATTAGCTAAGAACAAAATTGTTAATGTGGAGAAATGGCAAAACTGATGGAAACTAATGAACGTAACCAACTGTTTTGAATTTTCAGCCTTTTTTTTTTTTTTTTTTTTTAATCATTTGTGCATTTGTTCATAATTTATTGCTAAATAATCTCATTAATCACATGGAATCTTTGGATTATTTATGACATGCTCAATGTCTCTGTAAGTACAATCTTCTTGGCTTCCAGGATGTTTCGTCAATAGCAGTATTTCAACAGAAAATTCATCTACTTTCTGTGATCAATGAATAGTAAAACTATGTACATTTCATCATCAGTCTTTTCACGTACATTTCTTTTAGTCAAGAGGAAAATTCACGTAATGACCTTTTATCAACACAGAGCATTTTGTAAATATAATATAGTGGATGCAAGTTCTATTTTGTGCATGAAAAAACTGAGAAGGAGGCTCATAAATAAGGCAGGCATGCAGGAAGAGGCTGCCAGACAAAATTACAGTGAAACCTTGGAGTTCTGGCATCTTTAGGTTAGGCTTATGTTTAGTGACAAGTGTAAACCAAATCTTATTACCATATTTGCATATCACAACATCACATTTTCCCTATTCTTCTCTCTACCATAAAATATTTCCAACCATTTTCAACTCTGACCAGTGCAGATGGAGGATCGTGTTACCCTGATGATGCCAAGCGCAGTACTTGGCAAAACGTTGGTATCTACCATGCCTTCTAGACGACGGCCTACAAGCCCGGAAGAACTAAACATTTCTAATAGCAGCTAAAGTTTTACAAACAATTCTCAGCTGCTCCATTACTCCATTACAAAACAAAAATAAATTAGAATAATAGGAATAATAAAATAAAAATAACCCTAGTGCAACAACCCTTTGCAGGCCAAGGCTTACCGCCAGGCTGGTGCATCACCCACCTCTGCCCACTACAGGCGTCATGAGTAGGGTGCAGAACTGGAGGATGGGACTTGGTCAGCGCCCTGAGCTCTCCAGGCTGATTATATGGCCTTTGCACTTGGGGTCGCTACTTCTTCATCAAGTAGCTCCTCAATTTACCCCTTTGGGGCCCAATGAGGTTGAGTGCATCCTGTGCTAGACCTACCAAGGACACTTGATCATGAAGCGACTTTTGCTGTCGCATGCTTTAAACTGAATACATGCAATTTCATTCATTTAAAGATAGACAAAACTTATTATTAACATATGTACTCAGGATTGTGTAATTTTTTTCTTTTCTTTCTTTACAGATTTAAAGCAGGAACCTTATTTCAGTTATATGTTGTACTTTATTGATTAGATAAACAAGAACAATGGTTTCAAAATTCTACTGAAATAGGTACATTCCATTTACAGTATTGTATTCTCCCTTTTTCTCCATTTGAAGCTTCTCAAAATACCAAATTAATTTTGATCACTTTACTCCTGCTATTGTCATTGCCAAAAATCTTACTTACAGAATATGCCTTCTCAATGCTTTTTCTATTTCCACACTGATGTTTTAACAAAAAGGAATGCAGTTTCTCTCCTTCAAATGGAGAGTTTTGATCCAGAGACCAGATAAAAATGGCAGTGATTGGTGGCAAATTAAACAACTATTATGTGTTACTTCTATGTATAGCTGTTCAGGAAATACAGAAATACTTCAAAATCTATTCTACATCTTTTAGTAAGGGAATGAAAACAGCCTGAATTAGTTTTTCCTTTGGCAACAATGGAGACATTAGTGCATGACATGCCTCTCTCCTGATTTGCAGTTACAACGAAGATGATGTATGCATATAATATAAAAACACTCACAGTCACACACATGTATATTACATCACAAGGAAGTTATTTTGCTCAAGTTTTATGTATCGGACAACATGTCTGTTAAGGCCTCGTTAAGTGAGATGAACAAAACAAATTTCAGTATCTACATTTTTCTATTCTAATCTACTCTACTTATCCTAAAGCTACTCTAGTTAGGGAAATCAAAAGGCAACTATTATGTTGGAATCCTAACATCATTTCTGGAATATTACTGTTTTCTATGAAGAGCCACAAAGGAAATGTTACCTTGTTTCTTCAAATACCTTGAAAACTTCACCTCTGTTTACCCACACCATCTGTCATTTTTAATCTGGCTATTGTTAATATAACAATACATATAAGTGCCAGAATAATGAACAGTACTGTGTGGTATCAGATGTACAAAGAGCGTCAAAGAAAATCTCACTGCATCTCACATCTGTGTCACATTATTTATTGCTGGCCATTTCATTGGTTACAAGGGTGTGCCACTCCTTCTGATAAATAGTTGCACCAATCACCACAATAAAGATTACAAAATGGCGTAGAAACGAAATATATATTTATGCTCTTGATCGTATTGGATATAAGAGAAAGAGGTGCAGTCACTGCACTCAGTTTGTCATACAGACCTCTTATCATGATTGTTAGCCATACCCATCGGCTAGTACAGGACCTGCCTTTGAAGGGGTTAAAAATCCAAGGGGAAAACTTGATGAGCGTCCAGGTTAGTGATGAAACCCACATCTCAAAAGACCCCAAAAAAGATACAAAATCTGCCCAAGATTTTCTTTGGCACTCTTTGTACAGTAAAGATGATAATCCATTCCCTTTTCCATTTACTTTAGATAATAAAATTTTGGAATTGGTTCTTTGCATTGCACTTCAATTATTAGACAATTTCCAACATGAGCTATCACCTACTGAGGGCACCACTGACAGTATGGAAGATTTTACACAGTCAAGATGCAATATATTTATGCACATCCTTTGCATCCACCAGAAATGTCTTTGTGCATAAATAGCTTATGTATGCACAGCAAAAGAAAGAAAACAAACAAACAGAACATAATAAAACATTTACAACACATACGAAACCTATGTACAGGCCATGAAAATACTTCACCAATTCATTTATAATATGAGAGGAGAAAAACTGTTTCATCCATTGGGACAAATGCAGTTGCAACAATGCCCATTTTTCATTTATATGACCAGAACACCAGAATAGTGCCCTGGTGCCAATGTACAATAAAAAAGAAAACAAGAACTAATGTAATAGGAAACATTTACTTAAATTATTATTTTAATTAAAAAATGTTTTGACATACATGACTAAGTTGTTGTTATGAGATCGATGCAAGCTCTTCATAATACATAATGTAAATAAACCTCAAGTCAAGTTGACTTAAAAGATGAATGGCCCTAGCAAGATGCAATAGAAGAAAAAAATAAACAAAAAACATAAATAGTTCAGCTCAATACCTCCTATAATAAATAATTATGTTCCTTAAAAGATTCGCTGAAGAATCTAATGCATTTTAGCTTCTATAAGAAGCATATTTAATGTTAAAAATTGATCTGCAATTATTGGGAATAACATTTTGGCTGCAGCACAATAAAGTACAATACATAGGCTTTGATCTTGTTTTTAAAACAAAAGTAGCAAAAGAATAAAGTAAAGACTAATGGCTTACATTCTAGCAATTCAACACAAGATTTGTGAGAGAGTGTAAATAAACTGGTCCACTAAAGAATTTTTGAATCAAAATACTTTTTCCTAAACTTAGGTGATTTAATTCCTTAAGGCACTTAAAACAGCAAATTAAGTCAGCACTGTTTACTTCAAGTAATGATTGAACGCATCAGGAAAGCAGAATATTTCTAAACCCATGTTGTGTTATAGTAAGATTTGCACAACTTGATATTTCCAAAATGCAGCTGAGTCTATTGATAGTCTCTGTGCCATATGTTATTATCTGATAGACACATAAATAGCCTGTATCTTGAATCACCACTTGCATTTGTGTACATACAAACACCAAATGTGAGTGGTGATTCAAGATTCATGTGTTTGACAGAGACTATCAATAAATTCAGCTGCATGTTGGAAACTTGTGTAAACCACGCTGCAACAGGATCTGGGACTTAGAAATATTCTGCTCTCCTAATGTGCTCAATCATTTTTTCCATAGCTGTACCACTGACAAAATATATCAAATAGCATTGCAGTACAATGAGAACATGACCAATACGAGTTATACCATTATCACTACTAGCCAGGCGCGGCTCCTCAGGGTAGGCAGGGTAGGCATTGCCTACCCTATCGTAATACATCAACAAATAATGTTTAACTATGATTCTGCATTTTATCATTTGAACCGTCATTTTCCCCTAAATTGCAGTTCAAGAAAAGTTTTCTCGGTTATAATGACCAGCACATGGTCAAATCCTTTAATCTCAATTCTGATTCATCAAAACTGCGCTGTGTGTTTGGAACGCGCGGCAGAAATGATACGCATGGAACCTGGGTAGTGGAGAGCAGGCTAGTTTAACCCCTGCCTGCCCGGCCCCATTTCCTCAGTACCAGGCCCTTGAACAGGGATAAGGAAACATTCGGTCTGTATATGCACTCCGAGCATGCGTAGATGCGTCTGCCAGCAGTCCGAACACTTGCCTACCCAAATCCGAATTTATGCGACATTTTCCGAACAGCCATACTCCACGAGCGAAGATCTCAGAGATCTGAATCTGTCGTTATCTCTGTGTAATACCAGTATAACCGACTTAATTAGTGAACTATTACAAATTTCGCTTTCGCGGCGCACTGAGAATGAAAAGAGGAGTGTTTTAGCTATTTAACACAAAGCTGCAGTCAGACAATTTTTCAATTTCTTAATCTATTTTAGTCATGGGCGTCGCGAAACGGGGGCAAGGGGGGCCACGCCCCCCCCCCTTGGAAGTTGGTGAACTTAATGTGCAGTCAGTTTCTGACTTTTAAACTATTATTTTAATTTTGATGTAAAGAACAATTTTTGTTTAGCACAAATTAATACGGTTATCTGCAACAAATACTATAAATTTTGACAGTAAAATAATGATTTAATATTATATGATTGCAAATTTCCAACATGTGCCCCCCCCCCCCCCCCCCCCCGGAAAAAAGTCTGCCGACACTCGTGATTTTAGTTTTGGCGGTAATTCGTCCTTAAGTCACACTCATTCACTCTGCTCTTATTAAACAACCAAACAATATATTGTTTGCGTTATCCGCAATGACTTCGCCCCCTATATTTCGGATAACCGGGGTTTATTATTATTATTATTATTATTATTATTATTATTATTATTATTATTATTATTATTATTATTATTATTATTATTATTATTATTATTATTATTATTATTATTATTATTATTATTATTATTATTATTATTATTATTATTATTATTATTATTATTATTATTATTATTATTATTATTATTATTATTATTATTATTATTATTATTATTATTATTATTATTATTATTATTATTATTATTATTATTATTATTATTATTATTATTATTATTATTATTATTATTATTATTATTATTATTATTATTATTATTATTATTATTATTATTATTATTATTATTATTATTATTATTATTATTATTATTATTATTATTATTATTATTATTATTATTATTATTATTATTATTATTATTATTATTATTATTATTATTATTATTATTATTATTATTATTATTATTATTATTATTATTATTATTATTATTATTATTATTATTATTATTATTATTATTATTATTATTATTATTATTATTATTATTATTATTATTATTATTATTATTATTATTATTATTATTATTATTATTATTATTATTATTATTATTATTATTATTATTATTATTATTATTATTATTATTATTATTATTATTATTATTATTATTATTATTATTATTATTATTATTATTATTATTATTATTATTATTATTATTATTATTATTATTATTATTATTATTATTATTATTATTATTATTATTATTATTATTATTATTATTATTATTATTATTATTATTATTATTATTATTATTATTATTATTATTATTATTATTATTATTATTATTATTATTATTATTATTATTATTATTATTATTATTATTATTATTATTATTATTATTATTATTATTATTATTGTTGTTGTTGTTGTTGTTGCTGTTACACTTTGCCTACCCTAAAATTTTGACTGCGAGCCGCCACTGCTACTAGCAAGACCCAAAAATGTAATGTTCCACGTGTGTGTAAAAGATACTAATTAAATTTGCAGTAAAATTCACTAATACAAATAGTATTTATGTAGATTTTATTATTTCCACTTAAAAAGATGATATTTTTGTCTTGATCCATAATTACTCATACTACTAGGACTGTCCATAGGTCAAGACAATGAACTGTATGCAATTATATCCTGCATAAAACACAAGATACCATTAATGAATTTATAACAAATGAAGTAGTGTTTAAGTAATTACTTATACTCAGTTTACATAAAATAACATTTGAATCACTATTTCCAGTTTTGCAATAATATTCAAATTATTATTAATGTTCAAAAGTAATTTCTGTTGTTATTAATCCTAAGTACTTTTAGAAAAGTACATTTTTTGAGCCTATGTACTTCATAATTACACTGCAGCCAAACTGAACGAGAATTAAAAGCCTGCAATTCCACAAGAAACATTGACATGATAGCAAATCAGTTAACTATTTTTAAAAGTAAAGTTCTGCACGTAATGTCAAACTAAATCAAAACATACCTTTGAAAATGATATGTGTGATTCTCAATATATCACTCGCAAATCCTAAGCATGCTTAAGAATTTCTTGCTAAGGTCCATCATCAGCAGGACATCATGTTATGCTACTTAAGCGTCACGTGGAATCCTAATATTGGAACCTTTACACCAAAGCTTTATGAAAGATCAGTTTTTACTTTTAGGTAAATAAACATTTACATATAAGATTGTTTTAACAATGTATATGCTTAAAAATATTACCTTGGTCTTCAGTTATTAATTAAACAAATTAATTCATCACGTGAGAATGAGTATGTGCCTTCATTAGCCACATAATCCAACACAAATCATCTATAAGTGATACAGATGTTTCATAAAGCCTTTATAAATGACTTAAAATTGATTTATTACTGAGCGACAAAGTGATAATTAATAAAACAGGAAGTTACATTTTCATTATCACAAATAAAAAACATAGCATTAAAACAGGAATTCAAAAAGTTAAAAATAATGTATAATCCAACTTGCATTTCATTTCCTGGGATTAAAAAGCAACAGAGGCTAAGTAAATTATTAAAACCTGATTCCTCTTGATAAAAAAATGCATATCTCCATTTATCGAAGGAGTCTCTGTTCGATCCACCAACTCAGAAATTTCTCAAACTTTGCCCCCCTCTTGTTTGAAGGTTATGTGAAAGGCTTGTTGAATGGAGGGTTTTGGTATGTTGCTGCAGCTTTAACTATCACTTGGTTCATTCCTGGGTGCTCTCACAAAGGTCACACATTCACTATACACAAACGTGTGTTGAAACTTCTTACACAAGCAGTCCTGTGCCTTCTAATTCACACCGTCTTTTTGAATGATCACAGTTACTTATATGTTTACAGGTTAAAACAAAATCGAACATTAATTTACACCTTTTGCTATTATTCTTGTTCTTAACCCCTCGTTTGCTCTTTTGTTCACTTTCACTAGTAGTTAAAAGTCGTTTGGGTATTTAAATAGCAATATACCCTTTGTTCCCTTAAAGAAAAGACACTCTTATTTGGTTACCCTTTTAAATCTTTCACCAGCACCATTAAAAAAAAAATTTTTTTAAATATCTCTCTCTTAGTGGTCTCCCTTCTTCCAACTATTAAACATGCTGTAAAAAGGCATGCAAATTCATTCACACATACGACCAAAGCATTCATTCTGCACCATTTTTACCTGTTGTTACTCAATTCTATGTACATATTAAGAAAGAAAGGAGGCCTATTACGTTAGTTAACTTGTCTTTCTGTGGTAACCTGACTAATAGAGGAAAATTTGTATAGTCTTTCTCTTCATTCATCCTGAAGAATCCATGGTCCCCATGCTTCTCCACTGGGAAATCATTTGTACATTTAAGTTTCGTTAGTGTGGTTAATTAGTACAAAGATTCCCAGAGTACAATCCTTTTCGTGTTAAACCAGGTTTTGACGTGAGGCCACGCGCCAGCTAAGAGAAGCGGTGCTGGATGAGACAGGACAGAGTTTCACAATTGCAAACTAGGGTTCGGGCACTCCCACTGGTGGGGTGAGGGAGGTAGTTCTGATGGGTGAGCTACTGTAGAGCTAAAAAAACAAAAACAGAAAAAAAAATGCAAGATTACTTTATCAATTCCAAAGTCTACAGTTAATATAGTTCAAATTCAATTATTTTTTCCACATATATTGATTCTTCTTGGTGTAAAACTATCTTTTCAACACAGCTGTTAGGCATATTATACCACAGAAAATATAAAAGCTTTCAGTTGATACAGAATATCTGTTCTCTTTCAGAAACTCGTGGGGCAGCATCTATTTTTATATAAGACAGTGAAAACAGACCATTTATTCCCCTGTAAAGCCATGTTCTTTTGCATGCTATCATAAGCTACAGCTGCCAAAGTATGTGAAACTCACTAACTTTTAATTAGGTTTCTACATCAAACTGGGAGGACAAATAACCAAGCAAAAATCACACTAAGGTAAACCTTTAAGAACCCTACACATTATCTTAATCTCATTCTTAAGGATGTACACTGAGTGGCTAAAAGTCACGGGAAGGGTTGACCCATTGAAAATATACTGTGTATGACTCCCGAGTGTTGAGGCCAGGTGCAGCTTATGGTGTAAGTGTAGACACAATATATGAGCTGTCTGTTACAGACATGTGTGTAGCAAATATGGGAAACCATTGGGAGTTATCGAGTTTGAATGTGGAATGATAGTCAGTACAAGACACATAGGTCATAGCATATCAGAGATCACAGGAAATTTGAGTTTCCGAGGTCAACAGTGTCTAGGGTGAAGCTTCAATATCTCAGAGAGAATGTTTCCACACATGTAAACCACCACACAGGAAAACCACAGATGATTAACAAATGGACATCATGCCACCTCAGCAGAACCATACAGGAAGGGCTACTGCGAGTCTGATCACCATCCAGTTGAATGTTGGGAGTCAGGAAACCATTTTCCTCAGGACTGTGACCAGACACATTCACTGCATAGGCTTCAATGGCAGACAACCAATTATGTCCCTTTGCTGACACTGCAATGCAGAACTGAACGACATGCATAGGCCCACAAACATCAGCAATGGATCTTAGAACAGTGGCAGTATGTGGTATGGTCTGCCAAATTCCAGTTCCAGTTGTATTGAGTGTGAGCATGAGAGTGTGGCATATGCTACAAGAAGCTATGGATTCTGTGTGTCAACAACATTACATCCAGGCAGGAGGTGGCTCTGGGCTGCATTCTCATGGCTGCATTGTCCATCTGCACATTATATGGACATTCAGACCATCTGCAACCATTTCTGGTACTAGAGAACCCTGATGGAGATGTCATGTTTGAACAAGACAATGCAGCATGTCACCACACTTTGGTGCCATAAAGGTGGTTTGATGAAGACTCCAGTGAATTTACAACGATGATGTTTGGTCTTTCAGATCATCTGATGTGAGTCCAATCAAACATTTATGGTATGCTGTCGATGCTGGTGTATGCTGTATGAGCCAAGCACTAATTACACAAGAGCAATTGTGGGTAGCACTGCAAGATGCATGGGTCCTCCAGAACAATTCCAAAACCTTGTGAAGTCAATGCCTCAACACACTGCTGAAGCTTTGATGACTCACAGAGGAGTAAATCATTATTAACATCACATACAATGCCTTCCCATCACTTTTGGCCACTCAATGTAATATAGAACCCGGTTTTGTGGCCACAAATGAGAGTGCATAGATCTTGAAATGGACATAAACACATTTTTAATTTTCAGTAAAAGGTGCATTGCAAAGGTATAAATTAATCCTTACAGATGGATCTTCCTCCTCACTTTCTTCAGTCGGTTCATTCAACATTTTAACAAAAGTACATAATAAATGTGCCAAATGTAAACTAGCTGAGGTTTGTAGAGATTGGCACTGAAGCAAAATTCAACAAAAATCAATAAAATAAATACAAAAAGTTTAAAAATTGCACAAGTCTTGCAAATCCAAGTCTTACAATCCAAGTTACACATATCCAAGGCATAATAGAATCTGGTCCACTTGAAGCCACAGCTTTTAAACCTTTTTCTACATATTTTATTTACTGATTTTTGCTAATTTTGCTTTGTCGCCAATCTCTACAATGTCAACTAGTTTATATTTGATGCAACAAAAATATGTCATAGCGAGAGTTGCTGCATTAGAGGCAGCATTGCACTATGTGCAATAGTAAGAATTAACTTGGTGTTAGTGATGCAATGTTCTAACATTGCCATGCAAAATAATGCAGCACCCTGAAGCAGAAAGTGCTTGAAGATTTCTTCAACAAATAACTTTAAAACATATTATCATTTCTTTCTAAATAAAATGCACACCTTTAAAACCCAACAATAAATAACTTCACCTAGAGTTGTTATTGGTCAAGATCCTTATTCATCAAAATGAATATCTTTTTCCAAAATATTAAATTTATGGGTCCATAGATCACATAATGAATTTTGAAATATCATCGACTGATTCTGTCTTGGTTTGCTTTCTGTGATCGCTAATACAACAGGAATGAATTCATAATCTAGGGGCTGTAACAACAATGGTGAAACAAACATTTCCACTGACAATGTGAGTAAATGACTTGGGAAACATGTCTGGAATTGGAATTAAATTCACATTTACAAAAGATAAGTGAAGTGTAGTCACTAAATATTTGTTAATAATTGTTAACTTATATTGTCAGGTTTTCATTTTAATTATATTTTTCTCAAATTTTTTTGTGTCTTCTTTGTTAGATTGGATGTTTCTGGAACTACCCTCATAATCACAAGACATAAGGTCTGACACATGCTACAGCGTAATTGAACACTTTTGCTACTTTGCTAGCTATGCTTTTGAACTATTGACACGACTACACTTAAACACCAATGCAGTTGCACCTCTGACTTCAAATTAAAGAAGGCTCAATGACACTTTAACTTCGCTTACTAACCTTTAACAATAAGTGAAACTACAGTGTCATCAATCCACTCACAATTTCAATACATCACCGTTTATAACAACTTCTAAACCTTAGCATTTAAAAAAGACTCCATCCAACCAACTTGCATTTTTTTTTGTGGAAACATCTGTGGTCTCTAATTTAGGCATGAGCATTTTTAAGATTAAAAAGGTTTAAAATAAAAATTAAAAATATAAATAAATTGCAGTGCTGTGTTGAAAAGAAAAGACACCCTCTCAAAATATTAAAAGCGCAAAGCTGAAACAATTGAACAATTATATATTGTGCAATGGCAAGAATGCTTTTATAACTGTGTGCAGTGCATTTCAGTGCAGTCAGCTCTCAGATCTGTTTAGATTAAGTTGGAGCAAGGAAACAGAACTATGGATCTCTGAAAATAATTTATTTTAATTGGGATTAACCCTTTAAACAGTAAACACCTCAATCAACCTCACTGTTACTACAAGTTTCTAATTTAATTGCTTCTAAGAAAATGTATTTGATATTCTTGAACCGAAAATTTTTCACTCAAGGAATTATTTTTAATTTTTATGCATTTACTGCTAAAATCTGCCTTCTAAAAATTGGGGAACTATACGTATTTATCGTTCATTTAAAAAGAGTTAATGTTGCACTTTAAGTGGTAAAGCAATACAGAAATAGCACAAATTCCAAGATGATATGCTGGCCTTTGGAAAGCTCTATTCAAGGCTTAAAGCATTATACACACACATATGAAGGTGCTGTGCCAAGCCAAGAATTATTTAAAGGGTTAAATAGGAAAATTATTTTCGGAAATTTGGAATAAAGAAGAAAGTGATGAATTGCAGAAAGGACGAGAATTGAATGCACTTGAGTAAATCTAGGAGAATAGAGGAAGGCATTGACTGTACCCTCATCAGTAGTGTTTTCTTTCCCGGAGATTTAGAGCATTAGCGTTATCGAGCGAGCAGGGAGGGGTAGTAGAGGTGAGGTGTGTCTGTCTTGAGCCGCTGCCTTGCCTCGTGTTGAGCCGAGCCGGCCGCCTTACCTGGCAAAGCTCTTGAAAGCTGCAGACTGAGGGTTAATGCACAGAGGGACCCTACTGGTGTTCAGTTGTTCTGCTATGAACTTGTGCATTTCCTCTGCAAGAAAACAAACAAAATTTGTCTTACAAATATGCTGACATAAAACAATATAACACACATTTAATTACACACAACACTTAATAAATTTGGTGCTTGTTGCCATTCTCACTTTCTAACGCATTCCTGCAAACATACAGCATGTAACGGTATTGTTACTTTGAAACCCCTATGATAAATTAGACCACCCAACTGAAACTCAAAGATCTGCAATCCAGGGTTTAAGCTAGAAAATAAAACAATGCAGCAAAAATGCACATATCAAAATTAACTTCTGTGCAAAATTCTGCTAGTAGAAACATTTTGTAAATGATGCTATTAATGAGGGTTTTAAAACTTACGTATGTGCATATTTAATTGAAGCTAATGTTCTACATGAAATTTTATTATTTTTTTTAAATTAACTTTTACACATGCACATCCACACACTCTATCTCATACCTACATTACGGCACTTTCACTACTTCCTTAAATTTATCCATCACTTCTTAAAAACCACATACACAGTGTACATTTGACAAGAATGAGTCAGTCACGCAGACCAGATTGGAAATGAGCTCCTCTAGCTGGGAGGAAAGTGGCATATTGTTTGTTTCTCTAATGAATTGTTATGGTTTGTTGAAAGGTTGTTTCTGTAGCAGATTGTGAGTAGTGTTTTTAAGTTTGTTGCATTCTTCGACCTCAAGTAGCAAAAAGTGACTGTAACTTAAACCCTGCTGTAACCCACCTGTGTGCTTACATCGGCAACCTAATAGTAATCAACCAGGATATGAGTGCGCTTGGAGGATGAGCCTGTTTCATTGACAGTCTGTAACATCATCATGACAAAGGGCAATAGTAGGAATGTACAGTTGCACAATGAAAACACTGTTACATCTGCAGGTCTCGGCACACCAATAAATACACCTTGGAACTCTGGATGCTTTCTTCACCTGACTGCACTTCTGTGCTCCACCCACTTTTTCTATAACAGCTTAGTTCCTCTTCCCATTGAATGCATTCATATTGTGGCCAATAGTACATCATCTACTCTCTCTCAGAATGTTACAGCAAGGGATGCGACATTTACAGAGTTTATTATTTGCTATTCATTGTCTTATGTAGGACAAGAGCATCAGAGTATGCATAGAAACTGTGGAAGGAGAACCTAAGTCTTTTCCCTGCTTCCAACAATTCTTTCTGAGGCTATTGTACAAGTGAATTGTGTTTCCATATGAGTATAAGCAAAAAGTCTTCAGTGTTAGCTAATAAACCTACAAAACTTTTAGTTTTGAGAATGTTACCTTTTTAGGGAAGGGA
Source organism: Tenodera sinensis (assembly GCA_030765045.1). Taxonomy (NCBI): domain Eukaryota; kingdom Metazoa; phylum Arthropoda; class Insecta; order Mantodea; family Mantidae; genus Tenodera; species Tenodera sinensis. The sequence continues at coordinate 89,731,892 of CM060968.1, read as the reverse complement.
AGGAAAGAAACAACATATCCAACATGCAGTGCAAATCATATTCATACAAATGTACGATTACAGTAAAGTCATTGTAACTTAGTATTCCACAGCTGATATAAGCCAAACCAAAATAACATTGTAAAATATTATAGAATGTGACCATCTCTGAGGTGTGTGAGTAGCATGACTGCCTCACATTCAGGGAGTGCCAATGAGCTCATTTCACCCATTTCATTCATCATCCAACATGACCCAACCAGTTAAAGGACGTTAAACCTAAAATAAGATATAATGCAGTGAGCTAGAGCAAACCACTGAAGTTTTATTGGAAAAAGAACAGTTGGTGTATCATATTAATGATCAATTTGGAATTAGTAATTACTTTATGAGATTTGGCAGAGTCAATGTGAAAAATGTTGAATTCCTATCATTGCTCTCATGCAGAACACATAAAATATTTTATTTATAGGGAATTAAGCATAATAATAATTTCTCATATCCTTTGTCAGTTCCATGTCTTTACCATGTGGTAAAACTCGTCCATAGGTTATGTTACTGTCTGGTCTACATCGAGAATATTAAATCAGCTAAATATGTATGTCAAATGCCTCTTGGGATGCGTTAGGCTAATCTATGTACAATATTTGTTTTGCACTTGAGAATCGAGAACCACACTGGAATTGTTTTACTAGTTGCAGCAAGGAGGCATATGGGACATTTTACATCCTTGTTTTAAATTACAGAAACTAGAGAATGGCAAATAACACCAGTGTTAACCTATGAAATGCATGTGTTATTTCTTTGTGCTTCTACTTAGATTAAAATTGTTGTACACAAACATGATCAGATAAAACTTCTTACAACAGTGTAAGAAAACTTAAGTCAATTAGTTACCTAACAAAACTTCACAATTACACAATGAAAAGAAATTTAAATACTTGTGTCGGAAAATGATTTTCCACTTTCTATACAGATATTATTTTGCAAAAGTACAAGGTGTTCTGTGTGTACAAAACAAATGCTGCCAACATAGTAATAACTAACACTACCAGCAACTTACAAACTTCATAACATAGGTTAATTAGCAACCAGTGGTTACAACAAAACTTGTATGCATTCCTTAATGATGCTAATGACCCACTATTTATATATGTATACTTAGGTTACTGATTCACGAGAAGTTAGGTTAGGTTTAGTGTAACCTTAGGCTAATTAGCCATTAGCCACACCTTCCATAAGTCATTTTCTTTTGTGTAATGCACTATCAACAATACACTGCCTTAGTAGTGGGAAGTAGGGTGACCACACGTCCTACATTTCTTGGACATGCACTACATTTTAACCTATACCTGGGTGTTCATGAATATAATAAAACTGTTTTAAATTTTAAAATGTTTTCATCAGTTGTTTATTCACTCAATTTTTCATAATCTGTATGTCACTAGATTATTTGTACAGAAAGTTATAGGATAATAGCTGCTTATAAAAGTTCAAAAACTTTGTAAGAATTCAGATCTGGGGATGCAGTGCTAAATCACACATGGAAAGATTTTTTAAACTACAGAAGAAAGCAATTAGAACTATATATCACTTACACCCTAGGGATTCATCAGACTATTTTAGGGAAGAACAAATTCTTACCATATTTTCACTATATGTATATAAAGTAATAGCATGCACGACAAAAAGAAAAGAAACAACAATGCCCATCATTATAACAGGCAGCATAACTGTGACTTTTATAGACAAGGCTTTAGATTAAATATTAATTACAAAGATCCTTGTGTAATGGGACTGTATCTTTATAATAACTTACCAAATTCAATAAAGCAAACTAACATTAGTATATAAGCACAATATAATATACTTAAAAAGTATGCATTGTACATTTAAATCAATGAAAACTAGTATTCTATTTAGTAGTCTTGTGATCTTACTATGTATTTCAGATAAACATAAAGTCTTTGTGCTATACATTAGCTCATGTAGCCCATGGAGAAAATATATGTTTTACCCAGACTATTAGCTTTTTTGTTTTTCCTAAATATCTTAATTAATTACTAGTTGCATGTTCAAACGGGGCAGGATGCCTCTGGTGGTGTCTATGGCACACATTCAAAAGGCTGCGAGTTTGATTTCTGTGGCCAACCTTCCTGACTCATGGTTTTTTTTCCGGGACTTCCCTCATTGCTAGGTAAGGATAATTACATCCCCTGAATTTCCTGCCTCGCTACACTTTACCTCACTTCTCATTTCACTTCACTTTATCTTTCATCATGGTTGGCTGTTTCAGGGTTGTAGCTGTTGGTGGGAGTCTCGGTGTGCATAGCAGAGAATATGCTCTCTGTAAACCTTTGTCCTCGTGGGTGCTCTATGAGTCCCAGGATCCCAGTAACGTATAAGCCTACAGGTGGAAGGAGAGTCGGCAGTACAAGTTGCCAACATGGAGTTTAGATCTGAAACTGTGAGGGACCCTTCTCTCTGCTGTCATATTTACTAGAACTGCCCACTCTTAGTGTCCTCTCACCTCACACCTCTCTCCCAAGGAGGCCCTCACAAGGGGCATAGGCACTAAGGAATTTCCAATGGTCGAGGTGCTAAACCCCCCTTTCAAACCTTGTCATACCTCATACAGGTTCAAGAAATTTTTTACATAGAAATATAACCCTAACGTTGAAACATTATCTAGCACAATACATGCACAGCAAAAACCTACTTTAATATATGTGTAACACATGGTACTTAGAATTCAGATCAAAATTTATAATTTTGGTCATGTCTATTAGCATGCTGATTATAAGCAGAAAATAGGCACTGCTTTGTGTTCTGGCTTTTGAAAGACAAGCTAGATGAGCAAGTAGGTTTTGAAGAAGAATGTGAAATTATCCTAGGAATATACCAGCAAAATATCTTACATATTATTGTAATATCTTAGTAAAGTTTCAGTATAAAGGATCAGGTTAGAAGCTGCTCCCAGTTTGACCATAACAAAATATACTTCACCAAGATGTAAATTAAAAATATTCAAAACTGAGAAAAGCAAGAATGAAAGACCACAAAGAAATACAGTCACCATATTTCCTTTATTTCTATGACATTTTGTAGAGAACAGCATTATTAGACATTGCTGTAGTGTAATTTCATGCTTCACAGGTTCAATTGTTGCATTATTGGTATGTAAGTAAATTGTAAAGCCCCTGAAGCAGTCAATTAAAGCAAATGCTAGTATGCTGACAAATAAATTAAATCATTTACACCGGCTTCACAAAATTAAAATTATCATGCAAGTTTCTGAAACTCCTGTTTATGTTTGCAATGGCACATCATGCAGCATTTGATTCACTGAATGTATCCATACATTCTAAGCTTGCCTCCATAAGAGGTATTTCTATGCCTTATTCTGAACCACATTCAAGTTTTCAATACCTGGTAACAGTTTCTAGTGATCACTGTCTTTAGAACTTTCTCATTTTCCTAATACTTGAAGCTTACTAATACAAATAATTATACTGTATCTACTGGATTTAACCCTTAACTTATGTGTTTTTTTTGTAGTGTTTAACACCTGCTTTTACTATATATGGCACTGCAGGTGGTGACACTGATAATACGTGAAATGAAAATGGAGCACCGGTGGAATGAGATGGCAGGAGAAGCCAGAAGAAACCCACCCCATCGCCACTTCGTCCACCACAAATCCCACATGCGGTTGCTTGGGATCAAACCCGGGCTGCTTTGATGAGAAGCAAACGGTCTAACCACTCAGCTATGAGATAGCCAACTCGTGAGGAGCAATCTCCCATACCGATTGATATTTCTAAACTTTTATGTTGGCAGCTTGTTTTGTTTTTGGTGCCACCACCTCTGTCTACCTTATGCACCAATGTCTCTGAGCAATCTCCAGCTGTTTGTGAGTGAAAACTATAGCATTATTGTTAACGTATGTGGTTTGTGTGACACACCTTACAAGTTACATTATGTCCAGCGTAGTTAAGCTCATGTGTAGCAGCGCTTATCCAAGCCATTCAAAGTTTGATTTTGAAATACTAAATGACACAAGTGATGTTGGCGAGGAGGACTTCTGCATTGAGGTATGTGATAATAATTCAAATTCAGATTCTGATTCAGATAATTCCGATACTGAAATTTCTGAGGATGATAGCGAAGATGTTGCAGTAAGCAATGTTCATGGTAAGATTTATTACAGTTCAAGTGGTCATGTGAACCTTTATCACAAGATGCAGCACGCAAAAATGCACATGATAGCTGTGAATAACAAACACACATATTCATTTCTAAATATGTAGTAAATTATTTAATTTATTTATTAATCAGTTAGTACAACAGCTGGAATCAGTGTCTGTTATTTTCTCTTAATTTCTTTAGTTGAATTAACACAAGTTGTATAAAGCATACACGTATAAAGTTTTGTCAACATATAGCATTTTACTAGTTACTATTGCTCACTAAATATAATCAGGACATCAGATCTGAGACATTTGTAATCTGATACAAAATAAAGTAAAGTGGTCAGATAGACCTCACCTAGCAAACTATGTCCTAATAAAAGTACCTTCTAGAAGGCTTCAGGTTATCAAAATCATTAGAATATTACTCACCTTTAACCTGCTGCACAGAAGTCAATTTCTTCTCCCAGAGATCATCAAAACTATGAGGCGCAACAGGTTCAAAGTCAGCTGTGTATTGCCTCATACCACTAGTTGTAGTGTAACAACACTTGCACATACAAGAATGATATCGTAGCCTTCCCTCATCAAGATACGGATGTGCTAGTGCATCTACAACTGTAATTCTTTTGTCCTGTAACAACAAATACTCATTCACTCCAAATAAACCATAGCACACACAAAGGTACTAAATGGGATTATCAAATGAAAACTATATTATGCAAGTGATGTATTCTTTATAAAAAAAAGGCATACATTTCTACAAAATTAACAGTGTCATTTTCACCACAAGTTATTTCAATGTTTATTTTGAGACAAGCACAAAGGCGCATAAACATAGTTGAAAAATCAAACATCACTAATGTGTTGGTAAATCAAGATTTAATATTGAAAAGGGTAAGTTTCTCATACAGAACTGGTGCATATGGGATCATCATAATTTAATTTTAATTTTAATACATATATTTCATAGAAAACTACAGAGACCCAAAAACATCCAAACCACTGCACAGACGGAAGCATGATAATATGCAGCTACTTTGCCTTTCTTCAACAAGACTCTGCAGCAGCTCATACAGTCATTCTTTTGATGAGAACAATTGAAAGAGTGCTTCAGGACAAAATTATTAGTGGAGATTTGTGGCCCCGTTCCCCCGACCTAAACCCTGCAATTTCTGTCTCTGGGGTAATTTAAAGCACAAAGTGTACAAGACAAACCCATACACCCTGGAAGAATTAAAAGAAAATATCTGCCAAGAAATTGTCCAGCATTTCTCAACATGAACTATGGCGAGTGATGGATGGTTTCCTAAAGAGGTGCCAAAAATGTATGGACAACAATGGAAGTGGTTTTAAAAATGTTGTATGGCTTCATCTGCGCTACTCTATGACAGCAGCAGTTTGCGACAAGCGCCGAGGGCACATACAGGCAAAACACAGCACAGCCGATTCGTAGTCTTTTGGATCACCCGTTATTTTTCCCTTCCTTTGTGCAAAAAACTGAGTGAACCTTCTGCATTTAAACATTCTGTTTATAAGTTGGCTGGTTTTCTTTATCTTTTAGACTGATGAAAAGTGTATTTGGAGTTTCAAGCATAGTGTCACTACACAAATGAGAATTTTTATGTTTAACAGTCATTGAAACTGAAATTTGTCAACATTTGCACAAATCAGAAGAAAACAACTCAACAGCACTCAAGTCCACATCAAACCAGTTTTATATTTTTTAAATTCTTTGTCAATTGTGCAATATTCAGCAACACAGAGTCATAATCTTCGCTGTTGAATATCCATTTACAAGATTGATTACCTCAACCAGTATTACAACTTTAGCACTTATGTTTCTCGCACTAGTCATCTGAAAATTCATCTTCCTCAACTGTTGCAGCATTACACAAATTTGTTGTTGATATAAACTTTAACTTCTTTTTGGTGACTTGCAGATTTTCGGACTCAACACATTCTTTCATAAGCTGAGATGACAGAATAAGTCCATTTACCGTATCTAGCACCAATCTGTTTCTAACTTTGGTTTTTATTAAACCTAGTTTGGAAAAAGAATCCTTCACAAGAAGCGCTTCTGTGGGGCAACGAAATCACTGATAATGCAAAGGCCGCTAGTTCTTTGAAATCATTATTTGCACCAAGGTGATACATGCGTTTAACAGCACTCCAGAAACTGTCAGGTTCAGGCATGTTCTTTATTTCACTCAGAATATCATGTATTCAGAGTTTTCTCCATTGATCATCAATTTTCTGAACAGTGCCTTCTTCATTGAGATTATCAGACCTGGGCACACTGGCAATAAGGGGATAAAGGGTAGCAGGCTTAGTAGGGTAGGAAACGGTTGTCTTAGAGGGGTAGAGACAGGCAATGAGGACAAAAGTGGTGTAGCTATATGTAATTAGTTTTATTTCGCTGTGTGACAAACCAGTGAAAATGATATTTCGCCAGTATCAAACTATCATATATTCAAATTATCCTACACCCCCATAATTATCATGTGGGTTGGCAACCATGTTTACAAACATTAAAATTATTGTATACCTCCATAATTGTCGTACGGGTTGGCAACCATGTTTACAAACATTAAAATTATTGTATGCCCCCATAATTATCGTACAAGTTAGCAATCCTGGTCACAAATGACATACGAGTTCCATACAGCAATGGCAACAAGGCATACAATATAAAAATTTGACTTGACTATTACAATTATATTCAAATCCAGAGCAGAACACTCTTTAAATAAAGTTGCAAGCATAATAATTGGAATATGTATCGGCATGTTGCCATGGTAGCTCAGTGGTTAAGAGCAGCCACATGTAAAATGGAAGATCTCAGCTGTGGCATTAAATTTTTCAGTTGTGATTCTACTTCCAAATACTTCTTTTATGTTAGGAAACTATTTCAAAAATTATTCTCAGACAACTCACATTAATTTGTTGTAATTACAAGCATTAGGTGCAAGGTTTGTTATTTTGCACTTTACATAACCACCAAACCCCGACTTTGGTTGGAACCGAGTTTTTGTGTTTATTTGTACATTAACTAAACAAAATGCACTACAGTGGTAATTTTATTATAAACTGACATGTCTACATTGCTGCTTTCTTTACCTTTATATAATTATTATGTTGAGTTTATTAGAAATTTTATGAACTTACCGGATCAAACACAAGCATCTGGCAGAGCAGGTGCACAGCTTCGTGGGTGGCCTGAGATGACAAGGTATAGAGTGCTGTGAGGGAAGGAGGTTTGGGAGCTCTTCGTAACATATGTGTACGTGCACCATCACAGGCATAGCGCATATCTTCCAACGAAGGAGTACCCAACAACTCTGTGATCAACTCCAACTGCAAACATTCAGCACAAAACTTCATATAACACCATCACTATAGACCTCTTTCAATCAAATTATACGCTATCCATAAGAAAATCATCCTTACTTTTTAATACGTATTAAGGGTAATGCATTCATGATTTTCAGTTTCATTAAAAGCAGAGCACTTATAATTATATCAAACAGCACATATGCAGAGTTTGCAGGAAAATAATAAGTAGCTTTTAAAGTTAGTGTTGGATTTATGACTCATTTACTACTGAGACATGCATATATAGACGAATTATTAGTTTTGCTTATTTCTTCTTAAGTATTAGGAACTTCAAACAATTTTCATTTAATTTTAGGTAAAAGAAATTGGCAATTCATTAGAGAGTCAATGAATATTCCTCATGCAAAAGGTTACAAGAATTATTTCCAACACCCATAGCAGACACTCCTACGAGTATAAAGATCTCCTTAGAAGCCTGAAGATATTAACCTTATCCTACATGTATATATTCTCGACTCTAAAATTCTTTATAGGCAATTGAGCCACATTTATAACAAATAATTAAATTCATCAGATAAATGCTAGACAAAAGAGTAACTTCCTTCGTTCCAGTGTAAAACTTTCTTGCTTCCAGAAAGGTGTATATTAGGGAACCATAAAAATATTTAAATCTCTTCCTAATGATCTTAAGGGAAAGATCATTTTAAAATTGCTGCTAAAGAGAACCTAAGCTCAAAATCATGTTATCTTGTACAAGATTATCTGAATGACACATTATCCTGTTAATGCTTCTGTAGATTTGTAAGTAGTTTCTAGCTACTTTAGTGCAAAATCACTGTCAATTACATTTTTACACTAAAATACAAACCAGTTAATATTAACATAAATTATAATGGTAAACCACTCAAAGCAGTTGATGATGCCAAATACTTAGGCATCACTTTCGACAGAAAGCTAAGTTGGAAAAAACATATAACAAACATCTCAGAAAAGGTTGAAAAGAAACTGCAAATCCTGAAAAGGTTAGCTGGTGCTAAATGGGGCTGCTCAAGAAGAGTCCTTAACACAACATACAAAATGTATGTTAAACCAAACCTCTTGTACTGTTCTGAAGCTTTAATAATGGCAGCAAATGCTAACATCAATAAACTTGGACAAATACAAAATCAGGCTCTTCGCCTAATCACTGGAGCAGTTAAATCCACACCTATTGATGCCATGCTTGCCTTAACACGGACCCCATCAATAACAACAAAAATAGAAGAACAAGCATTGCTCCAACACGAGAAAATGTTACGACTGCCAAACTCTAAATGGACAGAAGAGAACCTCCCCCCTTCAATCCTTAAAACTCATAATAGTTTCCTAGAAAAGGTAACACAGATTAAATCCAAATTGAACATTCCTAACACCAGAGAAAATCTACTTATAAGAGAAAATCCATTGGAATTATTGCAACCTACCTTCAATTTGGAATTAATAGAGAAAATAAGTAAATCAGACACACCAAAAGAAATACAAAAACTTCTAGCTCTGGAAACAATCAATACTAGGTATCCCACAGAAGAATGGCTGCACATATATACTGATGGATCCTCCAAGGAAAACCTTACTGGAGCTGGAGTTACGTGTCCACATTTTTCCTTTTATCATTCTGTTGGCAGAGACACAACAAATTATGATGGAGAAATAGAGGCTATATACATTGCTCTCCGACAATTATTAAATCTTCCCTTAAATAAATTTAACAAGGCAGTAATTCTTTCGGATTCTAAAGCTGCAATTCAGGGAATATGTTCAAATACTACAAAGAAGTCAACAAAAATTAGAGAATGCTACAAAATGTTAACACAACTCCAAAAAGTTAATAAGACTGTTCAGCTCCAATGGATTCCAGCACACTGTGGAGTCATGGGGAATGAAGCTGCAGACTCACTTGCAAAGAAAGGCACAACGATAAAACAAAAGTCTAAATTCAATTTCTCATATTCCTCAATAAAACGCTTGATCGTTAAACAATTTTCTCATTCATACCTACAAGAAATAGAAACAAATGCCAAAGATAAAAAATGGATTACACTACTTTCCAACCCAGATATAATCCCCCAGAGACCACGGAAAACAGCGGTTGCAGCCTTCCGACTATTGACAAATCACGACTGCTTAGCAAGTCATCTCTACAGAATAGGTATCTCAGCCTCACCAATATGTGTCCTGTGTAACGATCCAGCAGAAATGAATGAAGACCACTTGAAGACCTGTGAAGCATTAAGATCAGAAGAAACTACAGTTCAAAAGTATTGGAAAGCACGAATGCTAATGGCTTCATTGCCAGATGCAAGGCACTAGAAAACAACAACAACAACAACATTTGACGTCTGCTCAAAAGCTAGTTAAATATATGTGTATACACGCTATGCATTGCTAACTAAACAACAAAATAATGAGATGCAGCAGGAAAGCCCTAGTGAAAGTTTAAACAAAGTTAAATTTCTATTTGTCAATAAATATTATGTTAGTCTTATAACAACAGGGACGATTTGAATTTATTTCTGAATTATCTCTAAGCAGGTGACAGAATCTAAATGTATCACGAGTCCTGTTTTCACTTCCAATGATGTCGTTTTGCTGATGTTTACAAAGCATATGTTTAGGGCACTACACATTACAAATCTGTAACTCATCATATTTATTACATCTTTAAGATCATTGCTTTCTAAATTGCTGACTATTTTCTAAATATATAATTAGGGTACTACAGATAACATTCTGCAATAATTAAATTCATTACAGAAAACTTACAACAAATGTGCCTTCTAAGTCACAGAAAACCACATCAAGTGTGCTTTTTCGCATTTTATCAGCTTAGTTATTCATGAATATCATTATTGTTGCCACAATGGCTGATGACTGTGTAACAAATCTTTGAATCTTGGAGCAGGCAATCTTTTTTAAAGGGTCACTTAGAAAGAACATACCATAATTTATGCAAGATTGCAATTAGTTGTTCTTAATATAAATTTAGAAGCTCTTATTTCTACAGGCACAGACGTAAGACTATGAAACAACACAAGAGCTGATAAAAATACAGACCTGTTGCACTGGGCTCTGTGCCTGGAAAAGTATGCGTCTTCCCAAGAGCTCTCCAAATATGCAGCCAACACTCCAGACATCTACAGCTGCTGAGTAATGACGAGCTCCCATTAATATTTCAGGTGCTCGATAGTACTGCGTCACCACTTCTTGTGTCATATGTTTGCTCTGATCTGGTTCTTCTACACGCGCAAGTCCAAAGTCACAGATCTGCAACAGAATATCAGTTATTTACTTTCTAACAATACATGTGGCTTAAGTTAGCTGTGTAATGAATACTGTTCATGCCTGCCTACAATGAAGCCCAATTCAACATGAGAAATTCAGGGTATGTGTAGCCTGTCATGGTAGCTCAGTGGTGAAGCATTGGCAATGGAAACCTAAAGACCCAGGCATGGCAATAAGTTTTACCACATCTGATTCCCCTTTCCATCCTTAGCGGTGTGAAAGAAGAATTAATTACCAAATACAAAGCAGTTGGTGTCAATATTTCACACTTGCTGAAAGTACTAATGTTTATGCAACCATTTGCCAAAAGCAATTCAGAGTTTAATGTTTTTCCACGGGTATAAATTATACTACCCAACATGAAGTTTACCTCCACAAAGATAATATGTATTTTTAGTCCATCTTCATACATAGATTCTGAAAATGAAGTTTAAAATGGCACATCACGTCACAATTTTTAGATATTTTAAATATACAGCATCAAATTTGAGTCTGCGTACCAGCCAATAACTTGGATGTCATAGATTGCTCACCCTTGTCCTACAAGATTACTTACACAGGTATTTACAAAATATGAAGATGAAAACATGCTGCACAATTTAACCAAGCCTTTGTCATCAGAAATTTGGAAAATATTTTGGTTACCCCTGCCTTTACTTCTATTGCAGTGTGACAATTATGTTTACATGTCATGCAAATGCAGATTAACTGGAAATAGTTGGCAATACTATCATTATTGATTTGACTATATTATTACTAGGCTTAGTAGGTGAGCTACCAAATCATGAAGTTATGTATGCTTTGTCTGTAGAGCAGAGAGACAGAACTGGTTCCCCACACTGTGCCACCACATGCACTACAAACACACATAACTTGAATCCTCTTTAATGTAGCTGGACTACTAAGCCAAGCAATCTTGAAGATCAATTTTGCAAGCTGCTTTAATTTTGACATTCATAATCACGCTAGAGCCCACAGCAGGTGTTTAAAATGGTGACCACTTGCATTAATATATGCATTATGACCCATGACATTTAGTCAGATCCTTTCCAAAATCCTTGTTGCCAGTTGCACAATGACAGCAGCAGCTAGGACGCTAGCAAGCAGCGCCTCTTTAGTTTCTATTGGGGTTTCATAACCAACTCTGCATATGCCATTATAAGAAAGTTCGAGGATTAAGATCTAGTGATTACGCTGGCCATGTCACAGGACCTCCCCTTCCAATCCAGCAATTAGGAAAGCTATCGTTCAGGTGAGTGTGGACATCATGGTGGAAGTAACAACGCACAACTCGTATCCTTATACAGTTTCTGACAACACAAAAATTAATTAATATTGTGTGACTGCCCAGTTCCAACATGTGCCGCCTCCATGCTGGATGTGTGTATGACAAAGTTGTAAAGGTGCAGACAGGGACTAACCTAATTATCATATTACAGTTTTTGTGTCGGTAAGAATTCTCATGGACTTTAACTCTAAAAAATTGTACAAAATAAAAATCGCATAACAAACGTTGCGGCGCGGAAGCATTGCTGACAAAATAAAAATTTATAACTTCGACACGAAACTATTGTTAATGGCAATAATTGGTAACGGTATGTAGCTACTAATTGGAAAACGTGCATTTCTCATTTACCTACATTTTTCCGGCAACCGGCGACGCTGATATGATTCTCGCAATTGACAGCGTGGTTAAACAACAAAATAATAAAAACCTCATTTACATTAAAAATGCGAATAGCACCACTGGCGGGCTCATTTGTAACACAGGTGCTATGGAACAATCGAGTGTCTCTTTTGTACGGCTATCCTGAGGAAAATTGTTCTTTGCGCCAATATTAAAACAATAGTCTAACAGTCAGTAATAACATTAATTAAAATTCCAAGGGGTTGGGGGGGGGGGTGTCCCCCATTGCCTCCCATGACGTCTAGTGTGGAAGAACAATTTCCATTGGTACAGCAGCACACCCACAGTTGCAACAATGAGGCACGAGGTCTAGCGCTGGCCGCTGGCTAGAGAGAGCAACGACCGCCATCGTATCCGACCGAAGCAGCAAGTGTGTATTCTGCGCGTCCTTCTAAGATATCTTGCTCAGTATCCAGCAGTATCCGTTACAATATCTTCTCAACTCGTGATATTTGTCCAATTTTTACTATGCAAATTACATTGTTATACATGTTTACAGAGTTCTTCTGAACTCATGATATAACCTGTGGAATCGAAACATATAGATATGGATGAGGGCCACGAGAACCGAACCCACGGTCTCCCTCACACGTTATCGTGGATCCATCTCGCTCGGTGCCAGTATAGTTAGTTACCCTTCACCGCCACCCCCCTGAGAATTGGACGTTTCATGCAGACGCTGAGCTTACGCCGAGGTAACCAGAAGACAAAAGATGAATGTACCAATATTTCAAACAATTTAATAAAAGAAAACGAGCAGCGCAGTCAGTTGAAACAGCCACTTCGCTGCACTATATTGAATCTGAGTAACTAGTCGTTAATTTTGTGATCTATAACCTTACACCTTGGTCATTTTTGCTGTAATCCACCAGAAGACTGATAATTAATAGGTGTTGAGAGAACTGTGGTTTGCGCGATCATCCAACGTTTTGACACAGCAGTCTACTCGCATAACGCACTCACTACGTAAACAAACAATAAGCCATGAATGCATAATAAAATAAGAAATGGAAAATAACCATAAGGATTTCTTACAACAGTAGCTGTGAGTGTAGCTTTAAGGAAACTTCTTATTTTAGCAAATTTGTTTAACAAAGTGTAATTTGTGTGGTAGTCTTTTAAGCACAAGATTGTGTTCGCTAGCTTATTTTAGGAGAGATGTATCAGTGATCTGAATAAAATGATTCAGATCACCTTCTTACTCTCCATTTTTTACATCAAAAGAAAAAAAAAATCTCAGTAGTCAATGTAGATATCAACACTCAAAAAGTTTGAATATCATTTCATTCAATACACAATACCAAATTGTATTTCTACATTTTCCTTTCAAGGACCTAAGGAAATATCATGACGGGGCTTCTGACCACTTCCACCATGATGTCCACACTCACCTGAACGATAGCTTTCCTAATTGCCTTATTGGAAGGGGAGGTCCATGTGACAAAATGTCATGGGTCATAAATGCATGTATTAATGCAAGTGGTTACCACTTTAACCACCCGCTGTGGGCTCTAGGGTGATTATGAATGTCAAAATTAAAGCAGCTTGCAAAATTGATCTTCAATATCGTTGATGTCCAAGATATTCATTTCCAACCACTGGTTCCTTATGTCAAAACGTTCAGTTTAAAAATCTCTATCATTTACAGAATTTTGACCCTAAAGTTGGGGACACTCTGTATATATTTCACCTCGCTCATTCAGACAGCGTATTTGAACGATTCATGATCGGGTACACAGCTTAAGGTAGATGAATCCGATTTGGAAAGTTCGATGTCACAACCGTAACCACAGATCCTCGGCTTTCCGTACTGATGCACTTCAGATGATGTCCATCGGTGACAACCCTGCAGATGAAAGTAAACTGAACTGTCATATGAATCTCCAAGGAGGTTCTCAGCAGTACATCAATGAACCAGTGATACATGTTTCAAACACAATTAAACTTTCAACATTGATTTCGTAACTACCGTCAGTAAGCCGATAACTCCATTGCAGGTAGGTCACAATGTGACGATTCATGTGTTTGCTCAACCAGCATTGTTCATGCATGCGGAAGTAAAAAGAAAGGGGAAAAAAATATGGGTCGAACATGGACGCAGTGTGTCCAATGCTGTGGCGACACTAATATAGCCTTATATCCACTCTCTTAGACTCACGCTTAACTGAAGTCAACTGTCTTCATTCAATTAGCGTACTCATGTAAAAGAAGGCATGCGCAGCCTTAACAACAGCAATGTCTGTTTTCGACCAAGTTCTTAACGAAGATCACTTAGATTCAAGTTTTGAAGCATCTCCAGCCAACTGGAAGATCCACGCTAATTTTAAAACTATTATATGAATTTTGACGGATCTACGCAGTCAAACATAAACCTGACTCTTCCCTGCAAAGCCTACGCTTGCACTTTGTTTTTAATTTGACTAGGAAAGTGCTTTCATGGCAACTGGAATTACTTTACAGACATCTCCATTACAGGGCATTTTTAAATGTAGTTAGCTTTAATTTGCAATGTAATGTATTTTACAGTTTTGTTGATAAAATGTAAAGAATTCCAAAGAATTAAGAAATTCTTGGATATCAAACTGAAAGAGTTCTAGAGGACATTTCTAAGTCTAAAATAGCTGCTGTAGCATATAAGTCAAGGGTTTAATTTAAGAATACACATATATGTTTAAGTATGGTCTGTTTTGGGTACTTTAATGACCGATTCCACTACATTAAGCTACTTTTATGCTTAAGTTCAAACTTTCATTAAAGGACTGGTGTTCATCCAATCGGACAGTTCAATTTTCATTAAAGGACAAGTGTTCCACCAATCAGAGAATTCTCATGCAACAATGGCAAAGCGCAATATCGATTAATTCTGAAACACAACTAGCGCGAGTTTAGAAAACGCTAAGAACGTCAAAGCAAGTTGCACCTTACACAAAACACACAAATTAACCTCAATACAGCATCAACTTCCAAGAATATTGCACAAGCACAGTCCCGCAAATTAATTTCACTAATTGTACAATAAATAACTTATACATGAAATAAAGTTTCGCCTGAAAACCAATATATTCAATTTGCTTTCTATTTTTCAATGTCACGTAGTATACCAAGATTATCCTATTCATCATGCAGCTGCTCTGTGACGTGTTGGAAATGAATCGATCGTTTAGCGCCTGCGCAGAACTCCAAATATCAGCTGATGCAATATGTAGGTCATTGTCCTTAGTGAGTGTAGAACATGTTATAATATTTCAACTATAAAATTAGGTGTATGGTCGAGCGTAAATTGCCGTATCAAACTTAACTATAATGGTAATTAAGATGCTCGTATGAAAATTTGCTTCGCTCGTTTCCGAATATATATTCGCTTCTTAATTATTACCATTACAGTCTCGTTGCATAATATACTATTCCAACAACTGTTTTTAAAATATTTATCCAATGCAGCATATCGTAGACCCGAGCTCTCTCTCTCTCTCTCTCTCTCTCTCTCTCTCTCTCTCTCTGGTATAAAACTTCCTGTACTGAAGATGAACTGTGCTAACCTCAAAAACGACAAATCGAGAAACATGCATGGAAACATTTTTGGATAAGCCTCTAATCGTTTTGATTTAACATCATATGTTTGATGTGCTGTACATGCAAGGCGAATATGGGTATATAGTAGGCCTTAACGGTAGTCAAAACTTTTAAGAGCTGGTCGCTATGTGATAAATTCCTTTCTCTTTGCATGGTCAAGAGATAAAAACTGAACGACTTCCCATTAGAGACAAGTACAGGTATTGGAAAATACAAACAAATAAGGAATATCTCCGGAATGGTGCAAAAAGTTAACTTTGACATAAATTGGTGTTTTAATGATATCTACATTGTTCACGGTTACGGTTTACCAGTTACGTAAAAGTCATCCAGAATAAAGAGAACTTCCGAGGACATTCATGAAAACATCAGGAAAGTGTCTTTGACACAATATTTTAATCAAAATCGTTAGACCCATTTTTGATAAAATCAACATTTTAGGAAAATGCTCCTTGTAAAGGTAGTTTGGAGAAGGGATTATTTTTGAAAAGTTTCGTGTCGCATCCTTGGAAGATGAACTTAAATACTAAGTTCGGTATTCAACCGATTTTTTCGTTTTTGAGGTACGCTGTTCACAGATGACAGACGCACACAGATCTTTTTCTTTTTTTAATCAGGGAGTCTAAAAATGTACTTGTGGTGAAATCTCGTATGTAATTTGTGGGTGGAATACAACACTTCCTCTGTTTACTGTAAGTAGTAATGGTACAGAAAGTAAAACTCCACTGTCAACTAGTTTAGAATGCTGTAGAATTGCTCCTACAAGCAAACCCGTCGACACAATCAAGTAGTTGAAGGTAGCCGTAATATCTGCGCTGGCAGCTGTTAAATAGATTTTCGCTGTGCAGACCACACTAAACATGTTACCGAATTTAAAGGCGTGATGAATTTGCTTTATCGATTTTCTCTGAACTAGCGGCTGTCTAATTGATATTCCCCCTTCAACATAGGAAACACATCGTGTTCTCTCATGTTTGGTTGTCTCGAGCATTGTAACTACTTCGAAAAGCAAATGATGCAGTAGAACAGAAGTGGACAGCAAAAGAAGCCTTTTTAAGAATAATTTATTTTCTGAATAAATGTTGTTTAATTTTGTTTAGATGGTAAACTACAAGATAGACGAAAGCCTATTCCACAAAATAATGCACATCTCGTTAAAACACCATGTATAATAAATATCTTGTAGCATTAACCACTGGGAGTCTTTCGTTGTTCTTGGTTTGAATTTTCCATTTACATTCACATGCCTCTTCGTAGATTAGGTTATTAAGCCGGGATTACATTAAACGTAATGTAACATTACTCAGGGGTCTAGGGGATATGTGAATGGCGACCACAAGGTACCCAAGCTGAGCAGAACATTACTTCCACTTACTGGTGTTTTGCTCCTCACTGTAACTTTTCTATCTGACCTTACCTTGGTCATCTCTTGTTCTCTTCCGACCCCGATGCTATTAGGGTTCCCGAGGGCTAGGGAGTCTTTATTTTGCCAACCTCTCCATTTCTCTATAAAATCTTAACCCCAACATGCTGACCTGTCATGGCATGTAATACGTCCTCTGATTGGTGATCAGAGGATATGGTCGGTGAATTTATTTTGATAATTCTCCCGGTCAGGTCGGTGAGACCCGTAAACCAACGACAGGTGTGGTCCTCCAGACATTCTGGGGGTTGTGAGAGAGCGATGTGACGGTCAAAACATTAAAATATGGTGCTCTCTAAAAAACGGTTACTATTACTGCTATTGCTCTCTTCAATATCATCAGTGAAAAATATTGGAGAGCAAGAGGATTAATGACTTCATTGTCAGAAATCCAGCATTAGCTAACAACAACATTACTTTACGCGACGTAAATTCTAAAGGGTACTATTTAGGATTGACTTAACATGATGTAACTTACGAATTTGTTAATCTTTTCCTTCGCGTTACGTTAAGTTTACTGTCACGTGATAGAACCCTGAAACGTAGCATTAAATAATAATAGAAAAAAAACTATCAGAGTCATTCCTGTTACTGTAAGTTAAACCTTAAACTTAGCACGTTTCTTAACTTTGTAAGGTGCCGTCTCTTTAAAGGTTCATCGTAATTCCGACTTTAATCTTTACCGACTCTAGAGCTCATACCTAACATCGCTTCGTGGCTCGACCAATATTAATTTTCCAGCACTTCACATTTTTTAAGTTCTAGGTCATTGTTCATTTATTTCTCGCGATGTCATGGAGCGAGTATGCAATTATAGAGCCAGGATATAGCGACCAGGTTTTATTGAATTGACTATCTCTTCAGTCTCCTGGATTCTCTTCTGTCTACGACATGCGGAATGAAACCATTTATGTATATATTTATCGCGATTAAAATGAGACAGAAAAGTTAACTTTGTAAGAAGTTTGTACAAGAGTGGGTGGGGAAAACAATGTGAATGTTACATACCTACAGAGTGGTTCTGTGACTATGGTAAAGGAAACAGTTCTATACCAGGTGAGTCAGCCGCCCCTTATTTTTTGGAAGTTAGGCCACCCATCAAACGGCAGTGCGCTTGTTCTTACTAAACCGTATTGCTTGACGTTCTTAGACAGAGGAATGCCCAAAATTCAGTGGAACAGCTGTTTAAGGAACAGAACGTACTCCTCGCTAAAGTACACCTAAAAACATACGACTCGTTTACTGAGAGCAAATTCCGGTTTCCAGCCGATTTTACAAACTTTTTATTAGAGTATACATAGCAACGTAATTCACTAAACGCTTCTGAATAAAATAGACCTATCATATGACTACATTAACGTCACCAAATAAAAGAGCAGGGATTGGCTACAAAAAGTTAGGACACGCCTTGTTCGCCATGCACACAACGGTTTATTTAATTTTTTGCGTAAACTACGTCTCGTACATATCAAACAACTTGCAAAATAGCTTTTGCCACTTAAGCAACACTATTAAAACTTCCAGCAAAGGATTAAAACTAGCTTAAAGGGCTAAATTAAGCACGAAAACTCGCGAAGTGGCAATGGCATAGCGCCTGGCACAGAAGTCGTACTACTGAACTCGGAATGTGCTTTCAGTTAGATCTCGAAATAACTGATGAGAATTATGACTGTATCCTATGCGCTAACCCGTGACACATGGGTTTGCGTATCGGTATTGTACAATTTTTTATGCTCTTCAAAACTTTGAAACCGAATTCACAATAATATAATTATAAAAGGGTTTAGGGCATTTTAACTTAAATCGTTTTTGGTTGTCTTTATTTTGTAATAGAACAGGTATAATGAGTCCTACCCCATTCGACTGGCATGATGCAGTGCCGACTTCCTTCATTCTCCACGCGTAAGCTGTTGCATGTATTTTGTGCCATTCCTTCACCATGTATTTGACATTGATATCAAACCAAGATGGAGCAGGTGCTGGAGTCACATGTCACCTCTTTTCCTATTACAAATCTTTAAGTTATGGAACTACAAACTTTGATGGAGAAATTGAAGCAATTCGAATGACCCTACAAAATCTTTTGTACAGAATTTCACATTTTCAGCAAGCAGTTATTCTCAGATTCCAGGGCAGCAATTATAGGAATTACTTCCAAGTTGTCACCAAAAAACCAAACAATTATAGAGTGTTGGAAAATCCTTAACCATCTAACAGCACTTCAAAAACACCTAGTCTTCCAATGGATACCAGCTTACTGTGGACTGAGTGGTAATGAGAAAGCTGATTTACTTGCAAAAAAGGGTACTGGCAATGTGCAGAAATCAATAGTTAATCTACCAGTTTATGCAGCTAAAAGATTAGTCAACTCTGAATTCAAAAAAATTATTGAAAAATATTACTATGAAAAATCAAAAAATAAAAGATGGGAACTACCAAACGTTCAAACAGTAATTCCTGAGTATCCTCGAAAAACAGCAGTTGCAAGCTTCAGGTTGACTACAGGACATGATTGTCTGGCAAAACATTTAAACAGAATTGGGATATATTCTTCACCACTCTGTCCTCTATGTGACCTGCAAGAGGAAATGGATCGAGACCACCTTCAAATATGCCCGGCCACTTCTAATGCCCCAACCATCAGTGAAAAATATTGGAGAGCAAGAGGATTAATGACTTCATTGTCAGAAATCCAGCATTAGCTAACAACAACGTATTTGACAAACGAGAACATTGATATGCTTTTGATCTAAGGAGAAGGAAGGGCCAATATACAAAGCAACTCAGCACCTATATCGGGAGAGATATCCTAAAAGGCAACAACAATATAGTACAATGGAAATAAAGCAATTGCAAATAAAATAATAACAGCTTTTAACAAAGCCAATCTTGTTTGTGCATATTACAGGTAAAACTAGCATATGCAGGGAGTCGAACCACATCAACACCACACAGTAATCCACTTACGAATCGGGCGCTCGTCCCAACTGAGTTATCTAGTAAACGTGAGTTTAAGTTTTCAAAAAATAATATGGCCTTGTTGGCGCCGTAACGAACTTACCAACCTATAAAGTCTTGATGCTTTTCTTCCACTACCGTCTGATTTTCCATAAATTAAATACATATCAGTAAATTATCTTAATGTGAATTTTTACATGTTTACTACGATGTTAAAGTATCAACATATAAACACTAGCATGCCGACATCTTGTACCACATTAAAGAAAGCTCTACGACTTACCATAACCTCCTAATCACTTTAGAATGAAAAGCTTCACTCAACCAATCTGTTAATACAGCATTTTGATATTAAAAAAAAAGTGGACACAGTTTATCGGCAGTTCCCACGAGTTCAAGATGGCTGACATTACACTAAACAGCTGACAACAGAATTCCAAAAAGAGGCCCTGCCAATGCGCATAATAAAGGCATTTCTAACCTCAAATATCTCGGGGTTGAAGTTACCTACTTTCAAACGATAATAATGCTTGAACATCGTTACCACACAACAAAGAACGTATTAACCTTCGGCAAATCTTGTTCTGCAGTAACACTTTTGGATGAAATCACTTCCGAGCGTTAAATATCGTAATATATATTTAATGCATTACGGTGTAGCGAACACAAAAATAACAACGGTAACTATAACTGTATATACTGCTCTAAAAGAATTCAAGACAAAATCGCGCAAACACGAGCATAGATCCACAGATTGATTAAGTAATTAATACGATGTCTAAACGGAATCTTGTTTTAAAATCTATCAGTTGGTCTTTCTGCAACGCGTTCATAAACGACTTCTGTGGCAATATAACAGACGCAATAACACCAGCTATGGGCCTAACTTTACCATGGTTATATGTCACGAACAGTTGGCGGCACTAATGCAATCTAACGGATGGAATATCACCAAATATAACCAGACTGCACCATAATGGGGGGAAAACGTCAATGTTGTTTTTTGGGATATCTCAACAAGCTGTGCCTACTTATAACATCCACCAATATTTTAACTTACCAAGTGAGACGTTTCGGGACGTGTGCTCCTATATGAAAATTATTCATAAATGTCTCCTCTTCTAAATGTAGTCACAGAATCATCATCTATATTTTATTTAGACCTCAAACTAAATATTTTATTGTTACATTTATAGGCCCTGCCTTAGGTAGATAATACAAAACTATATTACTGGAAATATCAATTAATGACAGAAGCATGAAGCAAAAGTATCTACATCTATTTAATGCGGTTTTTCTTCATCCCAGTAATTGAAGCAGGATTGCTTTGATTGTTAGTGTACAAATTGCTGCGACTAAGCTGATAATACACATGCAGCAGTATGCATATTAAAAGACAGATGCTAATTGCCAGTCGTATAAATGAAAGCATATGTCAAAGCAAATTGATTTCGCGTGTTAACATCTGACTTTGCCAAATCGCCTCGCTTAAATTTGCTTTTATTCTGTCGAACAAAAGCTCTTGGGGAGGGGGTGGGAAAAAATCCATACATTGCCCCTCTGCTGCTTGTTACAGAGGTGATTGTCACATTCTTTCTATTACTGCCCCTACAGAGTAACCGAAATTCCTTTGACATTCCTGCAGATAATTATCACGCAGTGGCAAGTGGCGAAGGCATATTTAAACCAGTTTTGGATTCGTTCATATTTCCTCTCTATACAATAAATTGTACACATACTATGATATTGATACTTCCTTGACATGGCATGTATAGAATATTGTCATATTACCTTTAAAATCGCATGCGGACCTATTACAATCACACGATTCTCTCTACCTTTGTAATTTATACTTTTGAGGAAATGAAAAATAATAAAAAACCGCTCAATGTAACGGTTAGTTTGGATTAAGGTGTACGCGTGCGTTTTTCTAAAATTCTTTCCTGGATTCAATGGACCTGAAAACATGCATTTCACGAAAAATCTTGGTATAGAACTCTTGGGAGGAGTACGATATAGGTCGTGAGGCAAGACAAGAGCAATTCCCCTACCTGCGCAGTGGCGACTCTTCACCTGAAAGACTGATAGTGGTAGAAGCGCAGAAGTATGCGCAGAAGTATTCATAACGTCTCCGTCCACGAAGGAGTGAAGTTCGCTAGCACAACATTAGTGCATATTGCTAATGACATTATATATGTATAAAAATTAGCGTTATAATGAACACAGTGATTTGGCTATAACTATGGCTATGTGCCAACAATTAATTTCACGTGAACTGCAATTGTTTCCGCTGCACGCTGTTATAGAAATGTTTACTCATTCGCGGCAATGTCGCCCGCCTTTCCCCCCTCTCAGGCGTTACAGAGAGGGAGGGAAGGAATGCACCTTCCCCTATGCGCAAGATTTGTTCATGTCTCACCTCACGAGCTATACTTATTCTGCTTGTATCTTACCTTAAGAACGCAGTTGCTATTGACGAGCAAGTTGCCTGGTTTGATGTCTCTATGAAGGATGCGTGCCGAATGCAGGTACTTCAAACCTGCAAACACAGAAACATTATCATGACACTTCAGTCTTCTAAACACAAAGTTTCACTAGTACAGAACATTTCGTAAACAAAACCTCAAAGAACTCAGCGGCTCTTACACTGAGACTAACTTTATAAAGGCATGGAATTCTATCCACAAAGGCTAAAAACCTTTCATCTTTCACATGAAAAATTACAACAGAAACTGAAAAATGTTGCTTATTTTATTGTTTGAATGAAATATATGTAGTAACCGAGTTAACTTTAAACACGGATTTTTAAGATATATACACTGTTGCACCTTCCGTATCATTTGCTTTTAAGCTTTTCTTTAGCCACTATTGAACCTCCTTCAAAATAAAAGTTTTCTCTATCGTAATTACAGCAAGCAGCTAGTTTTGTGAAGATTGCATGCTTAAATGTCATGATGGTGATTATGATGATCATGATGTAGTTTTAAGGGCGCTCTACTTGGTCGTCAGCGTCCTTATAAAAGGATCAAGGAAAAACCAGATATAAATTTTACTATAAAATAAAAATACCAGTAAAAAAGCAAATGCCTATAGATAAATGCACCAAAAAAAGAGGCGAAAGCCAGAAGTAAACTAAAGTTATAAGAAGGCCGAAAAGATATGCAATTTTAATATGCAAGATTCTAAATCCTTAGGTTCATGTTTACCATTGTCAAAAACTTCAAAACTTTCGACCGCTTGTTCATCGTCGGCCAGGACCTCTGCAAGTTTGACAGGCAGTTGCAGGGTCTCGAAGATCCTTAAATCTAATTCTTCATATCCTTTCATCAAAATTAAGAAATTCGGGAATTTACAGAGTGAAAGCTACAGCTCTGACCAAAAAAGAAAGCTTAACAGAGTAGCCGTGGTCGCTGGGGCGAACGTCTTTGGCGCTCCACTGCGCAAAGGGTCGTGGGTGCGAGTCCTGCTTCGGGCATGGGTGTTTGTGTGCCTGTAATTGTGTGTATGTGATAGATTACCAAGAGTAAAGATACGGAAAAAAACACGGAAAATAAAGCAGTAAAAAAGAAGAAAAATAAAAATAAAAAAGAAAGAAAAAAAATTAAAGGATACTGGCACAATGTGTCAAAAACAGAACTACCCTGTTACGTTTCTATTTCGCGCAAGAATAAGAAAAGGTGGCTTCTTTGTTAAGGGCTATGAATGCGGACATCTTTGTTGCGCGGGATGGAATTTGCAGTCAAAATATAGCTCTGTATGGCTAGGAAATACGGCACTTTTATTACTTCGTTGAAGCGAACATCGTTTGCACCTTTTCTAAATTCTACAGCAACTATATTTGCGCCTACGCATGTTGGTGCCCAGTGTTGTGTCCGGGCCGACTCGCTTGTGCTCGAAGCTGTTTCGCGGGCCGCTGCCGAAGTCAAACAAAATTAAATGTTAGTACACATGACAGGCATGAATGATACTCATAGACCTGTGCAAGCCATTACACAATTCGAGATATTAATTTTTTTTAACAAAAGAGCTCTTAGAAAGGCTATGGGGTCCTATATAAAATATATGAAAATTAAATAATTAAATGTTATTGTATAATACAAGGACAAATGTAACTGATAGTCTACTTGCTGAAACTGAAAGGTTACAGGTTTTCCTACATAAAAAGGAAATAAATATTCGTGTTCTTTAGGAGTAAAATTAAAACTCTCTCCTCGAAATAAATTAAAATTTTCAATATCCAGTTTTCTCCAAAACAAAGAATACAGAAACGAAATATTTCTAAGATGAAATATCTGCAGATAAACCCATATGCATAAGCAAAAGTGAGTTTGTTTGTGGACAAAATATTATAATGTGAGAGGGAAGCTTAAATGAGGATTACCCAGGACTCCAAAGAAACAATTAGGTAAATCTCTAAGTGCCGTTTTCCAGCACAAATCCTATTACTCTTTTTGTTACTTACTAGCATACATGGCGAATGTAATTAGTAATATCCGTGCTTTTAATACTGGTTTAGTGAGACTGGTTTGTCGCTCACAAAACCTAATTTATCACCTTTAATCAGTGGTGCTTTAGTTCATAGTTACTGGGCAACAAAATCTACACTTTATATTTTAACACAAACAAAACACGCTCTCTAAACATAAAATATAGGTTCAACAAAACGTAAAATACACTTTAATGACGATCATCACTTTTTATTTTTGTTGATAATAATATCCATGCATCAAACAAAAACATTCTGAGCTGAAATCACCATGGAATATTCACTCCAAAGGCTCGAAGCTTTAATACTTTTCGATTTCTCAAAAAAATGCACCGACAAAGAATCTTTATGTCTAGAGAGAGAGATAATCATGATGATAGCCGCCCTAGCCTAGGGTTTCCCAAAAGGATCGGCCTACTAAAATGTAATTAAACATTTGAATGTATTAACAGGATGGAAAGCATAATATTAAGTGAATTTAAAATGAATATAGAAAACAATTTTAGGAGATTAATGATATAAAGATGAATTTAGTGAGAGCGGCTATTTTACAATAAAATTTTTAGAACATTACAATATATCTTTACAAGATGTTTGGGGAGAATACAAATGATATCGTATAATTTGGAGTGAGAATTTTAAAATAGTAGAGGATATTGCCATTAGTGCTGATTCAGCAATTTTGAGTTTCCGAAGAAATTCCAATGTTAGCTGCGGAATTGATCCTCTAGCTCCAAACATGATACCAGTAACTTCCCAGTTACTGATGTTGTATTTGTTACGTAAATATTGACAGCATGGTTCGTAGATGTTTTTCTTTTCCAGATTTACTTCATGTGGTTGCTGTTCATTTACTTCGTATCGTACCGTTGGATCTATGATAAGACCCACGTCCTTTTTACGGTCGATTACCACAATATCTACACGCCGAGTTGAGCCATTTGTGGAAAGACAGGTTACTTCTTCATAAATCTCATATTCGGGCTTAAGGCGGAGATTATCTGAAATCAGTGAGCGAACTGTATTGTGTCTATCTATACGTAACAACTCTCCCTGGTGGCAGGAACCAAGCAGTCCTTGAACTTCGTATAACTATATAGGTAAATAAACTTTCTTTAAATTTTCTGGAAATGTATAAAATAATCTTATGGTAGATAAAATATTGTAGACTCCCTTCGGTCGTGTTCTATCATTACTAAACCTCCACTTATGTAACTAGTAGGTACTCTAAATATCTATTTACTGTGTTTCTTAAACCAACACTGTAAAAAATTAATCGGCTGACGGAATCAGTTGAAGACTTGGCAGCTATGTAAGAATCTTTACAGTTTCACTGCATTTTTAATTGTAATGTTACTGTATAAACCTTGATATAGTCTGTATACATTGTATTTCATGGCAAAAACAAATTAAGAGTACAGCATGACATCTATGGTTTTATTTTAATGTGTTGTGAGCTTATGACAGAATAAGCTAATTCAAGAAGCATGGCATCAGCAACTGCGTTAGCTGGTATGAACACTTTACTGCCATGAGAAAGCGCAGACTCTAACCTCCCCAGCCCATCTCCGAGAATGGGGGGTAATAAAAGCAAGAGGGAAGGAAGCTTTTATTTCTGGGAGAGCACATGCTTAACGAAGTCCATACACCGCTGTAGAGCTCTCCTTAATAACATCAGCATGAAAAGCAATTTTTGATAACCAACTCGAAACCAAACGAATCTCCTATTGTCACAAAACTTTCGGCTACACGCGCTGGAAAACAGAATACAAAAAAAATCTTTATTGGTAACAGTTGAAAAACGAAATTACAGCCAGCTTGCGCTGCGGCTAACACATGAAAACTAAAAGAAAGAAGGGAAAAAAGAACACTTTGCTATGTAGCATGTCGTTATGGTTGCAGTTTTCTGATGCAGATAAATATAACAAAAGCAATTAAACTTAACTTTAACTATCGCTTTTTGGCTGTAACCTTGAAAACATTTAAACCATTGCAGCGGTCTATTTTACATACGACTATTATTTTATGTTCCCTACAGTCCATCTCAGTGAACTGAACTTTTATTATCGCTTTTTGCACAACTATATATAATCCAATATTGAATTCTTAATAACTATGGTTGGGAAGTTGAGAAAAAGTCCTTTTCTTTTCGAGTGCCCTCCAAGGATGAGGGCTGTAAAACCTTCCTAAACCGGAACGCGATCTTCCAACATTCCCCCCCCCCCCCCCGTTTTTACAAATGTCCGTTTTACAGAAGATTGTATTTTAATAAAAAAAAAGCACAAAATATCTTAAACATACTGTATTTTAATCAAAATTGTTAAGAGCTCTTTTTGAGAAAATCAAAATTTTCGAAAAATTTTCCATGTAAAATGCGGTCTGGGGTGGGAGAGTGTTTTTGAAATTCTTTGTGTCGTATCCTTGAAATATGAAGTCAAATACCGGATTTGATATTTACTTAACGTCTTTTGTTTATGCAAGTCAGATAGACGCACAGAAGCACACACTCATTCACAGACCTTTTTCGGAAAGGTCTGCCTTATTTGGTTTCAGTATTTCCGGTGAAATCTTGGTATCGAATTTTTGGATGGAATACAATATTTCCCCTACTTATTACAAGTACATAGCAGAAAAAGTAAAAATGCAATGGCATGGATATTACAACGAAGAAAAATGTTTAAATAATCTGTAAATAAAAATAGGTTCAATATATGTCTGTTACCACATAATTTGTGCCAAGTTAAATCTCACAAAAACGGTTCTTGTAACTTCACTGCAAGTATAGCAGCTATGTAGGTACTTATGCGTATAGTAAGTCGTATTAGTCAAGTCATTTAAGCAAACTGTCCCAGAAAATTATTTTATTTCCGTGCTAAGCAATTGTTCAGTTTCCATGCCGATATTTATTTTCCATTGTTTTATTTTGGGTCACAGTAGGTCAGAAAATAATGGATTTTAATTGGCTTCCCATTTTGTCTTTTTTGGTCTCTTCCTCATTAGCCCTTTTAGCTTTATGTATTGTTTCCAACCTTACTTTGATTTGACGTCTTTGCTGCTCATTTTCAATTGGTACAGACAACAATGATGTATACAGATTAACACAACAATCTAAAAACGTGTCTGGAACAAGAAGCACGTTACTCATAATACGTTTTCGCACTGTTTCCCACCACCAGAGTTTTGTATTTTTAAGCAAAAATATTTAACTCTATTTCAAATAACGTTTGGGTTTTACATGATAAATTAAGTGCATCAATCCCTCACTATTAATGTATGTGAACAGTCCATGAATAACACAACTTGGAGGAAAACGGCACATTCACGTTCAAGAATGGCTCATGTAATCTCAATAAGCTGATGCTAATTGGGGACAGTTAAATCCAGCAACTTTATCATTCTGCAGTACTTTATGGACAATGTTCAGAACTTTGTTGCACAAATCACCTAGATTTAAGTTGTTTCACATTCCGTCTATAGAGTTGCGGCAAATAATTAGACAAACATAGTACTGAAGCATTATGTTCATTATTTAAATATGTAGTTCAAGTTAAATTATTAAAAAATTGTGGCTCTGGCCCGTCAAAGAGATACTCAAGGTCAAGTTACCCCACACCACTGCGCGGCGAGTACACTAACAATGGAGCGGACCATAACAAAAATACAATTTTCCAGACTGTTCGAGGAAACTGTTTCGGGGTTATATACGAAAAGGTGAATTTCGAGAAAAATCCGTACTACGTCATTCTCGCCTATATAAGCGATGCGGCGGCAAGAGGAGCGAATCGTTAAGTGTTGAACGAGACAGTTTTAAGTGTGCGTTTACAATCAGAGTTGTCATAGATAATTTTGGATATTTAATCATCGCGACGGAGTTGTCTGTTGTGTGAAGCAGTCTTAGCAAGTGTGATCGTTGGAAGCAGCTTTTGTGAGACAGAAAAAAATAGTGAAGTACCTGTCATGGCTACCAGAGGACAGAACAGCTGTGAGTTGCAAAGTCACGAGGTTGTGCCTGGGCAACTGGTGCTCACTGAGTGCAGCTTACTCATGGACTTACACTAATAACTAAGTTTGGTAGGTTAAAAATAAAGGTCACTCGAGTCGCCTGGGCTGTGTTAACGATAACAAAGAGAACTGTTCTGTGATTTAGTTTTAGAAGAGAGAAAAAAGGTGTCAGAAAAAAGTAACTAGAATTGTCATTTTGTCACAAAATTAATTTGTATCACATTTTACGTTCTTTTTTTCCAGCTATTAAGCTCTTTTACGACTTTCAGTTCTAAAGGCCGTCTAATGGCAATATCCAATAATGTTTTATCTCTCTACTTTTTTCCCCGGTGTAGTATGCATACCAGATACTGCTTGGTACGCCACGTACTCGTATAACGATGCACATCTGTAGAAGTCTTCTTAATGAATACTCTCTCGATACTAGTCGTATGACGTGTCGAGTGTTCGCCGCACAAGCGCGGAGCCTCTCAAGTCCAGTATTACATTTTCTCTAATTGAGAAAAATGAGTCCGAGCTATAATGTACAAAAATTGTTTTTTAGAAAAACGACGCGGCTGACACTCTAAATGAGCTTAGTGCTAACTATATGAAATTTGCAGAACTATCTCTTCCCCTATGACCAAGTTTACGACACATGTGGGACTGAACGTGGTGTTTGCCTGGAGATAACTTTTAACGTGGTTGGCATATGCAATAAAATTATG
This sequence comes from Tenodera sinensis, assembly GCA_030765045.1. Lineage (NCBI taxonomy): Eukaryota > Metazoa > Arthropoda > Insecta > Mantodea > Mantidae > Tenodera > Tenodera sinensis. Next base: position 89,702,230 of record CM060968.1, on the reverse strand, counting down.
ACCGGATGTGGTGCTGGCTTTTACGAACTCGATTTGCAACATTTTTATGAATATATGAATGTGAGACTCCAGAAACAAGTGCTGCAGAAAGCCAGTTGCGAACTACATGTAGAGAACTTAAGCATTTGATGTGTTGCATTCATACGATTTTCTATTACCTATGAGTAAGGTATCCAAATATGATCCCCTCTTTATTAATGTTTATAATTCTCTCGCATAGCTTGCATAAAAAATAATGTTTTGTTAAACACTCATATAAGCTTACAATTAGATATAAACACACTTAATATTGCAAAAATAAATTAACTTTGGAAAATATTTTAATATTAAAGTTGCTTTTCAAACAAATAGTGCAAATAAACGCAGTTTTACGCGTAATAGCACCATATTTGGTGTACCAAATAGGGGGCCATATTAAGAAAAGGACTCGCTTTTAGGTTATGTTCACCATGTAAACCAGGAAACTGTTCTACGATAAAGCAAAGAATCCTGGTCTTCTGTGGTGCAAAAAGCTGGTTTATAATGGTTCTATTTCAAGGTAAAATATGTTTTGTAACAAAACGTGTCGAAAACTCACTACCTTTACAGTCAAAATTAAGCAAAGATTTAGGACTGCAACAAATAACGCTGCTTCTTGCTGGCACTACTATGCCCTATGTTGTTCATGCCAGTATCTTGTAAGTGCGCCGCTTGCTGGAGGGTTTACATAGACTGGCCATATTAGGAACGGGGGCCATATATGGGTCCTTTACTTTACTCTTTCTACAAGCTATTCTTATAAAAGTTTGCTCTTCTATCTACTTAGCAGTCAGTAAGAGAATTTAGTGTCGTGCGGCATTTTGCCATGATAGCTCTGTGGTTAGACCAACCGGACAGAGACCGGAAAACCCATGGTTCAAATCCCGGCTATGGTATTCAACTTTTCAGTCTGATTCTAGCTTTCCAACAATTATTTGTTCAAAACGGAAATCGCCGGAAGTTACTACTGAAATTAGTTTTATAGACCTGCTTGAGATGTACAAAATTACAGATAATTTTCTACATACAATTGTTAGTGGTATCCATTACGGAAATCTAGTGCTGATGGCGCTTACCTTTATTGAATACTTGAATGGCACGATGGAGGAAAGCTTCGTGTTAAAGTGGCAAGATGTTGTTTACCTTCTCGTTCTACATATTTATTGAGTATAATAGTTGCAGTCATATGCATGGATGAATTTAAATAGTAGCTATTGTTTTGTGCCCGCATCACCTTGTAACACAATCAAACACAGACCTAGTTTCCCGAGTTACATCAGCTGTAACTGCCTACACTGTTCGTTCAGCCATAAAAACAGAGTCTGTCTCTTCAGGGCCTTATCTTCTGTAACACCCCACGATTACATTTCTCCTGTCGGAAGAGTGGCATCAAAGATCTGCCCAGTAGAGATCAGTAGCAGTAATAAACATGGTTGAGCATTAAATGATTATAATGCTTTCTTTTACGACAGCCACCCAAGAAGTAAGCTGATGTCTCTAGGGAAATGTGCTGTCATTATTTGTTGTTTATGTATAACTATTCTGAAGTTTAAGGCAACTGAATAATAAGTTTACTCTACTGAAATAGACGACCAAAATCAGCGGAATTTTACTAGCGTCTTATATTAAATTACTAGCACCAAAACATAAACTTTACGCAGTTGGATGTCGATAGAAGATGTGAGCTTTCTCAAGGACTGTGTAATGACTAACAGTTACAGCGAATTTCTCGTTCCTTTAAGTCATATCCAAACGCAGACTCATGAGCCGATCTTGTCTCACCGTCCCTACGCCTTCCTGGACTTTGTACCTACCGACACACCCTTTCACTTGTCGTGAATGCCATAACACTCGTAAAACAGTGGTGGATTATAAAGGAGCGATGTAGCTGTCTAAAAATATTGTTAAAATATATGTAAAGAGCGTTTAGATACCGGGGTATTTAAACTTGCTCCTAGAAATAAATATCCTCGTCTTAGGCCATTTAGGGCTCGTATATTAGCAATGTATGCCTCAAAATATATTTGCGAGCAACTCTTTTCTCAAATAAAGCAAGTAAAACGTAAAAATGGAACAAGAACATCAGATCCCCATCTCTCGGCACAGATAAGAATATGTATAACACAAATTATGCTGAAATTGAAAGCTATTATGGTTTAATGATTTAAAACACATACAGGAAGTGAGTTAATAGAAATGTATGTGTTATTGCTAAGTCTATCACGGTTGTACTTTGGAATGTTCTGCCTACTAGTCCTAGAACAGGGGAAGACAGGTAACGCTGCTGTGACGTCAGCCCACTGAGCACACATGCTCCCAGAGCAAGCAGGTTGAACGTGTGACGTCACAGCGGGCAAGGGGAAATGGCATACGGTACATCGTAATCTTAATGCTGACTGTTTCAATTACGGAATAGTCACAGATTATAAATAATTACATTTCGGCTTTATGCCATATATATAATTCTAGTTTATGTGAACAGTCATGTTATAACGCAAATAGAACAGAAATTATAACTATTTTGCCTGAGCTAGAGGAGAGCTATACAGAACAATTAGGTGGACATTTTCCGACATTTGTCGTTTCGCTTTTCTTTAACTAGTTTGTCAATGTTAGGGCGTAATGTACGGCACATTTGTAACCGAAGACTGCATGTTAGATTGTGATCTGACAATATGCTTCGGGATTTTGACTTAGAAAGGTTCATAACAGAAAAGAATTGTTCGTATAGATACGTAGAACCAAGCATACATAATACCCGTGCACGTAACCTCAGAAATCTGGTTTGAGGAACATTCTTATAACAATTAGCCAAGTCTTCCTTGTGTTTATAGTTGTCCTTCAGCAAATCGTCGCACTGTAAATTTATCAATTCAATTTGCAACCTGCTAGAAACATTGTTAACATCCAATGAATACGGGGTCGCAAAGATCTGAAACGTAGTTGACAATGTTTCTACATCTTGAACCTGGTCTCAAACTGGTGTGAAACACGGGGAACTGAATACATGCGCCGCTGATCTAGGCAGCCTAGCAATACTCTGCTCTCGCCTGACGTCACACGAACGTACAAGCTGGCTCTTCATTTAAATACGTCACACGGCCCGAAGTTGTCTTCCCCTGTCCTAGAAGGTATCTGATGCTTTGTTTATTGTTTACTAAAGACTATCGTTTATTACACATGTCTTAAATTTCTTTGGTCTTGTGAATGCATAGTAAGACTTTCTTATGCATAATACGATATTTAGTTGCAACTTAAAATAACTTCACTTGACAGTACAAAGATCGATTTACCCCTCTTTCTCTCCTTCCAAATACAACATGTCATGCGGGAAGTATCAAACACTGGCTCGGGGTTTGGACATAGCTGCCCCAAGCATTTACGTGAAAGTCGTATTACTGTAGGACACAATCTACACTGTAGAGGACTGAGATAATTATGGAGTTGACTGTAGAAGTCATTAGCCTAAAATGTTTTCGAAGTATACAGATAAACGAATTGTGAAAAGGCGGTCCTTAAAAAGAGCATAGCAATTTCACAAAGGAATCTTCAGAAGGTCACCGTTTCTCCAAAAGATGCAAGAATTGCATGTAGACGAGTCATTACGCGTGTTTGAGACGATTACAAATGGGAAACATACCTTGGCCAGTGCACAATCTGAACATTAATCCACATAATACTGGTATTTCCGCATTACTGAAAATTCACTTCTGGTTCAAAGTTTGTAGGTATGATCCGATGCATCCGAAATTTAAACTGTACGCGAGAATTAAGCGGTATCTAGCAGCGGACGGAAAACTGGGAGGCAGTCAAACTATAAAGCGATCATTTCCAGGGGTGCGTAAGTAACAGAAAACACAAGTGCAGTTCAGTACTGTTTCCAAAATCACTCATGTTTTATTTGTTGTTCTCATTGCTTGCTTGTTACATAATTGATCTCAACTTTGATCTGGTTCTTTCATTTTCTCCTGAACTGCATTTCTTTGCTATTATATGAACGCAGAAAACCTCTAAAATTAATACTTTCTCAATGTGTCCCTAATGTAGCATAAACTGGCTAAAACAGGCATACAACAATAATATTTATAAAACATTTTACTTGTGGTGTCCAGGAAGTTCACTCAATGTATTAATTTTTGTATTTATAATTAACACTACTGTGTTCATTGCATCATATAAACCTTGTTTTGGCAAAGCAGCAATTATTGTTCAGCTTAAATTAATGTGTTGACAACGCAAGTGTTCAGTTACGTGCGAAAACTTTTACTGCAATTTTCTCACCCTGCTGCGAGCGAGCATCCGAACTACTGAAGTACCAGTCATGGGTTTGACTAGACAAGCAGCATCCTTCCTCTCCCATCTTTAAAACCATAACTATGATCCTCTTTACTTCTGTGATGAGGCAGTTATAGGTAATCTGAACGTACAGAAACTGCACCTCAGTGAGTTCAATTAACTTCAATTATCTCTACTCAAAGTTCTCAATGGTTTTTCCTGATTTTTTTTATGAATTATTCTATTGCAAGTGGTTATTTGCATTGATATTTTATGTGGTTGAGTCTATAGAAAGTATTTCATTCAGCAGAAAAATAATAACATATGTAACAATACGCTGTGGATTCATATAACTTTTTCTCTGGAAGTATGAAAGGTAAATACATAAACTTTTCAGTAAATGTATGTAACACATAGTAGAGCTTTCAGAACTATAATAGTAATTTTCCATATTTTGACTTTTTTGATTTTGCAACTATATTTTTTTAATTTCCAGTACACTGATATATGTAATACATAAATAATTGAGATTCAGAAAATAGTTGATTATACCAAGAACAAGTATGCAAAAATGTTATTCTGTATTGCAAGTAGTTTTCGAGAAAAAGGTATATGAATTCACATGTTTTGAGAGTAAATTTTATTATTCTTCTGCTGCATGAAATAATTTTTATAGGCTCAATCACATAAGCTATCAATGCAAATAACCACTTGAAATAATTGTTATGATTTATAGAACAACTCCTATAGATATCAGGGAGAAACATTGACAACTTCAAGATCAGCAATAATTTAACTTAAATTAACTCACCAAGGTGCACTTTTCGTAATTTCAAACGTTGTCCCCTTAGAAGCATATGCTTCTCCTTACTTCTGTAATAGATGGCTATGGCAAGTAGAATGAAAATTCAAACTTGTTACTTCAAAAGATCAGCAACATCTTTTGCAGGTTGCTATTATATGATATGGGACGATCATTCCGTGCAGAAATGTGGGCTACGGGATTATACTACTCCAAGAATACGAAAGTGCGGATATTTTCCGCCTTCATCCATTATGCCCAGTTATCTTATGCGGGCAATACAATATTTACAAATAACTAAATCTTAGATATTCGCTCTATACCAATAACGTATGCGGGCTCTCAGTATTTTTACAACCTTCGGTTTGGCTTTTGAAGGATAATAGTGTGGCCAACCTTGTTAGTCATATACGAGAGCATTTACTCGTATGTATGTTTCGGATGGCTTCTCTAGGAAATGTAAAAACTTGGCTTTTGGTTGGTTCTGCACTAAAGTAATAACAGTGACAATAAAACGGCAAATTCTATGATTCTGGGACAGCGCCATCAATGCTTTTACGACTTTGGGACAACTGCGTCGCGAGGCACACCAACGCCGTCGTTTCGAGCATTGTTAAAGTCTTCTCATTGTACCGGTGGCTCAACGCTCCTCGAAACATCGGCCACTTGAAGGAAAGTCTTGGACATCAGTGACATATTCGTATTCTTATCGACGCCAACTGAAGTGTTCATTCTGATCACAATCAAGCTAAGCTGAGAGGATCATTAGTTTAACACCACAAACACTTTTTTTAAGGCTTGTTCATATCTAGCATCCCTACACCGTCCATCAGCAGATTTGTCGCGTACCTGCCATTATATTTCACGCTCTATGTGGACATTGAACAATCACCTTCCATGTAACAGTTAAATGTCGTCCTATAAAAGCAACAAAGCGTAAACAAAAAGAACCATTAGTGTTCCATTGCTATATCATGGCGACTTTACAGATTATTCCTGTCAAAACAACGCGAACCTCATATTACCATTACATCTACAGAGGATTTCGAAAATCGTTAATCCCAAGAAATTACTCGAGGAACTGTATATTTATAATTTTTCTGATTAATCGACTAATTGATGACTGTATGGGAAAATCAAAGAAGCAAAGACAATTTTGCAAATTTTATAAGCCAGTATAGTACATTACCAGTAGGCGACTGTGGCCGAGTGGTTAGACTGCTTGTCTCTCCCCAGAGCGGCCAGGGTTCGATCCAAGGGGACCACAAGTGGAATTTGTGCTGGACAAAGCAGCATCTGTCCGGGGTTTCTCCAATTTTCCCGCCACTCTTTCCACTAACTGCTCCAACATCATCTTTCCTTTCATTCACTCTCATACCAGGCATCAGACTAAGTTTCTCTGCTCCTCGACAGGCGTCTCACCCGAGGTGTCCACTTGCAAGTCCCGCGGGGGAGGGGGGGTTGTAAGTGTTCAAGTGAAGAGAGATACGATAAATAGCGGGAGAGAAGTAGGCAAATTACCAGTACTTTGTACGAACTGACACGCATATAGAGATGCTCTTACGTAGTGTATTGTGCTTTTATGTGTTTCATTTATTGTTTATATTAAAAACGTAATAGCGTAATAAAACAGTTCCATAGCGTTCTCATTCCCACATTATTTTAGCGGTTTCCCTTTGAAAGTGTATAATTGAGTTATACGGTATGTCCCGCAATTCCAAAATGGCCGGTTATCTCTTGTCTCATCAGCCTCATCAGTAATTCGATATTCTCAATTGACGTATTTGGTTACGTAGGTAGTGACAGACTCGCCGGTGAAGGTTCTGGCCTAATTGTATAACAGTTCCGGTTTTTTTACCTGGTGATACATAATGGATTAAGGAGCTATTACTGCTCCACAATGGAGTGTCAAATAGTAACAGTGAAAATAAGCGAGTTTACACATGGTTATTTAAAAATGCGCTACAAAAGTTTCAAGTAGAGGTAAACTATCCAAACAAACAGTTTTTCAAATTGGACTATCAGATATACCAATATAAATGTTTTGATGTCTGGATGGTATTTTGCATTCCTAAAAGTATTTTTTTTTCCTCAGATTTTATACCGTGATTGACCGATACTTAATTGTTATTTATACAAATTCCTTTGAAACAAAAGCCAAGAAAAACGTGGATTTTCAAAATGCAGTGAAAATACGACATACACCATCATGAACGTTCTGACTTTTATTGATAAACAAAAAAATGCACTAATGGATAATGAATGCGTAAGGAAAGAACAAAGATTACAAAAACCAATAGTTCTCGCTCCAAATAATAGCGATACAGTATAAAAATGACGCTTGGGGAGAACGAAGGTAAACTTGTCCCTCGTTCCTATAAAAACAACTTTTTCTCTCCCAAATATAGTATATTCTGTTTGCACGAGAACACAAGAAACAAAATCACCACCACTTAACATTCAAAATGTACTGCTTTATAAATTGTAAAATGGCCTTTCCAATGTAACGTTTAGTTTAATAGTTATTGTTGTGGTGCTTTAAACTAATACAACAATTTTAAAATTGAGTTTAGCAGTCTTTGCCGTGCAGCTTTTTAAATAAAAATTTAGTCTGATGAAACCCACATTCTTAATAAAGATTCTCAGCAAGAATCTCGAAATGCAGAGCAATGAAATGAGGCTAGTGTTGTATATTTTTCAAACGCAGGACTACAAACTATATCGCTACCGATAGGTAGTGCAGTCACTCCCGAAACGCAATGTCAAAATTCCATTCTACGCTCGTCGCGTTTATTCTTTTTTGTTCTCAGATCGCGTTCTCAGTTCCTTTGACGTCATTTGTCATGTCTGCGATTGATACCCGAACCTCTGTGATAGCGACCCTGACTCTCAGCATCAGCCCAGCGCGTGGCAGATCCTGCACATTGACCTAAAAAGCCTCGCAAATATTTGGCGAGCCCGAAAAGAACACGCTTTCCAATCAGGGCAACGGTATCATTCACGCTTTATTGATTTCTTGATGTAATATAGCTTAATTCATATCATCAAGGGCACCAGTAGAATCCTTTTTCAGTGCAACAAGATGGGGGGGGGGGGGAATGAACCAGAGAGAAAGGAGAAATGACTCTGTGGCAAGGTTCGGAAGGGGGATTGAGTACCTCTATGGAAGATCTGTAGTGCCTATGCCCTCGACGGGGGCCCACCGGAAGGGAAGGGTAAGGTGAGGATACAGAGGGTGGCCGGACTGAGGAGAGGCGACAGCAGAGGGCAGGGTTCCTTACAACTACACATTGAAACTGTGGCGCTAGTACAACCAGCTCCCCTTCACCCGCGGGTTTACGCATCCCCTGAGTCCCGGGAACCTGAGACCTTCCCCGATTTGGATGACGAGGCTTAGAGAGTAAATTCCCTGCTACGCACACAGAAACCTCCGTCAACCCTAAAATTGCCAACCAGGATGAGAGGTGAAGTGAAATGAGAACTGTGATGAAATGGAAGGACAGAAAATCGGGGGCTGTAGGTAAGTATAATTAATGCCACGAATGATTGTCAAATTGTCGATAGATTCTCGAGTCACTCTGTGCACAAGTTGCATTTATTAAGACTATTTTACGAATTAAAGGATAATATGGTCTAATGTTACTTAAGTGGTTTATTTTAAGTAGCAAGTAAGTTCTTAAAACAAACATGTAGCAACCATATATACAACAGCGTCCATTGGCACGGCCTATAAAACTATCATAAGATGTTGGCAATGTCAGGAGTTGGAATATCTGCTCATTTATAATTTCCTTGAATACAAAATTTGTCAAACCGATTGGATACATGTTTTCTGTTCTTAGGTTCCCCTCTTCGAATTATTTCATCTATTTCAGCATTAAATAGTCTGCCGCACCGAGAGAGCCATTTTTGACACTTGAATATCGGCTCTATTGCGCCAAATTACGTAAGCAGTTGCGCATCTGTAGCACAGTGCAGCTAGATTGTTTAACATGATCATAACATAAGAAAAGCAGAGGAGGTGGTAATTAAAATTCAGAGGACGTGATGAAATGTGATAAATTATTCGCGAATGGACACCCTCGTTGTTTGAAATTTGAAATTGTTGTGCACATGATTGGTTGATTTCAACCAAGTCACGTATGAGTGGAATAGTCATTCCCAGCAGGGGAAACCCCCCAAAAAAACCCATGGGTTAGGAAGGTCGGCCCGGGTATCGAACCCACGACCTAGCGAAGTGGGCCATAGACACTACCGCGTGATCCATCCTGCTCGGTTCAGCTTCTAGAACTTCAACTGTCAGTAACATAACTCAGCACCCTGATTCTTGTTTCTACAGTGATGTCACTAGACGTTCCAAGGACGTCTACATATTATGCAAAATTAGCATGCATTACGTTAAAAAGCTGGACATTTTCAGTGAATTTGCAGAGGGAAACGTTAGCCCCTAGTTGTGCAGCAGGTTTATGCATAGCGAAGCACGCAGACAGCCAATAAACTCGAGGTCTGTGGGTTCAAGGAGGGAAGCCCTAGCATGTATTCTACGTAACCACTTCAATTTCCATTCAGGCCAAACTGGCAATCAATGTCTTTCCTGCTCTTTCAATGTAATTCCTTTCTTCCTGGTACTCTCTATTACATGACAGCTTCTACCGCAAAATTCTACTCTTTACGAGCATTCTCTCTAAGAACTAATTATTTTAATTTAAATTGCAGGTAAAGGGAACAGTGTGCTGAAAAAGCACTTGCATAACACTTGCTTGACTTGCGCATAACCGTTTTGAAGCACTCAGGTTTGCAAGTTTTTGTCTTCATTATGCTACAACATTAGCTAAACAATATTTCTGCCATTAGTGCTCCATTTTGGTGTGTCGCAAATAATTGCTTGTGCAAATCAATAGATGACGAGAATCTACAAAAATAATAAAAACCATTAATTTATCCGAAACGAAAGAATGGGGAGAGAACCTTGAAAAAGTCCCGAACAATTGGTATTTGATGCAAAATAGCAAGTATTAAGTTGTCTCATAAGTTTATTTTGCTCCCAAATTCCAACTATAGCGGCTGAAAACCCTTAGAGGTCACTATTGGATAGGTACGTCAGTATGTGTGTTTACAAATTATGAAAAGCAAAAATGAACATTTCCAACATCTTGTGCTGTTTTAATACCGAAAAGGCAAACTGCCTCACAATGTGGCAGAAAATTTGTGCTATCTACGCGGAAGATGCAGTAACGAATCGAGCATGTCAAAAATGGTTTAGTCGATTTCGAGCTGGGAATTTCTATCTAAAACAGAAAGTTTTGCAACTACTCTGTCGTAGTTGTGCTGCGGGTGAGGTGTTCCCAGGCGTTCTTAGGACTGAAACGTAACGAGACAACCTTATATATTAGTTAGCATCTGACTCTTCTCCCACTCTTGGAATTAGTTCATACTAGTGCGATGTTAGCTGTCCGCTACACCAAATGTGGCACTGTAAGACTTCAGTACCATTAGTGCATCAGATATTCTCTATGGCCTATGCATCGCTAGGACTATTAGGAATATCACAGCATTAATAACACATAGTGGCAGCATCTACAATTAAACTGACTCGTATACCTTATGCATGACATTGTTGTCTTCCGAATCATCAAATGTTCTTTCACCTAAAATTTGCTAGCACTATGCATCAACAGTAGAGATGATGGCAGTTATTGTTTACGTATGTCCGAAAGCAAGCTAATGAGCCAATCTTGGCTCACTCTACCTGCGCGTCACGTGAGCTTTGTACCTACCGACACACCCCTTCACTTGCCGTGAATGTCATCGTACTAGTAACAAACATGGTGGATTGTAACGGAGTTATGTCGCCTTCTTAAAGTATTCTTAAAATATTTGTAAAGAGCGTTTATGGATCGAAGCATTTAAACTTACTCCTAGAAATAAATATTCTCGTCTTAGGGCATTTAGCACTCCTATATTGGCAATGCTTGCCTCCACATTTGCGAGCAACCTTTTTCTCTCGAATGAAGCAGCAAAACGTACAAGTAGAACAGAATACCAAATTCCCATCTCTCGACACAGCTAAAAATATCTATAAATATTACATCGGATTTGGAAGCTTAATTTATGTTTAGTGCAGATTATCGTTTATTATACAACATGTCTTAAATTTCTTTGGTCTTGTGAATGCATAGTAGACCTTTCTAATACACAATGTTTAGTTATAACTTAAGATACCGCCACTTAACAGTACAAAGGTAGATTTACTCCTCTCCCTCCTTCCAAATACATGTCATGCGGGAAGTATCAAAAACTGACTCGGCGTTTGGAGATGGCTTTTATATCACTAGCTGCCATTTTTGGAAAGTTAGTATTGGTAAAACGCCTTGTTTTATCGTGAAAATAATGGCTCATATGAAGATAACATTACAATGATGTAATCTTATCTTAAAACATAACCGATCGATTTTTATCATGTCTGACCGTCTGTTTAACGTGTCAAATTTGCTTGAAAAGAAGGTTCATCTGAGATTGAGTAAGGCTGAACGGCGTTTGCTTTCAAAATTAAGTACAAAAACAGCTGAATACTTTGAGTTGTAGCCAGAGAACAGTAAAGAACATGATTACATATCAGTCAAGTACTTTTAGAGCACATTTTGTTTTAAAAATGCTAAATGAGTTACATACATACTACAACTAATTAAAGAAAACTTGTCTAGTCGTTTCAATATCAAGAATCACTGTTTGGTAAGAACTTATTCCATTGAATATGAGTCTTTCTTTGTAGCCCTCGTGAGAAAATGTAAAATATATAGGCTTTGGAAAACGATGCTCATATGCTAAGGACAAATAACGATTCGAAAAAGTGCGAAAAGAACACAGTGTAATAGAAATCTGTATGAGAAAAGTAAATTTTAATATATTCACTGCCGTTGTATCCTAAAGTCTTGTTAGGCGAACGCTTATCACTTTACCAGGTAATTGCTTGTAATCGTTATCCTCTGCTACTACTGGTTTTTCGGAAGTGTCGAGCTTTGGAGGGCATGCCCAGTTTTCCCAGGCTACCGCTCTACTTAGTGGACTACTTCGTCCATCAACCGCAGGCGACTCTTTTGGCTTCCGATCTACATCGTGGGGACCCGTTTACACTACGATAGTTCCTCCATGTCTTGGCCCAACACTTGGAGTCGGTGACTCAATCTCTTTTCCACCTCTTTACTGACGGCTCCGTTACCCCCACAGGTGCGGGTGCTACGTTTATAAACTGGACAACACAAACGTCTGCACGGTTTTCTCTCCCTGTGGGTTTTTAAAAATTATTTTGCTGAGATCTATGCTCTTTATTAGGCTCTGCGCTCAACCCTTTGTATTTCCAATTCCACGATTATGTTTTGTTCGGACTCTTTGGGTGCACTTCGAAGCATCAGCTCCCGCAGTCTTCCCACGGGGGCGGACTAGTGGGAGGTTCTGTGTCAATTGGAAACCTCTAAACACAAACAAGCGCAACACTATTCAATTCTTATGGGTTCCAGAAAATACACATATTTTGAGCAACGAAACTGTCGACTGCCTCTCCGCACCGTCGAAACCGGTCACCCTCCCTTGGAGGGATGCTGCACATCATGTATCTGACCACGTGGTTTCTCATCCCTCTAACTTTTATGACCTGCCTTACCTCACAGTGCGATCTCCGTGGTTTAAGGAATCCGCTCTCGGTAAAGCTGACATCTCTTTGATCTCAAAAATCCGACTTGAAGTTTCCGTTACACCGGCCTACTTATTTAAAATCCACCAAGGCAATCCCCACTCTGTGATTGTGGTGTCTACGGAGACATCAACCACGCCTTTTGAACTGCCTCTTACATACACTTTCTGTTACTAAACTTACCGGCACACTAACGAAACATCATGGCCATGGCTCATGGAATATATCCTCTCTGGTTTATAGTGTTGATACCCATTTGCCCTAACTGCTACTTCGCCATCTCGTTAATTGTCTGATTCTTCTTTTCGAGATCTATGCATTCGTAATTTTTCCTATTCTATTTCGAATCGACGCAAACATCGATTGATCCTGTCTGGATCGAGATAGTGCGGTCATAAATCCACAACAACGACATATGCAGTGCATCTGTAATTCCAGAGCGCTATGAATCATTGTACATCAAAATAAAGAAGATAAACAGTCAACTTATATATAAATACTAAGTCTTGCCATTGCATATAATATAATAAAATAATTACTCTTCCGTCGCCAACGCTAGTAGACCGGCTGAGTTAGAACTGGGAACATCGAGTTACAAGAAGGTGACACAATTAAAATATTAATTAGAAATACTGTTAAAAAGAAACATCTTAACACATAAAAACATCCTAAATCATTATGCCACGAAAGAACATACAACATACAAATGAAATAACGATCTTACACATTTTCAATGATTCTAAACACAGCGTTTTTCATGCGGGACACAAATAACGGCACTAAATCTTCAGTTTTGTCATTTTAGGTTTTCTTGGTACATTACTGTATCTCAATAAGTAAAGCACAGTAGGATTTGAGAGGTTGTGAAGTAGCTTTTCATTTTTCTCTGCCATATTTCGTAGTTCTTCACGGACAGTGTCCATTTTTAAGTCTCTATGGATGTCATTCCTAACGTACCAGGCGCGTTGACATTACCAGTAGGGTTTGTTTTGAAAGTTTTGTATAATTTTAATATTAGATTTCTTGGCACAGCCTCAAATCTGCAACCCATACATCTAAATTGTTTTTAATAGTTGTTCATGCAACAATTTATTGTGTATATTCAGTTGGGAATATCTTCCTAAAAACCAATACACTTCTTTTTCCTTTTTACTCTCTGCTTTCCATTTTAATTTAGGATCAACTTTTTTATTTGTAAAATTTACATGTATGAATTTTGTCTCATTGAGCTTAATAGGCCATATTTTAGTCCAAGCACTAACTTCATTTACTGCATTTTGAAGTTTATTGGTTGCTTTTTCTTCAGTTTCCCCAACGACCAAAATAGTTCAGAGTGAATTTTTAAATTGCAAACGAATTTGTCAAATATTTCAAGCAAATCCTAAGTTTGAAAGTACGAGCACATTTCGGCTAAAGTTCCTCTCTAAATACACGTGGCAGCGTTGTTTTTGTATAAAAATAATTTGCTAAATACCACCATTACAAATTATTTATGTAACTAGTGTATAATCTGACTGAGACAGGAGTATATGTGTCAACACTTGTAGGGTATAACATTTTATAATATGATAACTGTATCGTTAATATTTACCAAGGAAAATGGGTATACCAAGTAAGATAGGATCTGACTAATATGTATATTGTTGTTGGTTTAGGTTTTAAAATGAATTTAATGAGGTGATTCTTGTGTCTGAATGTTGCTGCACTTGCGAGAGTGACAATTTTAGGTTTTCTTAGACGCACATCGGGGAAAATTGTGCAAGTGATGACATCATTGCTCTCTTGTTGCCATGGTAATTACGTCATTCATTTTCTGGCACTGGTGCCAGAAATGGGGTAATTTTATAAATATGGCCTTTGTGTGCGGCAACGCTTTCACTGTGATATCATACAGTTCCTAAGATAATTCTTAACTGAATGGCAAATGTATGAGCTAACGGTACAAGGCACTTGTGAGCACACTCCAAACCTGGTTCATAATGTTTGCCTGTTTTGTTTAGAAAAGCAATTAGTATCAATTTCCGACATGCTTACCACTTTCTGTGACGCGAACGTGAAAGTTGCTTCTTCCAAATTATTAACGCTGGCCAGTATTGTTGCATCACACAAAACAATTGAGGGGAGGAAGCGCTTCGTTACGCCACCTGAAGAAGAAGAAGACATGGCTGCCACGTGCCGGAGCTGATGGAATCTCTTGTACGTACATGACAGTGAGTGAAATCTTCTCCCCTACCGACAAGTGAAGGATACAACAGCAACAGTCAATTATTCATCCGGAAGGAAGACCGTGTATCCATCATAATTAATGTTGCTCAGGTCCAGTGACCTACTTCTGCTCCGCAATACGTACTTCGCGCATACTTTTACTTTTCCCTTCTTTCTTTTATCTGCAGATATGCTTTAAAGCCTGGAAACATGTTTTCATATTACCTGTCTGCTGTGTGGGGGTTCGGATTTCGGTTCCCGGCTTGCAGACGGAGGTTTTGCTCCAGAAAAGAGCATTCCCTATCCTCCCCTAAGTTCGGATCTATTAATGTATCTGTGCTTTAATGTACAAAATCCAAAGGAAAAAATAAAAATGGCAACTGTACAAGAGTTAACACCATTGTCGATAGATATATGTATGTTTCAAAGGTAAAAGAGCACCTTTTTTAATTAAAAGACCACCGATATGACCACAGCAGCTAAATGGAACATCTAAAAAGTTATTTTCATTAATTCTCTCTGAATATGAAAATTACTAATGGAATGTGTAATAACTATTTATACAGACAGAAGTTAAATTATCGTACACGAATTACCACCTGGCCATTCTTTTGTTTTGTGCAAATTAATCACTACGCCATTCTTTTGTTTAGTCCATGTCGCCAACTGTATTCCATAAATCACTGAAAAACAACTTATTACACATTACAATCGATTAACAATCAGAATAGCATTCCATTTCAATTTTCCAACTGTGTTTTTAACACCTCTTTTAATAATTAATGCCCTTTTTCAGAAAAAAGTTTATTTGTTAATGATAAAAATAAACAACAATTTTGCAGATTTGGTTAAAAAATAATTCATTTTTAATAAAGGACACACACAAACAAAAAACGTTAATATATGTTGGGACATTCCGATGTAACTATCTCAAGCAAATGTTCACTTGTTTTAATTACCGCCACGAACATGGCGTCATGTCTTCAGCAACATTTTCTTATTAAATTACACATAATTTCAGTGTGACCTGCAGAAGTCTGATTGCTAGTCAATTATAGTTTAAGGGGATACGGAATATCCTATCTTGACAGTGTTAAAATGAGTCCTATATAAGGAACATTTTCTAACTATTCAACGTAGAAAGCTCTCGTTTAGTTTCTAGGTGTAATATCTTTATAACAGCTTTTCAAAATGTTAAATAGTTTTTAAAACACTTTTTTTGACATTTTCTCCCACATTTTAGAGTACATATTTGTTAAAAACTCTACCAAATCTTAATGATTTTCAAAACCCTTATTTCAGTGAATGTAAAACAGCAACCAAAGAACTCCTAAAAATTTCAGATCAAAATATTCATTAATGACTGAGTAGATGTTCCGTTTGTGAGGGAAATGAGCTCCAAAGCTGAAACATCTAACCCCCAAATATTGGTTTTATTTCTTCCATTACGACAAGTGGCAAACTTGGGAGATGGTTATATTTATCTGTTGTGATCAGTCCTCCATTGTTTTTTACACTATATGTTTGCACCAGCTGGGCACAAATCATGATTGGGGTTGTCATTTTTGTCGACAACGTATGGAAGTAAACTGTCCATACCACCGAATTTATCTTTTTTTCCACATTTTCTACATTTTGCAAGACCATAATACCTCCACGCCCTCTCAATTGCATCAGCTGTGAATGTATTCCTTGCACCAACTGTCTTTCCATCACTAAGCATCTTTCCCCTCAAGGAAACCTACAGTTTTCATAGTGGACAACCCATCCTCTTCTGAACATGGCCTTAAACATTCAAAATTTTCAATTCTTACTTTTTCTCCATATGGTTGTAGTGCTTCAATTCATTATGTGCTTTAGTATCATGGTGATAATTAGTGTAGCGCACTTTATGGTACTTTTCAAGCCACTGAAATATTTGTTTAACTCCTAAAACTTCAATTTCTCCACCAGCACTACTGTAATTGCCGGCTCGAAATTGTGTGCAGCTATTTTAATAATTAACCTACTTCTAGAACAGAATTGAGGTAATTCAAACGACATAATGAATAAAAAAAGCTTTATATTTTCAGATGTCAATAATCCAAACATTCAATTTTTTGACCAAAAAGCCATTCTGTGTGCCTTCAGTGTGCCAAAAGTGCTTATATTGGTGAAAAATAGCCGATGTTCTTCATTAATACGTCTGTAGTATACATATATTAAGGTTGTGAAACTGACCTGCAAAGTAATTGCTGAAACAGCCTTTGTGCAATATGCCAACACAAATAATATGGACGTCTGCCAACAGCTCATTTGAATATGAACACACTATAGCCATGTCTGAGCTAATCGTTTAACAGTTGAGCGATTCATTCCGTGCAAGTTGATGCAGTTCGGTATTATACACATGTCAGAGGAACAGTAACAGTACGCTTACTGTGTAAACTGTAAGGCCAGACATTCAAAAACGTTTAATATAGTTCAACAATCTTACACACTACTTTTTACATTTCTGTGCAACCTATCTCTAGTAGGTAAGAGGAAGGGCTGTATTTCATCCAAACATCTACACAAATGTCTTGCCAGAAATGCATGTTTTCAGACCCCTGGGTAAAAAAAAAAAAGCATATTCAGGACACTACGTCGAACATTTTTACATATCTTTTATTTTTTCAAATATTGCAATTGTAAGGTACTTTCGCTATTGAGTAGAAAGATCATTTAGCAGCCAGTTTTTAAACATCACATAGTTATAAGCGCCATGAAAACTAATATATTGCACTTACTATGATGATAATGGACGTAAATTATTTTAACAAGAGTTAAATGAACAGAATTGCAATAAGTATGTAGATGTATTTTTCAGCATGTTAAGAATTCGCACGTTAACGGTATAAGATAGAGAAGAAGGCACGTGAGTATTATCTTCCATTACCAGGTGAGATACCATAATCAGAAAGCACAAGAGGCCGGTGAAAGTGCGTCAAGAAACTCCCAAATCAAGTGTTTATTTCACACACACGCACACACATGCACGGATTTAATTAATTAATTATTCTCTGCTAGGTAAAATATTTTGCCCGCTATATCATCTACGAAGACTGACGGACACTGGTAACGTTGAGCAATTCTCGCTAGCACCAACTACGCTTCTGACCAGCGCCATAAGGGTACAATTTCGGTTTCCTTATGAGATTTTTGAGCTCCAACTGAGGCAGGATTGTGCAACTCTCAGGATAGTTTGAGTGACCTTCGTTTTTTTAAAACAGTTATCCACGAGTGATTGTCAATTTATCTAGAGAATTTGACTATCACGAGTTGCATTTATTAAAACTATTTCACGAATTAAAGGATGATATATCCAATGAAATGTTATTTAAACACTGCATTATAATTGCTAACGTCTTAAAAGAAACATGCAGCAGGCATACATACTTCAGCGTCCATTGGCACGGCCTACAAGACTCTTATATTGATTCGTTGTAATGTGACATTCAAAACAAACAACGAAGAAATGAGTAATAAAATAAGTAAATTCCAATATATTTGTGGAATAATAGCTCGTGCCTTAAAAAAGGAAAACCCGAAAGGATTGGCAAGTTTTACTGTATGGCTCGGAGACATGGACAGATAAAAAAAGAAAGATTGGAGCCAAATACAAGAGGCAGAAATGAAATATCTCTGAGCAGTGAAAAGATGTACAAGACAAGATAATATTAGAAATGAAGAAATAAGGATATTTTCGTTAAAAGAAAAGATACAAGTAAACAGAGAAAAATGGAAATGTTTGCAAAGAATGGATAACTTTCGCTTTCTATTATGTACATTTTTACAAATATAAACGTTCTGGTCATAGACCAATAGGAAGACCAGTGAAAAGATGAGACCGGAGTAAGAGAACTCTCCTGAACCATGAAGAGTTGATGTTGATGATCAATTAGATGCTATTAAGTACTATGTCTTGGATAAGAGTTGGTAATCATAAAATCGCATGCGGTGGAATGTAATTCCTTTCGGATGCTGACAGCTACTGCCACGTGCACTTGAAGGAAAAGGGAAGAAAGGTTTCTATGGCAACGGCTATGATCACAGCCAAAATCCCGCCAGTTGGGGTCGGTCGATCAAACGCCCCTTCTCTTGCCCTATCCCTACTTTATGCAGAATTCGTATCACTGTCTTTTGTGTTCCAACCTTCTTATTGTGAACACATTTGGTAACTTTGCTGCTTCACTTTCTGTCCTAAAGTAATTTTAATTCTACTTGTGAAGGAACCTGGAGCAAGTTCAGGTCGCCCGAATAGTACCTTGACATTTAGGATAGGTTAACTTGTGGATATAACAGATAATGACCGACTCATCATTTACATGCATGCAGGTAAGTAAAGTGAGCTTTCTGAACGGGAGGGCTCCGATAGGTCGTCCTACTCATTGAAAGGTTGTGTACAGGGTACGCCCTTGAAAATATGTGGGTGAGATTTTTGGCATCTTCGCGTTGGTGGGACCTGATGCATAGTACGACACGTGCACAAAAACATTTATCTCCTGCAATTAATTATTGTTTCCCCTCTTCAAATATTGACCTTGCGTGTCACGTACACTTTGTTCCATCACAAAATTACAATCTACGACATAATAAGCGCACTTACAAAGCTCAAGGAGGGAGCCCTTGCAGAACCAACACGCTGTCACTTTTTGGTAAATATGCATAACATTATAGTTTGACTTTTTCAAGCACGCAATCCGATTTACATAGAAGAAATGTGTAACGCTACAGTTTAGTGGATATAGGAGGAGGTTCATTATATGGCTAAGAAGCATTCATTCAGCATCAAAGAGAAAGAAAGTGAAAACACAAACGATATTTCTGTTTTGCATTCAGATGGCTGATACCTCAGTCGTTAGAACAGCGCTAGGTGTCTCGGGTTTAATTCCCGGCTGTGATCAAAAAGTTTCTCTTTAAACAAGAGGGCTCCTCGGTAGTCCCAGTCTCTCTCTGTGTGCGTGCGTGCGCGCGTGTTATACGTTATTTAATCTTAGCATTCCTCTGTAATTTTTTAAATTCGGTCTTTTAATCTATTGATTAAAGGCATGCAGTTAAAGTTATTGTCAATCAGTTTCTACTACTGAATTGCATACCCGTTTCACTTTTCATTTTCTTTATGAGAAACAATAAAATGTCAAGGTGGTCATAAAGTACTTCCCCATCGGTATAATGAGATTCGTGTAAAAAGTAATAAAGGAATAGTTAAACTGTGCTAAATATTACCGTTATAAACATGACATGATATAATACCCAATTTTAAAACAAATCTGCTTCAAAAATTGCTGACATTTTGTTACTACTGGTGGTCACAAAGTACCCCCCCCCCCTGGTAAACTTAAATTCCGGAATAAGGCTTGGTAATGCTAGGGTTAGTAACTAAGTCGTAATAAGACATGTTTTCAGGACTCTGCCACTGGGACCACACGTGTGTCGGATCATGTCATTAATTATGTACCTATCAATTGCTAAACGATACTATTGGGACAAAACATGTGGCAGATCCCACTTCTGACACCAAGACAAAATGAGACGTTCAAATTACCTTTTGTCACTTTATTCCCCTTTAATTTGAATCACAAAACACAGTTCTCTCTTTTATCGTCGTTAACATTATCTCCAATCCGTCGTGACTTTACAACTCACAGCTGTTCTGTCCTCCCGTAACCTTGAGACGTACTTCGCTCTTTCTCTGTCTCATAAACGGCTGTCTTCGACGCGACGATTAAATATCCAAAACTGTCAAGCTTGAGATGATACGCAAACTCTTTCAAGACTGACTGCACACACACACACACACACACACACACACACACACACACACACACACACACACACACACACACACATTTAAACTCACTGCTAACAACGGTTTGGTTCAACACTTAACAACTCGCCTTGTAAAAGCCGGCTGCTCTCACTGGCTCGAGTCGCTAATATGGACGAGAATGATGTGACATGGATTTTTCTCGAAATTCACCTTTTCATAAAAAAAGGTCGGTTCGTGAAGTTTCTCGAACAGTCTGGAGTAAACTTTGTTCCGGCCAGTTCCATTGTCGCCGCACAGTGGTGTGAGGTAGCTTGACCTTGAGCGTCTTTGATGGCGGCTGACTGCTGTCATTCATATAAACATGTTGAACTGCAGTCGGAATTGTGAAAACGGTTTTCATCCGAAAGTAATACAGCAGACTATACGGTTATATGCAATTCTGCGTTGCGTTGGAATTATATTCGCAACACCAATGTAAACATGGGTTTTCATAATTACGGTCCTGAAATGGAACTTTAGCCGTAAAAGTGTAATTGTTAAGTAATCAATGGAGTTAAATACACACATTACACAGTTATCAATTATTGCTCGGTTTATTCATGTGTAATGTGTGTCATGTTTGAACTTCGATAGGTCATGTTTGCTGAGGTGTAACTATGAGTATAATTTTCAAAATTGCACTGGCATGTTGTAGCATAGTAGCAATTTGACATTAGGCAACAGTTTTAATTGAGTGTCTAAACAAATAAATTCATGTAAAATCCATAAATGTTACTCAGTTTTTGTACGTTTTTTATACTCCCATTTGTCGTAGCATTTTTCTTTTGTTGGTCTTTAAACAAAATTATAATAAATACTTTACAAGATTAAATATAAATTATTTGCAATATTCGCTGTGCGGTGCCAATGAAAGAAGTTGAAGCTAAATGGTGTAATGCTAGTGAAATGTTTTTATTTGTTTTATTATTATTATTATTATTATTATTATTATTATTATTATTATTATTATTATTATTATTACTATTATTATTGTTGTTATTTTCTTTCCCATACTTCCAAAGAGTAGTCAAGCGAATGACAAAGTTCATACACCCGTGGACAAAAAAAGAAAAGTCATGCCTGGAATGCCAAATTCGTCTAAGTCCTACACGGCACACGCCTTGTTCACACCATCTGCACAGTTGTGTAGCGGCAGCAACAAGTTGTCACAAGTTCCAAATCTTGATCAATCAAGGCCCTGTGCCGTGTAGGACTTAAACAAATTTGGCGGTGTCCACTGGTGTACATGTTCCAGGTATTTTATGGAGTTTTACCAACAACAGAGCCACGTCTGTGCAATTTAACTTCCAAAATTCACCATGTGCTATTAAGTGAGTGAGTGAGTGTGTTAGGTTTAAGAGCCCGTCGACAACTTGGTCATTAGGGCCCCGAGTCCAAAAGAAAAATTAGGGACGGCAAAGTGTTAAAATATCACCCATAAAAAAAACTAAAGCTCTAAAGTCAAAATAGATAAAAGTAGCAGCTAAACAACTATTAAAACGTTCCATTTAAAATGCTAAAAACTGAAACTTAAATTGCTACAAAGTAAAAAAAAAAAAAAAAAAAAAAAACGCTAAAACGTTAAAAAACTAAAAAATAAGGCAATCTAAAAGGCTAAAATCTCTGAAATAAAATACCCTTACACTTGCTTCATAAAAGCAATTGTGGAACAAAACCGCAGCACTTTATTTACAGATACTGGGTCGTTGCCTAAAGCTGGCCACAGTGTAAGGCCCAGGCCAACGGACTGGCGCTCACGAGCGTATCGCGGACAATCAAGAAGGACATGTGCGACGGAGATTGGAATATTACACGTCGTACAGACAGGCTCCGGATCACCACGCAATGTGCTATTAATGCCTAAATTAATTAACCATTGTATTGGTTAATATATTTTCCTTTTGGATACTCACCTAATTTGTGCATGATATTAGCCTTGTTACCTAACATTTATTTTGAAATTTAATTAATAAGGGGATACAAAGTGAAAACTTTTAAACAAATCAGAATCGGCATTACAACAGTCTTAAGATAAGTTAAGAATTTCTGGTTTTTAACACCCCCCCCCCCCCGCCTGCCGTGCAATTGAAATTAATAAATTTAGTCATCCCTTCAAAGACATAATTGCACGATTAGTCTAAACAAATGCAAAAGTAGACTGGATGAATTCCTATAGAATCACTGTTTTAACAATTGATTATTGTAAATATGGTACGTAACAGCTGCTTAGAATATATTCTAGTTTATAAAACGTTATATGTGAGTGTCCCCTACCACGTATTTGTTCATGGACGAATAAACAATAAATAAATTAATTAAATAAATAAATTACTGAATGTAGTTCACCATGGAGAATGCACAAATGTAATGTATTCTCCAAGCATATGTGCCCAAGTAGGTACCTAAGATATACTGTTTTAGTTTGGAAGCAAGTAGCATTAGCATTAGTATAAATACTGCGATCACTTACCTCTAAGAATCTGGTATAGGAAGACTTTGATGTGGTCGGCTGAAAGATGCTGCGGCGACACGATGATCTTGTGCAAGTCGCTTTGAAGGAGCTCTGTGATGACGTATCTGGAGGAGTCGTGGGTTAAGGACAAACTCCATACAGCAGACACCATAAGCCAAAGTTATATTACTGAATCATTAACATTGTGCCCTCCTTCAACCTCCTCCCCACAAATAAAAAGAAAAAAAAGTGGCTAACAAAAAAGGCACAGTATAAAAATGCAACATATATGCAGCTTGCCAGATCGTAAAACAGGCATTAAAAACATTTGCAGTCGTTTTGATTTAGAACGTTGCGGTTTAATATGATTTCCTTGCAAAACACCTTTCCATTTCCTTCTGTCTGCGCGTCTGGCGAGAAAAGAAGAGTGACCTTGACTCGGTACCACAGGTTTCCAAATTCTAGCTTTTGTTTCTAATCAAACAGTGCAACGCGTTCATAACATCATATACCTGGAACAGTGAGCTCACAAATACGAAAATGTAAAAGTCCCTCTCCAATGCTATTTATTTTTATTTTTTCATTTATAGACTTCTTTAACCTCTTTGGTTATATCGGGGACTGACTTGAGAGCCAGCTTATAGCGTTTCTGTAGGTTTTCCTAAGTCTGGCTTATCAGTTATTAGATACTATCAAACACTTTCATTTGTAAGTCGTCTTTGGGACAAATTTCTCAGATCTGAGATTCCCTGAGCTCTACCGAGAAAAATACGAATCGATTGGGTAATTTTGTCAAACTGGCAAGTTGCCATGGTAGCTCAGTGGTTAGAGCAGCCGCGGGTCAAGCGGAAGATCCGTGGTTCAAATCCTTGCTATAGCATTAAATTAGTCAGTCCTGATTCTATCTCTCAAACATTGCCTACACCGGTTTAGCGTGTCTAAAACCATCAGTGAATTGGTTGTATTTAAAATAAACACGCCCATTCATGTTTACTGTCACAGTGAAGCTGTGGAGAGAAGCGGAGCGGTTCTGGTTGAAGAAAAATGCGTCACCCCAGTGAAGAATAAAACCCGGGACTTCTAATTGAGGGGCCAGAGCGGTAACCACTCCACTGCAGGGATAGCTGGAAAGTGGTCTTCTAAAAAGATATGCTAATTTGGGAAATAGTATTGCGTTTTAGTACGTCAATCTTTGTATTTTAGAATTTTTAATACCCAACTGTAGGAATAATAATAATAATAATAATAATAATAATAATAATAATAATAATAATAATAATAATAATAATAATAATAATAATAATAATAATAATAATAATAATAATAATAATAATAATAATAATAATAATAATAATAATAATAATAATAATAATAATAATAATAATAATAATAATAATAATAATAATAATAATAATAATAATAATAATAATAATAATAATAATAATAATAATAATAATAATAATAATAATAATAATAATAATAATAATAATAATAATGATGATGATGATGATGTCTGAAAAAATTATATATTGTATTTTCTTGAAAACACTTCCACTGGCAAAGTATTTTTACACAGTCCAGTACAGAACTCGTGAAGGATAGATGAGATGCATAGGTTATTTTTCCGTACTCCTTGCTCCGGCTATTAAGTAATTAGGTATGTTCCAAGAACAGACTGATCGGTTCCACAGTGAGTATGCGCACTAAAGGAATTTATGGAAGACACAACATTTAATGGCGGATGATACCTGACCACTCTGTTCTCTTTCCTGTTGTACGAATACATTTTGTGAGCGCAAATATTAGTTATATCATCGGTTTTACAGTGTGATTTCACAGCGTGTTTAACTGTACAACACTGCAAGGCGTGGAAAGCCTTGGATTTTCTGTTGGTTAACTGCTCCAGCGCCCATCATTAAACTTCGCCCTTCAATCAGGATGTCAAACATTCTATCCATTGAGACATTACTGGAATTAGTGGTTTTTGACCGTCTGCAATCGATGCCAAAACAACGCATGCGCTTTGGATCATACACGGACCCGTACAGTTGCTTCATAAGCTACCATTATGCTCATTAAATGCATACATTTCGACATTTTAACACCAACACAATTAACGAAGTGCTGCTGTGAAACGTGACGGAACAAATGAAGGGAGACATCTGACGCGATTATCATTCTTGGCGACCAGCTGTTGTCGATGCACTCATTGGAGAAGAGAAATGCTGCAAAGACCTTTCATTTTCTCAATGACTCGCATTAAGAAGAGGGAAATCGAAAAAGAAAATAAGAAAAAGAAGGCCGAGGAGAAGGAAGAGTCAAGGACTCTTGACCAAAGGAAAGGAAGAGAAAACACTTCAAACTAATGTCTGTAATCAAGAACCTCTAAAGCACAGAGCGGCACATTTTCCTAATGAGCTTTATTTGCAAAGTTTATCTGGACAGACGCCAGAGGTCGCGGAAGTGTGCACCTATCACTAGCAATGGAACGCATTTAATATACCGGGTGGAAGGTATTGCTTCGGCCATGCGTTAAGCATGGATTCCATATTACTGTAATAAATATGTCCAACTCAATATTGTCTAACATTTGGAGCCATCTAACTTACTGACGAATGAATATAAATGGCTCATCATTTCAGTAACTGTCGCGCAAACGTGTGAATAATGTTGTAACACACTTCTACCTTAATTCGAATGAATTTAGTCACAATTTAATGTTAAAATTGTCATGCAAAGCTTAATTTTAAGAAATATTTGGCTACGTCACGTTTACATTAAATTGTGACACTAAATTCATTCGAATTGTGGTAGAAATGTATTACACCATTGTTCACACAATGTTTGTGCGACTGTTAGTAGAATAATAGACCATTCATCGAGAAGCTAGATGGCTCCAAATGTTTGACACAAATTGTCTTTCTTTTCGGCGAAATGGTTTTCCGCTCGGAGGTTTTTTTGTTCTCCCGGTGTATGTATGTGCATTCGCATTTATAGATGTTGAAGGAACTCCCGGTCCTTTTATTTCCTCTTGAAATGCAATAATAAGCTAAGATTTTTCCATCTTCTAAACCCTTTCTGATGTCTAAGGATCGATCATTTAACTTCAAAGCTACGTTTTACCAAGATGCAATACTATAGGGCTTAAAACTTTTGAAAGTTCTAATATATCAGTTTACCTTGCATTATGTGTAATTCTATCACGCTATAAACCTTGGAAGCTGCTACATTTTATATTAAAAACATTTCAACCAATTTAAACGTTTCTATGAGATTAATGTATTTTACAGATTCAGTTCATCGACCGAAGACAAAGATTGCTGTATTTTCGTTAAACGTTCACGTTATGACCCATAACTATTTTCACAGTGAATGACGCTGACAGCGAACAGAAAGGGGAGGCTAGGTCCTGATAGAATAGAGCACAGTGGATTAGAGGTTAATGAGATTGGAGCGTCTGTTATGTCGTAAACCCCTTCATAGTAATTCTCTAACAAGGTCACTGCCTGGGTGGCCCACGTGGTTAAAAGCTGACTTTCGTTGCCAAAGGTTGCGGGTTTGAACTCGGATTAGATCGATACCATTTAAAAGTGCTAAAGGACAATGGGTGCTTGAACAGCAATTGTGACTGTCGTTTTCTCCTTCATAAGACTGAGCATTTTATACTTGAACTAAAAATGCTACCTTCTTTTAAATGTGTATCATAGGTGTAATGTAATGCAAACATTTTGCAGCCTAAATGTCATCCATTTTGGTCTAACAGTTTAGATGTTATAATCAACTTGTTTTGTTACGTCACTATAAGGTCGCCCGCAACAGTAAAGGTTAAACATATATGTACTTTTTAAAATTGTCTCAGGTTTCTAAGTGTCTGCTTTAGTTTGGTTCCACATTTTTTAAACTTACAAATGTTCTTTTGCCCCAAAATCCTAATTTTTATATTTGAAAATTAAAAATGTATGCTCAGACACAAACCTTGGCCAAGTTTTATTTAAGTTTCTGTGAACATGTAGCAAATTTCGGGACCCTAATGACCAGTTGTCGATGGGCCCTTACACCCGACATACTTGCTCACTGTAGCAAATTTCATTAGCAAACCTGCACTCCAAGGAACATTTATAGGAATAAATGCTGAATATACCAGTAGCGAGAAAACGATAAGAGATTGCAACGCATACATTACATTAAAATCCACGCAACATAATAATAATAATAATAATAATAATAATAATAATAATAATAATAATAATAATAATAATAATAATAATAATAATAATAATAATAATAATAATAATAATAATAATAATAATAATAATAATAATAATAATAATAATAATAATAATAATAATAATAATAATAATGATAATAATAAATTAATAATAATAAAATTATTATAATTCATAATATTAATAATGGAGGTGAATGGTATCAGCTGATGCGACGCGTGATCCAGGAGAAGACAACGGAAACAAGGTAATTAATTAGGCCAACTGCTCGATGACATCAGTTGTGTGGTGTCTCGGAGGATGTAGCAGCAGCACGCACGCGTGGAGAAGAAACAATGAGTGCGGTGCAAGGCCAGGCCGGCAACCTGCTGCTGCTGCTGATGGTGGTGGTGGAGGAGGCCGGTGGCTGGCCTTGGCGCAGTCCACACGGCCAGTGACCATGCCTCCTCCATACACCTGCACTGCTCAATCACTCTCCCGCCCGCCCGCCCGCCCGCATGTTTTTGTTCGTAAATCCTAGTATCGATCGATCCCGCAGTTTCCTTCCGCTCTTTCTCTCGTTTCCGGTGAGAGAAAACCCAACAAAGTATCACGTTCCAGATAAACACGTGCTACCTCTGTCCGTTCCAAGTTTTCGTAATACTTCCATCACCTTGTTGGAAATTAAATGAGCTGATGAGGATCATAAAGCGGTGTGTTTAAGCATACAAAAATTTCAAGTGAACATTCACATACATATTTCTCCATTGTGTTATTACTATACATTTCCAAAAATGGCTGTGTCTTAAGAATCATTGAAGAAGTTTTGTTAAAAATTAGAAGTTCAAACATTATCACACCGGATCGTTTTAACTAATAAAAAATATTGAAAAAAGGGTTTTGAGAAAAACATTTAAAATCGCAATGTGCATTACATACTCTGTTCAGTTTCAAAGGCCTTACAGACTAATAAATATTGTCGATATTAGTATAACAAAGGTGCTAAATGAATTTATCGAATTTATCTTAATTTTATTTCTGCTCTTTGAAGTTTCTTCAATACTTGGGGTGTAAAGATGTAAACTGTGACTTAAATAGGCGTGCAATACGAACTTAAGCATTTCTTCTCAAATAACGTAATGGAAAACCTATCACTAAACCTAAAGAGGATGGTTAAATGCTGTCATTTTCCTAGTCTGTGTCAAACATAACCAGCTCTATTTTAATATTAATCCTACAAATTGTAATTTAACATAGTACAGCATTTAAGTAAACTGGAGTTAGCTATGCTTAAATTTAACACTGTTTATGTTGAAATTTGCCTTTATTTTTAAAACTGTAATATTTTAGGTTATGTACAAGGTGGAAGGGAAGTCACTACATTCCTTCTAATATGTGCTTCATAGAAGCATTACAAACAAAAAAAGTCGAATGGTATTTTGTTAGCTGATCAGCCGATTTCGAAAAAATAAATGGCTTTTGATCCAAATTAGATGCGTAATTCCACAAGAATGTACGAAGATAACAGTTTGTTGCTTGTAAGATGCGTAGAGTAACTTATTTCTGACATAACTTCGGTAGTAATTATGGGACACAGGGTTACGAAATAATTAATCACTTAAAAGACGTGACGCAGTACTACAAGAAGCTCCTAAAGACGTGTAACATGTCGACAACGTTGCGTTGAGGTTTGTCAGGTTTGTGGGCCGGGCACATTCACTTTCGCCCTAATGTTTTGGGAACTAACGCTTGTGATTGGCCTACACGTACAAAGTAAACACAGGACAAGGCAGGGTATGAGTTTGTTTTTAAGACGTACCGTTACGCTGTTTATGTACTGAGCTAGGGAAAGTGACCACCCACACAATCTGCAGCGTTGCCAGCTTGTTTTCTAGACAACTAAAATATCTCCATAGGAAATTGTCAGAGACAAAAACGTAAGATGCGAAATGTGTTCCAAATATCGAGATCTATCACTGGTTTAAATTAATGTAATGACTTCCCTTCCACCCGGTGTATTAAACAGACTATATTTTCATTCGCTCCTATTGACATGGAAGTTGTGCGGTTCGATCAACCAGTGAGGAGTTGGTCAAACACGTGCTGTGGTTTACATTGCTACCTAAAGTAAGGTATTGTCTATAGTCGTTTGCCTGCGTAAGAATTAAAAAAAGGAGGGAAGGAAAGGTCTCGCACAGCAGTAGATTTTTTTTCCCATTCCTCTTTATCAGTTTCTTCTACTTTTCTTCCCTTTTAATTTTGGAACCAGTTTCTCCTCATTTCGCTTTTCCATTAGTGTTATACAATTAGAATGTCGCGGAGATAACTTACTCTTTAGAACTGTGCATCTGTCTTCAGCAAATGGATTTTGTGGCATGCTATTTCCGTAGATGTCACTTCCGCTGCGTACTGGAGATAAACAAGTTCTAACTTCTAACGCAGGCAGCCAGGCAGCCGCTCTCTGTTCGTGTGCGCTTCACGCTTAAATCCAAAATTAGTATCGTAATAATACAGCCATTTGATACCGAAATTATATATAAAGAAATTTAATATTTAAAAATAATCACAATAATAATTTACAAAAGAAAAATACGAATAGGGACGATACATTTAAAACCAACGGACGCAGATTTGTTATAGTGAAGCATATTTTTGTTTTTAAATACGGACACAGTTTCATTTGACTGGTGAATTATTTTATAATCTACAATGGTGGGCAACGTCTCAGTGCAAATAGTTAAAATATCGGAAACATTTATTAAAAGACGTAATCGTTATAATTAGTGTCATCCTTTTTAAACAAAACCCACGCATACCCATGAAGAGAAGTCTTGGTGCTCTATCGGCGGCAAGAGAGTGAATCAAAGGATTCAGGCAACAGAATTATTGCTTCAGTCTTATCAGCGTGTAACCTACAAGACTCTAATTCGGCTACAAAATTGTTGCATCGACGATTGCCAATGGTCTTTCTCAACTGTGGCTCAATATTGCTTCAAATTTTAATATTTTCTCAATAATTAAAACATATTTTACGTGTCATATTTCAACTTTCTGTAGTAGACCTTATAACGAAAACAAATAATAGCAATTATATTTAGTTTTTCATTTACAAATAAAAGGAAGAAAACTTTCTGTTCATTTTTTATTTTCAGAAGAGGGAGAAAACGTGTTTGGATCGCTTCTGCACCGTCATTTAATTTTTGAACAATACAGCCTGCTAAAGCCTTTGACAATTAGTTGAAATGTAATGGAAAAGTAGTTTGTTCTTAGAATTTCCCTTTTACCACTCACGTTACGAAGTGTTACATGATTTCTAAGGTTTCCGCGACCCACATCAATTGGTCAAAGTTTTCCTAATGTAGCTGCGTCAAATACTGAAATTAATTAGTTTGAACTTTTGAGGTAGTAAAACCTGAAACCTTTTGAAATCAATTATATACCGTCGTTTGCATATCAACTGGAGTTTGTGTTTGTTTTAGGACCGTCTTATTCAAGAAGCAAGAGTTTCATTCGCAGAAACACTTTGTAACTTTTGTATAATTATTGGTCGGTGATGTAATTTTAAAGTTCCTCAACTACTTGGTTATGAACTAGCTTATAAAACGGTCATGGTAAACGCCAGAGATAAATTTTAATATAAAATAAAAGTACTAGTAAACACACAAATATAGATAAATGTACCAAACAAATGAGGGGAAAGTCAGAATCAAAATAAATTGATAAAAGTATCCGAAAGGTATAAAATTTCGATATTTAAAATTCTAAATCTTTTAGGTCCAAGTTTACCATAACTAAAACTTCAAAACTTTTTCGACCGCTTGTTTATCGCCCGCCAGGATCTCTGCAAGTTTGACAGGCAGCTGCAGGTAGTCTGGAAAGTGCGCCAGGGAAATACTCCAGCAGCAGAGGCCGACAACAGTTTGTTGCACAGCGGACAAAGAGGGGCAGGGACGCCTTAAAAACGTTACAGTGATTAATACGTAGCCAAGCCACGTTTATCTCCTCGCGACGAGATACGCGAGAGGAGGTTACCCAGGTTATCGGAATTTCCTTCACTGTTCTAAGCTTATTTCCACAGAGAGCACGGCAGCACCGCTCTTCGCATTTCAAGCCTAAAGGCTTCCGAAGTAATACGAGATATGGGTTCTGTGGTTGCCGCCTTTGCTGCCAAAACCGCCCTTTCATTTCCCGGCAAACCTACGTGACCAGGAATCCATGCACGCATCACTTGAACGCCAGAAGCATGTAAAACATGGACATCCTGGAAACGCGGTACAATAGGATGAATTTATAAAGCCTTCACTAATGTAAATTACACTTAAGGGAAAATGATCACAGTTAGTACATAGCAACTACTAAAAATAACGAAATTGTTAAAGAAAAGTATAGCTTTATAATATGTTTCTGTTCTAATGTGCTGCATTTAACATCATTTTTACTATACAATATCTGAACAATGTCTTATTAGGTACATTTCAAAAACTTGAGAAAGGGCGGTTTTGAAATTTTGCTCATCAAAAATAACTTTTTTGGGACGTGAAGGAAAATTTTATGTACTTTAGCTTCAAGTAATGCGAACTCTACATTTGT
The DNA here is from genome assembly GCA_030765045.1 of Tenodera sinensis. Classification (NCBI taxonomy): domain Eukaryota; kingdom Metazoa; phylum Arthropoda; class Insecta; order Mantodea; family Mantidae; genus Tenodera; species Tenodera sinensis. Next base: position 89,670,163 of record CM060968.1, on the reverse strand, counting down.
TTCAAAGCAAAATACCCAATACGACAGGAGTCAGGCTATTTGAAGTTCGTTCACATAGCAAAGTGGTTTTAATGCAGAGAGGGGTATTTCCCTCCGATTCATCACCTGTCACAAACAAGTATCCATTTGTAGCAGACGCCCTACAGTTCGTATCTCCGGACATTGCTTAACGCTCCACTGCATTCACAACTGTTGTGCTTGCTGAGCGCGTATTAATGACCTGCAAACGTGAATACTAAGTAGGCACTGGTAAACTGTAAGGGCATGTCTGCAATGGTATTACTCGTATACAGTTGCCACTGTTTCTCCTTTGAGGTTTGTTCATTAGATCACGCACGTAATCATGCCTCCAGGTGATAGGCAATAATCTTGGCTAGAGAAGAATTTCCATCCCCAACCGGGTATTGAACACGTCACCCCTCACACAGCATGCAGATACTCTGCCGAATGAGCTACGTGGCCAGTCTATGCAGATAATGGCCAAATGGGGGAAGACAGCTTATTTTCCTATACTCTGTGGCCCACTATGTGATTGCTTTGTGGGAAAACAAGTAACACACCGAAGTGGATGTATATTGTCAAAATATCTGCACCTGAACACCTAATTTCCTATATTTGTTAAACACACTCTAATTTTATACAATATGATACAGATAATTCCTCTATACCACTTCGCCCAATTTCACAACTGACGATAGGCAAATTCCGGAGCATTTTTTAGGTTCCTAACGCTGAGAACCAATCCTAAGTGGGAGAGTTAGAAGCATTGAAACTAAGGTTCGTGGTGAATTATTTCAATTAACAGAAGGAATTTCGCCACGCCGATCGTGGTCACAACGATAATAAGAAGCAACTTCACCGCCAGTCAGGTAGGTAATGGGCAATAATCTGAGGTGCTTAAGGACTGATCCGTTGGATTTTAGAGTAGAATACGGCTCAAGGCATAGGCAGTCACTTCACCAACATTTCTCTTTGTAACCGGAACCCGCACAAAGTAGATAATAGGTAGTACCCAGTATTTCCCAGTAGTTACAAAAAGCCATCTTAATATAAAATCGCATAACCACATGCTACCAGTACGTAATCGCGAAATTAAGTGTCGTCTCCGTAATGTGGGGTAACGATCTAACTTATGAGGTCCCGAGTTCGAATCTTGGTAAGGGCGAATTATCCGGACTATTCCTCCCAAGCCTTGGTCGTCGAATTATCGCTTTGCTTATATCACCTCCTTTTCTTACGTTTCTGGAAAACTGAAGTATCCATGACCAGTAAAAACAATTAGTGGGTCATTCAAAAATGGCAGACAAAAGATTTGACGAACTGATATTTTAATTGAAGAGGCGAAGTCAAACAACTGCACCTTTAAATGTAGCGGACCTACTTTACTTATGCAAATTCCTGCATTTATATTCGTAATGTCTAATTCCTCATTTCCCTGAATTAAACGCTGAAATTATTGTGTTCTCGGAGCTTACATAAATCTTAATTAAAATATATGAATATTATTGTAAGTTGTTTGCTTTTAAATCTTTATTAATATTAAATAGTATTAAATAAATGAATTATTAATTATTTCGCAGAATACTCTAAACAAATACCACTTGACGTTTTCCTATCTCGGATAATTTTTGTCACGCTTTGCGCTGGCAAGGTTATGTCATATGAAAGCTTTTCGGGTATTACTACACATATACGTTATTTGTGTTGCAGAAAACGAATTGGTAATCAACTATGTGAACTTCGGCAACAGCAGCAGCAGTGTGTGTGCGCTTCATTCCGTTACAAAATATGTGCTCCAGCTGCATGAATATCGAATGGGTAGTGACAGCGGGCTGGAAATTAACAAAAGCCGGCAGGTGAGTTTAGCACGTGCTCTCGTGAACGCAGCAATTTATGGCCCAGAGCCACGGGCAGGTGTCTGCTCTTCTGGAGCAAGTACTACATACGGTACGTGCCGCTGAGGAGGCGCCTTCAAATGTTTATGGGTTTCCGCCGTCAGCCTCCAAGATAATTCGTCCTGCCCTATTGTTTTTGTGCTGCCTCTAGTACTTTATACCTGTGTAATATCACTTCTTTCTAACAACACTGGTGGTCCGGTTTGTTTGTTTAACGAAAACAGTACTTTATTTTCCTCTTAACAACAAACTGTGATTTACCATAGACGCCACTTGTCCTTCCGTTAGGCGCGTGCCATTTTAGAACTGTTGGTCGCACGAGTCCTAGTAGGCCCGCGCTATATTTTTGTGCTTACATGCTTGTATTTATTTTTTAAAATTTCAATTTCCTTCGCTACCATGTTAGGTTCATTTAGCCTGAATATATATGGTTTTTAGTTGAACTATCTTACATCAAACATAAATAAAATGTAGTATGAATACAGTATACATTATAATCTGTACTACTAATAAATTTCGATGTTCATGTATGCAACTTGTAATTTGAAATGAACTGGCAACAACAATAAAAATAACAATAATAATAATAACAACAACAATAATAATAGTTTAAGAGGTAGAACTGGAACTTAAAAATTCAATGCCACAACTGGGATTTGAACCACAGACCTTCCACTTACCGGGCGGCTGCTCTACCACTGAGCTATTGTGACAAACTGCCAGAATGGCATTAAATTCTCAAACCAGTTCGTATTTCTCCTGGTAAACCACAAAGGCAGTCTCACATCAGAGACAAATTACCCCAATGGTGACTTACTATTGTAAGTACTTTATGTCCCAGGATTAAATAACCTTCAGATGGTAATTATTATTTTATTTATGCCAACAAACTTACTGTTGGTGTTTTTAAACACACAAGCCGTCTGTGGGCAAAGTTTAAGAGGTAGAACTGGAACTTAAAAATTCAATGCCACAACTGGGATTTGAACCACAGACCTTCCGCTTACCGGGCGGCTGCTCTACCACTGAGTTATTGTGACAAACTGCCAGAATGGCATTAAATTCTCAAACCAGTTCGTATTTCTCCTGGTAAGCCAATAATATTGATTAGCATGAACTGGCAACAACAATAAAAATAACAATAATAATAATAGTAATAATATTGATAAGCATACGATATTACGTATAAAATACGTGTTATCACGTGATAACTTTCTGAATCTAAAGATCTCATTTTCGGTTTATCCTCAGAATTGGAATCATCTGATTCATACCAGTTGTCATGCATGGATAAGGCATCATCATCGCCAAGTAGATGATGCACTGCTTCCAAATACTTGGGATTTTGTACATCATATTCCTGTTTGTGAGAAGTAGTAACATATGCTTGCAATGGCAAAGCAATACTACACAAATAACAAGGAAAAACTGGTGAAAACAATATATAACGAGAGTAGGCACGCGTGGTCTGTGCGACGCATAACTGCCGATTACTCATTCTTGCAGCCAAAGAAATAAGCAGATAAGGTTGTTGCTGGAGCGAACAATCGAGAAAAGTGTAATGTTAGATATCCTAGTCAGGATATTACGTAGAGGCGACCGTAACGTTGAAATAATCCTAGGGGTCTCTGAGGCCCCCAGCGAGCAATGCGCATAAGCAGTGTATTACATGAATTTATATAAAACCACAGTCAGTAGAACTATTTATAACAGAAGTAAGTATGGAACATTACTGACTAATTTAGAATATTAAATGTTCATCTCAGCCTATGCTACACCCTAACGGAGATTCAAACTGGGAACCTAAGCGAGACACGTTATTTCACACCATGAAGGCAGTGTTCCACACGATTGCTAAACGTTTCTTATGGAGTGTACTGTACACCTTTCAAGCCAACCCTTACTTGAGGGCTTTTTGCTTCCTTTTGCCAATAACTGCTCGTATGATAAATGGAGTGGCTGGCTGCTTTATCTCAACATCTTTCATAAAGGCAAGAAAATGGCGGCTTTCTCATCCCCGTGTAAGAATTCGCTACTCCCTCATTTGCAAAAGACGACAGTTGCAAGAAGCAACAATGTGCCACAGCAGACAACGGTAGAGGCAGCACTTTCAAATTTCATTATTTATCGTTTTAGGAAAATATAAGGGTGCACCTCTAAGTTCTCAATCTAAGGTATTAGACAAATACAGTGGAACGTTTATTAGAAATCGCCGTTAATTCGCAAATTTGTAATTCCAATGTTTGGATACTTCGTAATTTTTCCTTGTCCCTTCAGTTTCAATTATCCAAGTTATATACTGTGTATGACTTATTTATAATTAAACTCTTACATTTCCTAATTGGAGATGTCAAATCTAACTGTCGTATATATTTCCTTAAAACGTCAGGTTATGATTACCTAGTAGGTAGAGGAAATATTGCATTTCACCCAAAAACCTATATAAAGCGCCAAGAGATTCAGAAGTTCTGGTTACAAAGAACAAAAGAGCGTGTAACATCTCTAAGAACATACCTGCCCACAGGACTGCATATGAGTAATGCACATACATACCAACTGTTCATTTATTTTCTAACTTCCGCGGGCATGAGAAAGTTTTGCATCGCAAAAGTACAGTCAAGCCTTTGCAATACTCGGTGTCATTCTCCTACTTTCTCATGCTACCTGGATTATAAACACAGATATCACTTTGTGTCAATAAGGCTTACGGCGGGGAGAATTTCCACTGCTTTTTCACAAGCTATTTCTCCCTGGCATTGCACATCGTCGCTGGTCGACTGGACTTTGGTTTGGTAAACTCGGGTTCGCAACTTGTGCTGACTGAAAGATTACAATGATGAATACGGAAAGGAAAACTGCTTCATATTACTGCCATGCATTATAGTCATTGTTAACTACATATCAGTTGTTAAGTGTGATACAACATTTGTGATCTTAACTTGTTGACTGTTGATTCTGCTCAACTGAGATTATAACCTGGTTCATTTGACACCAACATAAATCTGTCGTTCCATATTCTGAATTTTGCTACCACAAATTCTTCTTATTCACCTGCTCCAACACAATTATTGCCATTAAAGAACCGTTTAGCAGAAAAAAAAAATTGTGTAATTTATTTGGAGCTATCTAGCTTCTTGATGAATGCATATAAATGGCTTATTATTTCAATAACTGTCACGCAAATATTGTGTGAACAATGTTGTGATGCCTTTCTATTATAATTCGGATTTATTTAGCCACAACGTAATGTTAAAATGTTATGTGAAGTTTACTTTCTAAGAGAAATGTGACAATGCCGCGTCGCTTGTGCTTAACTTGTTCTCGCGGTGGGCACATTCCGATGGAGGGGTGGTTAGGGGAGGTATCGCCTGGTGTTACTGAAAGTGGGGAGGAAGGGTAGGGCAGTCGACAAATTTACGAGCTAGGTGTAAGAAGAGGTAGGAGGTGGTAACTTTGTCATTTATTACAAGGAGATCATATTTATTTCGGTCCAGTAATCCACAAAGAACGCAATTGTTTCACGAAAATGAAGAGGACACCTTCATTTATTTGTGCATTAAAGGCAATTACTATTGGTTTAGCTCTAACGAATGATGATGATGATGATGATGATGATGATGATGATGATGATGATGATAATAATAATAATAATAATAATAATAATAATAATAATAATAATAATAATAATAATAATAATAATAATAATAATAATAATAATAATAATAATAATAATAATAATAATAATAATACAATAACAAGAAGAATGTCCATTATTAGGAAAATCTGTGGTATCCTTTTATGTCAGCATTGTTTTAACCCTAAAATACATAGTTTTGATTGATTCATTTTTTTCCTTTCTTTAACTATGGAAAAGTGAATCTTTATTATTACTTGAATGAATGCTTCACTTCAGTTACATTCACGCCTTTCAGGTATAACAGAATAGTGGCCCCGTTTAAGCGGTACGGTAAACGCACGGAGTCAGTGTTTTGTTTACATCGAAGCACACGCCGGTCAGGTGTTTTGTTCACATCTGAGGCAGTACTGGTCTGGAAGCACGCGCTGGTCCGGTGCAACACAGGGCGCTGGCGTGTGCGAGGACAGCTCAGCGTTGCTGTTTACACTGCGAAGAAATTAACATTTTTACAAAACGATTAAACCTACCGAAATAAAACTTAGTATTTTATATTTCTTACACCTGCATCTATTAGCCAGGTTATTCTGCCCCACGCAGTACCTTCCACCCAGTAGGTATATCAAAGGTAACCGCCCTGTTTCCCCTCAATGACACCATTGCTCTGTATCGATTACCGCTTAGTTGAGCAGAATATTTTGTCATTGAAAATTAGAAACGCGACAAAACTGGGACCTGGATTTCTGGATCAACCTTCACGGGGAATCCCGTCAAAAAGAAAGTTATTCCTGTTTGTAGTCACAAACCAGATACTAAAACGAAATGTGAAAATCATTTTTGCTTGTTTTTATGACATCTCTTTTAGTTGGTACTAAACAATAATGGAGAGCTTATCTCTGTAACTGAAATTACTTGACCGCAAAGCTCCAATGGGGGGCAAGAAAGGACAACATGCTAATATAGCACATGACACTCGAGATTACGGTAACTGCTTGTCATTCAGCGATAATACATCAAACAGCTTCCGTTCTGGGATAATGAAAACAATGCACACACTATGCAAATGAAGTCAGTCCATGTTGGATTAGGCAGTGAGGCGGCGCGGGCCCGACAATCCAATCCAGTCCGCCTGCCGACTGACCCCGCCCCCCGACTGGGGACGACCGCCAGCCCCCTCCGACACTCTCGTTCCCACGGCCTCATACCAGCCAAGCAGGCAGGCACATACCGGACAAAGAAGCGAGTGAGTGCCGGATGATTAGAATACTCAGTGCGCAGGCATTTCCTGACCAAGTGGAAAGGTGTGCATCCTGCCCCGTACTGCACCCGCCCACCAGCTCATCAAATCCAAGAATTGCTCCTTCATCTATCTTTATTTCTCTATAACTCGCTGTCTCTTTGACTCTCCTTCCTACCGGTCTACTATTGGAACCTGGAGAGCATACTTTTACACCTGCAAAATGTCGCAATTATGAAAGATAGCACAATAAAACCAAATAATTTGATGTGAGTTGTATTAGGGTGTCTAAAGGATATGGAGGTTGTGATTTCAGGATTTCCAGTTACATTTACTATATTACTTCTCTATTAGTTATAAACGTTTATTTTTATTTATTTCATTTTTAAATAGACGATCTCAAGATGCGTTATACTACTATAAATGAATTTAAATTTATACAAAACAGTGATAAAAGCTGATTATGTTCCTTTTCTTCTTCTTCTTCTTCTTTCTTTCTTTCTTTCTTTCTTTCTTTCTTTCTTTCTTTCTTTCTTTCTTTCTTTCTTTCTTTCTTTCTTTCTTTCTTTCTTTCTTTCTTTCTTTCTTTCTTTCTTTCTTCCAGTGCTTCTCTTATTTTGCAATGGATCTTTAGATGGGGCCTATGAATGTTTTTCTCTTAAAGTCTATAAAACAATCTAATCTGAACTAATCTCCGCAATCGTATGTTGAAAGAGAAACAGTTCAGTAGTGCAGAAAAATATTCCATTTATAAACTATGTTTCTCATTTTACATTTTCATATTTACATACTATTATCTATGGTAGCCGCAAAATTTAAATGTGACTGGCTCAACACAAATTCCAGTGTTGTGCTGTTGAACATATCATTTGCGCCCACAAAATTTATTTGTACAACAGGAAAAAGAATAGTAATAGAAAACGATCAGCCGTCTTTAAATTTTGCGGCTACCAAGTTACGTGTTCAAAACTTTACTATTCATCATACGACAATAGAACTTCCGCAACTGTTATTTACGTACACTTGAAATAAGCCTCAACAGCTGTTATAGGTAACTGCTTTTTAATTTCAGTTGGTTGAATTTCCCTTTATATTCTTCGTAATGCTTTCCTTGGATCATTTTACCCACCATGTTCCACATTGTTTTCAAGGTTTACTCTTTGTATTCGTCTCCATTAATTTTTTCTCATGTCCATCGCCCAATCTTTTACAATAGAAACAATATCTTCAATTGAAATATCTGGCAAGAGTTCGTATCTCCGTTCATTACATAAATTGTTTAATTAATTCCACACACTCGTTCTATTTTTGTTGCATTACTTGGTATTGAATGTCGAATTATTGTTTCAATTGCATCATTTGATGCAGAACCAAACCATTTTGAATTTTGAGTTTTGCTTGTTAATCGATTGTAATGTGTAATACATTCTTTTCAGTGAGTTGTGGGTATACAGTTGGCGACCTGACTAAACAGAAGAATGACTGTGATAAATAATACAAAACAAAAAATGACCAGGTAGTAAACCGTAGGTATGTGATAAATTAACGCCTCAATGTATGAAATAGTCACATCCATACTTCTTTCACTTGATATGCAAATTCTCCGATATGTATGTTCGATTTCTCGATTATTCCATCCTACTTTGGGATGTACGGGTCAGTACAGAGATTAGTGTCATGCTGTATTTCTCTTTCCCTGCTTTTGGATTAGAAATTACGACTGCATATATTCCAATAGCACCGGAATAATCTGTATTTACTGTGATTGCATGAACGAGCTTTTTCGATCTTTTATCACATTCTGAATCAACTGAACACTTACGAGGATGTTTAAAATCATAGACTAAGCCAACACAGCTTTATTAATAACACGATATTTGTTGTCTCAACCGCTTTCTTCATGAACTGTTGAACTTTAGGATTTACGGTTCGGCAGCTCAGTCAGGATGATTTACATACATAAAAGTAAATAAAACAACGCGTGGTAAAATTTCTACCAATTTCAGATAGTTTATAAAATCACAATAATAATCAAACAAATCAGAAAGAGAAACGTTCTTGCAGTGAAACACAAATTATTCGGAAATAGTTTTAAAAAGGTTTTAGCGAACGAATTAAACTGATAAAATTCCACTTTTAACATGTGCAAAGATTAAACGATAATACAGTCGAGTTGTAACACACACGCACGCCCCCCCCCCCCCCCCCCCACACACACACACACACAGAGTTTCAACTTCCTTGTGCGCGGTATTTTAAACGCTAATTCACATGCACGCAGCAGAGATTTTTTTAAATGCTTAAAGATACCAAGAACGTGTCATTTAAGCTGCAGACTCGTGAAGTAAACGACGAAATTAAGCAAAAACCTAAGTTATTATTTACCACTTCACGAAGTTATTTCTTAATGAGCATTCAGATGTCGCACAAAACAATCTGATATGTATGTTTCCAATCAGCTCTGAGCACTGAAATTAACTACCCTTTTTTTTCTTAGCTTTTATAAAAGTTCTGTTCTCTTTTTTTTTTCTTTGTATATTTTTTTAAAGCTTTAATAAGAATTGTTAAATTATGTTGAACCGTTTTTATATTAAAATAATAAATCCTGAGTTTTAATATTGCTTTAAACTCCAGTTCGTTTATTTCTTGTACATGTTGTTTAGTTCTCGCTGCAAGAGCCATTGTAAACAACAGTTGCAGTATAAATTCTCCAAAAAGTAAATTCTAAGTGAAAGTCAATATGTTATAATAAACAAAATTTCCTAAAAGCGCAAATAAGAAATCTATGCCCTAATTATCCATGCTCTAACGTAATTGTTCGCTAAAATATGTAGAATTGAATATGTTTTTACAAGTGATTTTGAATACAATGATGCAGCAGAGTGGAAAGAAGAGTCGTATAGTGTCATCTGTCGGCTCGATCCTTTAGTTGCTAAGAGATAAATGACTGTCTAAGAGAAGTTAGGTATACGTTCTCGTCTGCTATTATCACTCACTGTTGGTGGGGTGGGCGTTTTCTGCTCCGTCGTATAGTAAATCAATTTCAGAATAAAAAAGACGAGCTTAAGCACGGTGGGTATCGATCAGGAGGGGAGAGAGGAATGTAAATGCTTTTTGTTATTCCTCCCTGCAATCGAGTGCTGTCGAGCCTTCCTAAGCAAAACTGTTGCTTACCAACTTTCAGTTAAATGTCCGGAGCTCATCATTAAGGTGTAGCTCTCGATATCTCGAAAAGGTGCTGTAAGCGACTATCGATTCCAATGCAGAGAATTTAGTTAATGGAGGAGTGGGTCAGACGATTACTTTCTCCGTCCGTGAGAGCGATAGCGTTCTCGTTTTCAGATGTAGTAGGAAACTTCGTTACAGTGTAAAAACGACAGTTTTGGGACGGCTCTTCGTGTCAGCGCTTCATGTGAGCTGTTTCCGGCCGTGCCCCAAACCCCTCTGTTAATGACATCCTTTCTGACTACTGCTTTATCAGTTCAACGCAATATTCGATAACTGAACAGCTGCCTCCAATAGCGTTCTAAACGAATGCAGTATTGTGCACAGTAATCCATTTATCTTTACGGTACTGCGGTCTCCTTACATCTGAACTAAAACTTAATGAATATATATATTATATATCTTGTCAAATATTGATACCTCTAGAATAAAACTATGCCATTATGTGGAGAACACGCCCCTTCAGACTTATCAAATGCTGAAGAAAGTTAACCTTGCAAAGTTAACGAGATAGTAAAAGCATTTAAAAAACTTAAAAAATTCAACACCACGATCAGGACTCCAATCATGGATCTATTGCTGAAGTATTTTGATGCCTTTGAGGGTTTACTACCAAATTTTGTTAGGTGAAGGGGCATCTCGTCACGGTAGATTATGCGATGAAATCTTTGGACAGCCAAAGAGTCTCAGCCGAGAGCCTAAGTGGGGTTTCTTTGAGGTCATTCATCACCACGGCCTTGGCTTTGAATTTCTCAGGCTTGATTCAACTTTTCAATTACTACCTATCATGGTTAGTGTGAAATAACATGGCATTGTTGAAATTTATCATCATTATCTTGGAGAAATAACTGCCTAAGTAATGGATGTCAGGCTGTTATCCATATAAAGTTATTCCAGCTTATCATTTTCAACAAATTTTCTTCGAATTACTCTTTGCACATCTCAACTACATACTTGGTCGAACATAGCTTCTTAAATACTTTGGAGGCTCTTGAAATACAATTTTCCTATTTTTATACAGATTTCGACAGAATCTAACGCGCAACTATACATGTTTGTTCAACAGTTTTGTATAGGGGACTTTCTTGAAAATGTTTGCCTAGCATGTTTATATAATGCCTAAATGAAAGATGAAATTTGCTATGTCGTGCACGCAAGCACGCAACCACCTCCCAACGTATACGCGCACCATAATCTCGTTTTCAAAAAGCTATTGAGAGAACTAGTGCACCGACATGGATTTTTTTTTTTTTTTTTTGGTAGAATATCATAGGTATTTCCCCTGCCTAATATAGGCAGGTGGGTAAAATTAAAAATGTTAATTACTTATATTAATTTAATTTTACCAATTTTTTGTTAATGTACCAACATTTTGCAAATACTAAAGCCTGCAACTCAGATCAAGGCAAGCAAGTTTGAAGTTCCAGTTTCTTGAAATTTCAAATTTCTCTGCAACATGTTTTAATCTCCTGCTGGTGATATTAAACTTGGCCTCATCTTACCAAAAACGAAACGCAGTGCTACGTAACTAAGCGGAAACAATTTAAATATTGTGCCTTGCTTGGCGTTAACACATTAGAAGACTGACAAAATTGGAATAAATGCACATTAATTAGCGTATACTAATGTTTCAAAATATATTATACTGCACTATCTTGAATGCAAAATGCTATTAAATCGAAATATAGCACAGGTACTCTATCTGCCTTAACAGCAGCTAGACATATTTTTATACAAAAAAATCTGATGTGTTGCACTCACATGACTTTCTCTACTCTTGCACAAACCATTCTAACAAACTCTTATTCCTATATCTCCATGTTAGTTAAGATAAACATTTGTACAAATTATCTTATTGCTTATTTCCTTGTAGGTGCAAGGGAGATATTAGAATACAGCAGGCTTTGTGCGATAGTCAAATCTTTTTGACCTTTGAGATTCCGTTCTCTTTGCATGATTAACATAAAAAAATGAACAACGTTGTTGCATTTCGCTAAAGTTCTGTTTTCTGAAACTCCCACACATAACAAGGAATATCTCCGAAATGGTTCATCCTACAAGAAATTTTATTGAGACATAAATTGTGTATTTTAGCAAGATTTACATTTTTGTATACTATGATTTGGTCTATCTCTAACGGTTTACCAGTTATGCAAAAGTTGTCCAGACTAAATACGACTACAGGGGCTATAGCCAGAAAATTCAAGATATACATTTCATTTGTCATAAAAATATCTCAAACATATGACATTTTAATCAAAATCGTTAGAGGCATTTTCAAGAAAATCAAAATTTTCGAAAAATTTTCCATGTAAAGGGTAGTTTAGGGTGGGGCTATTTTCTTCAAAATCTTCGTGTCACATCCTTGAAAGATATTAAACTCAAATACATACTTTGGTTTTTAACTGAGTTTCCGTTTTTGAGTTATGCTGTCCACAGACTGACAGACTGACAGACAGACACACAGACACACACACACACACACACACACACACACACACACACGCACGCACACACACACACACACACACACACACGGACCTTTTTCTAAAAATGCTTTTTTTGGATTCAGGGGGCCTCAAAACATGTATTTCCGGTGAAATCTCGACATCGAATTTTTGGGTGGAATACAATACTTCCCCTACTTACCAGTAGAGAAAGTAATAGAAGCCAATTGATGTTTAAACTGTAAGGTGAGAGGCTTCCAATCAAGGATCTCCATCGAGGTTTCCATTTATGTATATTAGCATTGATTACAGTTATCTTCAAGAAGTTGCTTGCATGCCACCATTTCTAGTTTTTGGCGAACAACGCGAAAAACAGACAGCTCAAGGATTCCAAATCCGGTTACCGAGATATTCTATAGAAGGAATTAACACACAAATCACTTTGCTTTATTCCGAAGCTACCTTCCGCGTTTCGGAACTGTTGTTATACAATTATTGAAGGATTTAGCGAGAGGAAGAGAAAGAGCATGTTGAAAATGTAAATGAAACAAAGCTCTGTAATGCAGAAACTTAATCGCACTGTTTGAGAACAGCTGCTGTGAAATGTTATTCTACAAGAGCGATGTAAATTAAACCTTTAAGTGGTTTTAATGGAGGTGCATAAGAACCGGTTTAATACCGGCCACTTTTTTACTCTTTCTTTTAATTAGATTAAGTAATGGGATAGGTGCTTTCAATAATGCCAGCACTAAAACTGTTGTCATAGATAGGATACCCAAGATATCATCCCTCAACGTTTCAAGGAAAAATGACAGCATACAAATACCGTTTGGCAATTAATACTTCTTTCCCACTAGCTGTGTGGACAAAGTTTGAAAGTACAATCAGACCGAAAAATGCAGTGCCATAGCCGGGGTTTAAACCACGCATCTTCCGGTTTCGTCCCGCTGCTTTAACCACAGAGCAAAGTTGCACGTTTCCTTTAATAATGGTTATGACCGCACTTTGTGTTTGTATGCTCTGATAATTATTACCAAAACCTACATACCTTGTAAGTAACTCACTTTATACTTTCTCTACTGCGTATAGTAAGTAGAGGAAGTATTGTAGGTATTCCCCCCAAAATTCCGATGTCAAGATTCCACCGGAAATATATGTTTTCGTGCCCCCCTGAATCCAAAAAACAGCTTTAGAAAAAGGTTCATGTGTGTGTGTGTGTGTGTGTGTGTGTGTGTGTGTGTGTGTGTGTGTGTGTGTGTGTGTGTGTGTGTCTGTGTGTGTCTGTGAACAGCATAACTCAAAAACGAAAAGTCGGTTGATATTTAAAGGATGCGACACGAAGATTTTCAAGAAAATTCCTCCACCCTAAACTACCCTTTACCCTTTCGAAAATTTATTTTCTCAAAAATGGCTGTAACGATTTTTATTAAAATGCCACATGTTTAAGATATTTTTATGACAAATGAAATGCATATTTTGAATGTTCTGGCTATAGCCCATGTAGTGCTGTTTACTCTTGATGACTTTTGCATAACTACTAAACCGTAACAGATAGACCAAATCTTACTGTAGAAAACATTTAGAGCTCGTTAAAACACAAGTTGTGTCCAAATGCATTTTTTTGTGGGGTGAACCACTTCGGAGATATTCCTGTGAGAATTTTACAGTATCTCAAATGAAAGGTTATTATTCACTTTAATTCTTGGCCGTGCAAGGCAAATGGAATTTTAAAGCCTTCATAGAGCGACCTACTTTAAAAGATTTGATTAATTATCGCACAAAGCCTACGGTATTCTCATATTCCCCTTACACCTACAAGAAAATTAGCAATAAGATAATTTCTGCAAATGCTTATCTCGACTAACACGAAGAAGGTAGAGGAATAGGTGTTACTAAGAATAGTTAGTACAAGCGTAGAGAAAGTCATGTGAGATTTTTTAAACTTGCGTTCATACAAGTAGACTTATTCAAACGGGAAGGTACCTACCGCTCGAGTGTGAAGGATCATCACACGTGGCTTACATGCGCGGGAGGAAACTTCAGTTACAGAATTTCCTGTCTCCCATTTCAAGAAGGCGCTTCCTGTTGGAAACAGGTCTTTCCACACTCTCGTCCTGCATTTTCATTCACTTGTATATTCTTTGTGAATGAAAACGGACGTGTGTCCTTATGAGAACTAACCATTAGACCGAAAAATCACCGCCGACTTCCACTTGCGTGCCCTCTTCGTCATGCACTGGAGGTTTGCATTTATACTTTACTTCAGGAGAAGCGACAATCTGCACTAATAATACTAATACTACTAATAATAATAGTAATAACAACAACAACAATAATAATAGTAATAATAATAATAATAATAATAATAATAATAATAATAATAATAATAATAATAATAATAATAATAATAATAATAATAATAATAATAATAATAATAATAGGTGGTCGTGTTTTCCCCTTTTATGTTGACGATGCTATCAATCACCAGAATCATAACAGCACAGCCGGTGTGTCGGAATTTCGACGCGCCGGTAAATCTACTGACATGGGACCAGGGTTGCCAGCCCGTACGATAATTATGGGGGTTGTACGATAATTTGAATGTTGATAGTTCGATGCAGGCGAAATATCATTTTCACTGGTTTGTCACGCCAGCAAAATAAAATGAATTACAAATAGCAACATCACTTTTGTCCTCATGGCCTGTCTCCACCCCTCTAAGACAACGATACCATATCCTACTATCCCTTCTACCCTTTATCCTCTTATCGCCAGTGTACCCAGATCTGGTAATCTCAATGAAGAAGGCACTGTTCAGAAAATTGACGATGAATGGAGAAAACTAGGAAAAAGTGATATTCCGTGTGAAATAAAGAACATGCTTGGACCTTACAATTTCTGGAGTGCTGTTAGACACATGTGCTACCTAGGTAGAAATACTGATTTCAAAGAACTGGCGGAGTTTACATTATCAGTGATTTCGTTGCCCCACAGAAACGCTTCTTGTGGAAGACTTTTTCTAAACTGGACTTAATAAAAGCCAAAATTAGAAACAGATTGGCGCTAGATATGGTAAATGGACTTACTCTGTCGTCTCAGCTTATGAAAGAATGTGGTGGGTCCGAAAATCTGCAAGTTACCGAGATGTCAAAGTTTATCTCAGCAACAAATTTGTATAATGCTGCAACAGTTGAGGAAGATGATGAACTTTCAGATGAATAGTGCGAGAAACATAAGTGCTAAAGTTGTAATAGAGATTGAGGTCATCAATCTTGTAAGTGGATATCATAAACTTCAATACCACTACATTTTCATAAGTGTTGTGCTGATATTTTCATTGTTGTAGCATTTAGTTTATGATGTACGATAATTTTGAATCCAAATCTATAATTTTGAGCGGCCGGTACGATAATTTTACTTTTAAAAGTTGGTAACCCTGCATGGGACTGTCTCTTTCAAGCACACATAAAAGCCATCGGTAGGGACCGGATTTGAACCCGTGACCTAGGGATCAATAGGTGTGGTGGAGGGTGTAATAGTGGTGGTGGCGGTGGTAGTAGTAGTGGTGGCGGTAGTGGTGGTGATGGTGGTGGTGGTGGCGGCAGTAGTGGGGCGATGGTGATGGTGATGGTGGTGGCGGTGGTGGTGATAGTGGTGGCGGTAGTGGTAGTGGTGGTGGTGGTGATGGTAGTGGTGGTGTCAGCTCCGTATGAAGAGCAAAGGGCACCCAATAAAAACTTGCATTAACAAAACCTTAATCTCAAAGGTAGACATAGAAGTGAGAAGTAACTGCAGCATATTCAAATAGTTCATGAGATAGCATTAAAAACTTTCAGATAACTCATCTGCCCGAACTTTGCCGCCAGAAATGTGTTTTAGTTCCTGTAATGATACATAACACGTCTTTTTCATAGAGATTAACACTTCTTTATTCCTTTATTAAACACCGCTTTACCTTTGACTCGTATTAATTAGCAATCACGTGTACAACTCCATTTACACTGCAGTGGTGCACTTTAATGACATATTTAAACCGTGTATCTTAAAACATACAAGAAACGCGGGATTATTGTGCTACCCTAATGGTTAACATGCGGCGGATCAAAGCCGGGTGAGACGATGAAGGTATTCAGTGCCTCGAAAAGCAACGTTGTCACGTCTTCTCCAAGTGTTCGCACTCGACACGTGGACATTACTTCTTATACAAGACCAATGTCACAGTATGAGAGCGAAAACAGGAGATACATTGCAACGCTGTGTTTCACTCCATGTGGAGTTAACAACTGTCTTTCATTTGTGATTTGTTTGATTTCATTGGTGCAATGTGAAAGTTCAGCGAGAACAAAATGTATGTGGTGTGTGTTGCCTGAGAGGTTTCCGAGATCAAAAGTAAAGCGCATGTTAACCATTAGAGTAGAACAGTAACAGATTCTACTAGATAGCGGTCAAATTCGGCAGACAAAGTTGAAATTAAGAACTAATGGGTTAAATTCTCACGACTTTCGTCACCCATTCTTGTACATTCTACACATTTAAATCAACTAACGTTTGCATTAATTCGTTTATTACTCATTTCGTTGTAACAAGGACGATACAGTATAATGAAACGATAATCAGATTTTTAAAATTCTAGTTTTAGCGTGACAATAAGGACGGAAAAAGTGGAAAAGGGAAAACTAATAGTGACTGAGCGGCTGAACAAAAAAGCGTTGGAAAAGTCAAACGAATATGGAAAGAAAGAAAAAAAAAAAAATTGAAATTGTTTATGACACAAACAATTTCTTTGACATGCATTGTGTGTTTTAAGGAGATCTATACTTGATGTGTAGTATCCTTTTCTGTATCTTACTGTTTATCAGTTAAACAAAATTCATTACGAATGAAGATGACGTCACACAGGCTAGTCATTAAAAATACAATATACACATTGTATTGATCATACAAATATGATAAGACATTTTAATTAAAATTGTTAAGAGTTGTTTTTAAGAAAACAAGGTGTTCCCATACTATGCTTTAAGTACATAATTGCAGTCATCGCTCGAGCAACGTGCTGTAACATGTAAAAAGATAACATCTAATATTAGCGATCCAGATGTTCTGCAGACTCCTAAAAGAATCAAGAGACGTTGAGAAAGGGGTAACAATAACGGCGAGTCGTTTTGAGACGCAAATGTGGTCCTCATCATCATTTCATGACATCATTACTACATCCAATCTAGGCACTTGCAAATTCACGCACCGAGCTATAAACCAGCACTTA